>OX459013.1:9139364-9739364 GCA_949774965.1 Diarsia brunnea | reverse complement strand
ACAGTTTATAAAATAATCTAGATTAAGAATCGTACTTAGATTTCGTGCTAATTATGTTAAAGATGGTATAAAAACCAGTACGAAAATTAGTTTATACTACATTAAGCCAAGACTTGTTTATAGAGTTAATGCACGGAGTAATTACACAGGAGTCTCAGGTTCAAGTTCCAAGACCGAAACTTCAAAGGCGGAGAGATCTTTATCTTCTATCTTAGCGTCTTTCATTTATCAAAATAATAAATTAAGAAAGACCCCGGCTTCTACTTGATCGATAACGTGGTTACACTTCGTGGTAACTTTGATTTAAGATGCATGGAGTCGCAAACTTTGAACATTACCGTACGGGTAATTAATGTGCTCCTCATATGCTTTTCAAGTGCAATCCCTATCGATTCGCCAGTTCTTCTTCAACGGCTCTTCCTGTCTATAAAATATAAATTTCTAATTTCACTGCGAAAATTGCTTCGTAAAACTTAGCCTTGCACCTGTGAACCCCAATGTCGAACTTCCCAAAGCATTCTAAATCTATTTTACCGTTCACAAGTTTTTGAACGAGTTCCAAATATACTCTTTCGTATTTTTGTTATTTATTGTCCTATTTTAGACTTGTATAACGGTATATTTTCATGAAATCACTGCCAGGAAAGTTATATCATAAGTTGGCGAAGATGGGAAAATATGTAGGTTTTATGATGTTTGTTATTATAAATGGTTGTTTATATTCAACAACACCTATTCATTAAGTTTACGATTAATGCGATGGTTTTGTCAGGCGTCATTTTTGAAGTGTTTATGTTCCTTGATAAAACGAATAAGTAATTTTAATGTCTTTCCTTAACTACTTCCTACGCAAAAAAGCGGATATGAAAAGTATCGTCGTATCGTATTCCGAGACCACCCATCTAGACCTTATATTTATCTTGTGTAGAGCTATAAATATAGTTTTATAAATATTTTCTTGGTTATCTTCTGAAACAGTACTCGTATAGCGAGCATTTTGCGCTTTAGATATTTTATAGTGGCAATATCTCTTGAGATAAGCTACCTTACCTTCATATCTTCGATTTATTCATGTCTTCGCATAAATTTTTCCTCGAAGTAGATACTGAGATTGTCGAGATTTATTAGAATAGTGCTTTGAAATAAAAAAGTACTTATAATTTAAGATTATTGCTTTGCTTACAAAATAAATGCGTGTTGTCTGGTTTACTGACTAGTATAAGAAGTTTCATTCACACCATACCTAAAGTTTCTTTCATCATATAAGTAGCTAAATTACCTTCGCTCATGTATTATAATAATATGCAAGCCACATAAGGCATACTTGCCAAGCTATAGGTAAACTCAATCTTGCCGTCGCGTTGCAGGCATTGAGATAGTCTGCGTTCGCGATTTCAGTAATCTGGATAGACCCAGCTTAACGCCTCGCACTGCCTATTGCTTTGAGCCTCAGATTAAAATATTATTGTTGAATTTCCTTCTTTATTATGCTCTCTTGGTACCGTCTTAATTCTTCACGGGCGATAAGTCTTGAATATCATTTTTCTGAGAAAGTGTACCGTTGAATTTTCTTTTGTCTTCATCTTTTAAATTTTTATTTTACATTTTATAATGTAAGTATGAAATAATGTTCTTGTAGGTTTACCATGTAATTTCAATGGAACAATGTTTAAACTGTGAAAATATTTTATGTATTCTAACAAGTGATCTCATTTTGTTACAGGTATTTTGGGACAATCAAAAACCGGTAAGAGGGATGTGGCGAGGAAACCTTTAACCGTGAGGCGTATTATCATAAAAGTCTCGTTGAATTTCAAACAGCCATTGAAATTCAAATAGTAACCGAGCTCGGATGAAATCGTCACAGTTTTTCCGAATTGCCCGATATCTGGTTAACATTCTTTAAGAACAAGTAATAAAAGAGGGAAACTTGAGCCGACCGTGCTCGAGAACTTTCAAGTCGTTTTTGAAAGAAAACTTAGCTGGCGCGTAGCTCGTCATTTAGTACTTGAAACTGTAGCTTTTTATATTACAGATCTTCTATTTAAATCTCTCAATAGCTGCTATTCCCTTTGTTGGTGACATGGACGATTTCAATATTTCAAAGGCGTCCGGCCATATAACGGGCGTGTTGCTTGCAAAAAATACATTAAAAAATATTTAACAAAACCGTCGCTTTATGGGGAAGCGTTTCTTTCTGTTTGGCAACGTAACCGCTTTCCTGTGTGTCTGTGAAAAAAAATCGCTATTCGCAGCGTTCTCTCATTTAGTGCCTCGACGCTCCGCACTGCATTTTTCATTCGCAACCTGAAATCGTGCTCGGCATATACATTATATTATAGTAGTCGATGTTCTTGACCAAGGACACGTATATCTTAGGCCGTTAAGGGTTGATCTTGTACTTAGGTAACGAGGCAATCACCCAGACATAGTGTTTCGATTATCGTGGGTTCTTCAAACCACCACTTTGTATGAAATAATATTTGATCTCCCAAAATTGCACAAACCGCTGTGACCGCATCGATTGATTCGTGTTTTTCAATACTCGAATATTTTGGTTCACTTTGCTCACTCATCTGAACATCGGGTGTCGCGTCAAATGAAATGGGAAATAGCAATTCCGTAGATATTTCATAGCGTATCGGTTTTACTACCGCTTCATATACTCGTAGTATGCAATTTTCGTAAAATGTTGTGGGACATTCTGTGTGAGTTGTGCTAACATAAAATTAGACTCAACGACCGTTGTGCAGACACTTCTAACCATAAATGCACTAAAATATGACTTTAGATTTAAATCAATTAAGTAAATAACTCAATTAGTAAATGCTTCATGTTCGATAACAACCCTCAAGCTGCACGTTTATGTAAAGTTTTCTACAATAGAGGCAGCAGATTTAATATATGTATTGGCAAATAAATATCAAGGTCCCTCCATTGTTTTGCCAAGGTTTTGTGTTATTTTCTGGCACTGCAGTGCCATTATACATTGTCCTAGAAACAGTAGCAATAGCCTCGATATTAGCTACCCTCCAAAGCTTGCCTTAATGTCACAGGTCACCGACGGCATAACTTGGCCGTTAAAGTTGGCTTCACTAAAAGTGTAATGGCTTGACCTGAATTGTCGTGTAAATCCATGGCTTTGTAATTGCACTATCATTTGAGGCCATTTGCTTAATTTCGGGGTATTAGAGGCTCCCCTAGTTTTGAAAACTTAATGATGTTTCTTGAGGGTTTGACAACAACTTTAATAAGTGGATAGATAAAGGGAGTTGCTTGTGTTATAAACGTTATTTACGATAAAACCCAATTTCCAACTTCTGATACAAAATTACCCACTTCTAACGATATTTATTCAGACATTGCTGAAAGTTCTGTAAAAGTTTCGCTCTGCGGCTATTCCTAGTTCACACAAGAACAAACAAAAACTGCACTAATGCACTATTGTGCAAAATAAATAATACCCTAAAGGCGTACGTAAAACTCAAAGTTATTATAAAACTTTCGGCGCCTATCGTGCTCATTTCTAGTTTAAAATTGGAATTTGAAAGCTCGAAGTTCGCTCGAGCTCGAAACTTGGAGTGCTCGATAACGTCGTCAATTAGTGCGTCGTGGCTCGTGGCTCGACGTCGAGCAGTCGAGCACTCGCTCGAACCCGCTAGTGGCTAAGTTTACTAGCTTCAAGCTAGGGCTGAGTTTCCTTTTAAGGTGGAAACGCTAGGGTAACCCGTGAAACTTACGTTTTGTCAGTCGGTCTGTGTCAGGGTGTATGATGAACAAAATAAGATTTGCGACCGTAAAAAATAATGCACCAATCGAAACACCGAGTAATAAATAATCATTAAAGTCATCAAAACTACCCAAAAAATACATTTAATACCATTTATTGACTTTTTATGAAATAGTCATTTAAAGTAAAATTGTTACCCTGTAACTTTCACCATAAGTTTTGTTTCTTGTATAACCACTTCGCCTGTAAAACAGTAGATTTTTGTTTAAAATTATAATAATCGCTCAACATGTGTAAAGCTCCGACTTAAAAACTATAAACATCATAGAGATATTGGTATATTTTAAACAGTCTATTCCATCAAACCAATCCATGTGTAATTTTAAATAAAAAATAAATAAAAAAAAAAGTACTGTAATTAGTAAAGGGGCCAGCCCTACTGATGTGCTTTACTTACAGACGAAATAATCTACGTGCTTAGTTTTGTCGGAACACTAAATCTTAGTAATCGTGTGTGTAGTTGTAATGAGACGTCGCTGGGTTCCGTACGGGCAATTATAGCGCAATCTTGCCTCAATTGCTCGGTTCCAGACGAGCAGTTTATTTCCTTGTAATGTTAGCTATTTGTTGCTCATGTTAAAACTTTATTTCCCCTTTTAAGATAGTTTGATTATTTTTGTCGAGAATTAAGCGTTAACTAGGAAATTGACAGACGCGGTACAACTGATCATGAAGGACTAAATCCACAGCTTGACTTCATCCACAGCTGGATATAGGCCTCTCTTTGCTTATGCCACTCTCCAAACGCTTGTCCCTACTTCCACACTCTTGTGTTCGCACTCCAGCCTAAGAAAAACATCTTGCGGTGATAAAAATAAATAAGCTTTTTAAACTAGTAAAATAAATTGATGATTCCAATCTTTTAAGTAACGAGACTTGTATTGTACATGTATAAATAAAACGTATGTAAAAAACTATTGCTCTCGTGTTTTTACGACAAAAAATATCATAGTTTATCCAGCTTAAAAAAAAAACTTAATAAACATCGACAGTGTTTGGGCGGGCGCGCGCCGCCCTGTAAGGTCAAAGACCCCGCTAATAACTTCCGCTTACCTGCAAACGCTAGTCGTTAGCTCAGACTTTAGGCTGCGATGACAAAGGAGGCTTTTATGCAAGTAATGAAAAAGAAAGTCCGGATCAAAACACTGGTATGATGTTTTACATTGAAAAGTTTTTTGCAGATTTTTTTTTGTAACTTGGACTGTTCAAGTCAAAACTTAAATAAATGCCATTGTTAAGTTTGGTGATGGTTGCGTGAACGACTTTCTTTATGAACGTTGTAATATTTGACACAACTTCACACCTGTAGTCCCCACAGGGTTAGGCAGAGGTGTACGTAATAGTACACTTAAATTTCGCCAGTTATGTTTAAGTCCCATCTAATAGAGTGCGGGCCTATGGCCATCAACCGCTAATAATCGATCATATTTAACTTGCTTGGCGAATATGTTTGACGGAAAAATTTCAGCTTCCATAAAAACAAATTAATAAAATGACAGCTATTGAATAAATAGTCATTTCAGAGTAACAGACATACGTCAACGCTAATTAGCTAAACTACAAACCATGAAAATGGCTCTTAACACTTTAAACGACGCGCAAACTAAACAGTAATTATTTCCACGAGCACTTCTGTATTACCAACTGATGTCGTCACAATATCGTATTCACTAAAGGCCACTACACTCTTCCACAAAGATATACGAATTACGAACACAAAAGCGTATTTGAGCCGCTATTTAAGCCAGAAACTGTCTCTAACCTGTCAATGGTTGAAAACTGTAACTTCGCCTGTCGTTGTTCATCGAAACTTGGTGGATTTGATCAAACGTTCGCCAATGGCTAGACAATGTCCCGCAGAGCTTTGTGCGTCCTCTCTCGTTACCTGGCGGAATGTAGTCGTTTTGTTGACAGGTTGTTGAAGGAAACCCTTGAGGTCGAAGAACGATGGGAAAAGAGGGGACTCCCATGATTCTGGTGGATTGAAACATTAACATAATAGATAGGCAAATGTTGAAGCACCTAACACAAACTTCCCAACAAAATTAACTAAAACTTGAACGATAACAATCAATGATAGATGGCCTGAGTTCCCTGTTTGTTATAGCCATAGATTATCGCTAAAATGAGCTTTCTCCATTTAAGTCCACAAAACAATAGAACATCAAATTTGAGGTGTGAACTAGAGCGTTAGAAATTTTCGCTCTTCAATTGTTTTTGGTACGAAACCAATTTGTTATTGAGGAGATCAAAATGCTACACCCGCATAATGAATCGAGCGTTTGATTGAATCCATTGTCGTTCAAGACTAGGTTCATCCCACGACCTAGATCCGACCGCAATACGATTCCAATACTTGCGCATCGCCGGGAGCGATGCAATGCAGATTATTTACTCTGACTACACGCCATATTAGCTATTACACCGATGTTATTAAAGGTTAGAATTGCATATTGTATTTACATCGGTGACTGGTAGTGAACCTCGAAAGAGATGTTATTGAATGCAGTAATGACTTCGTTTGGATTAATTTCTGAGTTTGAAAGTTTGGACGAGTTATTGCAATATTGAAGCTGTTTTGTGCCAGTAACACAAATAACATTACCATGTTTACACCATTCAAATGTTTCTTTCAAAACATATAGGACCGTTTCGGAGATAAAAATGTCCAATGACTTTAGTTAATTAATTCAACACCTACAATAAAAGACTACGATTAAATTTGAACAAAACTCGATAACAAAGAAAATAAAACTATGGGAAATTCGTTTGAAACGCAACAACGAAGTATTTTACATGCATAATTCCAAAACGTAAATGAATTCGTCGAATGGAAGCAATTTTCACACTTGCCGTGAATAATAAAATTGTTTCTCACGAAAACTGCTTCACGGTTAGTAAATCTGATTCTATGCTCGATATTTATGGTTATACTAATATTTGCAGTTGCTAACATAATTTCTTTTACTGAAAAAGTATGATTCAGTGTTCCTAGTCGTTTATAATTATTGCTGAGTTATAATATCGTTTAAAATGGTTTTTTTTTTTGTAAATAGAACTGTTTGCAAATAATGGAGTCTCGGTTTCTTTGAAATTATGATGGTTGTTATAAAAGTCGATGAAGGACAATGAGGAATTTAGTATGCATTCGGGCTGCATACAAAATTCGTAAGTGTAATAAGTAAGGACCCTTTAACAGTCATGGGTACATTTATCAATATGCTCTAATGAACCCAGAGAAAGAGTTATTGTGTTTCTCAATTGCAAAATCGATGCATATTCTTAAAATAACGAAAAATATCTAAGGTTAGATTGGGTTAGTAGGTCAGGTTCGGTTAGGTAGGTTAGGTTTTAAATAGGGAGACCCCAGAAAATGGGACGCTTAAATTGATTTGTTCCCTGCATTAATTTCAAACGCAACTTTTTGATAACAAAATGTTTTCATCAGCGTCAATTTCTCGTTACATTCCATTCCTATTCAATTTCAAAGAAAAAAGAGTCGACACAATCACTTTCATCGAACAGGACCTTCCATGTTTTTCAATAATATTTTATTCACAAAGCGAGGTGTACGCGGCACACGCGTTAGATTGGATTTGGAAGTTTGGACAATTCACAGCAGATTGATAGCGAATCTATTTGCTAGGTTTGTTTGGAACACACCGCGAATTTTTATCAATTGATTGATTCACCAAAAAAACTCAATTTCAACAGCTGCAACGCTCTATTTTGTTCGTGGTCGTCTGTCAATTTGCTCGAGTTGCTAGTTCTGCACAAATATGATATGAATTTGAATGGATACCGTGGCTTTAAAATTATTCGATTTGATCCCAGTTTTCGGCTGTTATTTGTTCCGATCGATGCAGTTTTAGCGATTTTAAATAAGCAACGGTTTAAGTTAAATCGTAAATCGCTCGCTGTCTAGTATCTCAGATTAATTAGCAGATATGTCGACCTAACTCTAAATTTTCACATTTCATTGCAAGTGTCCAATAAAGTCTTGTATCGAGAATCGAGATTTATGATAATTGCTAAGCAACATCGAGATTAGATATACATTTTGTTCATTTCCGACATTAAAATCACAGAAACGACAACACAGTCCATACCATAAACTAGAATTGAATTTGGAACATGACTTTTATAGATTTGGCAATGGTAAGTACGAACTACGTAGGTACTTACTCGAACTTTAGATTATCAACCATAGATTTTTATAGATTTAATGTGACATTCGCCGTTATTCTCGCACTATAGTGATCTTTGTAAATATAACACGTTGAGTTGATATGTTTATAATTCGACTGCTAAATAATTAAAAGGCCATGTTGGTGGAACGTGTGCAGTTGACAGAATACCAATTTGCGACCAAGGCAATATATTGCAGTTTAGAGTTTACTGAAAATCAATACCTACCTACATGATTTATTATCAACCGTTTTGACCTACTAATAAGCCTTGGTAAGGTAAATAGGTATTTACCTTAAGCATTTCGAGGTATTTTAGTCGCGTCCCAGAAACAAGACGTAGAAGTTAAGTTTGTCTCTTAAAATAAATACTGGCACGTTAAGAAGTTAAGCAGTGACGTTTATCGTGGTTGCGTAGCGTGAAGGTGGAGCAGTCTTTAGAATATATTAAATTCCTTAGCTACTCGTTACTTATACGTGCTTAGAGACCCGTGACGAATGAGCGAGCTTCTTACTTGTTACGTTTCAGTCTTACGTTGCTATTAACCTGAACATACGCCATTTTGACAATGAACAGTCACCTGTGAACTACAGAACTGCCAATTTTGTATTATTATCTTTTTTTTTTCAATATCTTTTTAGTGTTAATTGTCTTCCTCTCAAAAATTATTTAATCATAGATGATTGCGACCATTCCTTGCTGTTATTAAAATGGGAGTGTTATTGAGGTTCCCATTATGTATTACAGACAGGAAGTTTCAATGAGCAACGAGCTCGGTCTGTGAATATTAATTTTGATAGCAAACGTATATATTTTTTTAATCCATTGGCACATATTGGATGTCAAATCCAACACACGGCCAATATGAAAGAACTTTTTTAATAAAGAGAAACTGGCAGCTTGTTTTTTGTTTTTAAAAAAGCAAAAATGTTTTAAGTTTTGAATAGGGAACGTAGCTCGGTGGCATCACTATTTAATCATTGGACGTGGATAAAACGGCTAATTTGCTCACCGAGTGTGCTTATTATTTCGTAATTATGCGTTGATGTACTGTTTGCCGTGTTTCTCCCGCATATCCGCACACCTCGTATAGGTTTTGCCGCATCATTTCTTGCACGCTTTCTCCTCCCGTACCCTGTTGTTCCGTTTTAACACGCTAAGTAGCCAAACGTGTACCGCGCTGTCATAATGGTGAATTTAATAGAGCTTGCTATGCTGTGACACTTATTTTTTACAGTTCTTTTAAAAGTATGAGTACATCGTTATGGAAGCAGTCTGAGAGTCTGGTCCCATACATTCATCTCGGACGATTATTTAAACATTACCCTTCACAAACAAAGCTTTTGGCCCAACAATGTGTGTCGTGTAACTGTACCTGTCGTGGACAACCTGTTAGTGTCTCGAGCGATGTTTTTTTTCGTGTTGTGTTTTTGTGCGTCTATGCAAATGACTATGTTAGTGACGCTAAACGTTAGCAGCCGTTGATGATGACTTTATTGTTGTGATTCAACTTTTTAAATAGATATCCGCATAGATTCGTCCTACTTTATAAAATCAAATGTCGAGCTCGAGAGACCGAAAACTAATTCTCGAAGTAGTTGCAGGAATTCTATTTCGATTCAACGAATTCGAATTTCGAACACGCTCTATTCCATTTACAAACTTTTTAATTCTCCATTCTGATTTTTTCAACGTCGCGTGGCGGCTTGTTCCAGTGATTTTTACAAGGTGCCTTGCACTTTTTAATTTCTTTAAAAAGTTTTAAGCATGGAACACGTATGATGTCGTTGTTTTTTGTTTGCGTGTATGTAATGCCGATTTTATTTTGGTGCTCATTACAGTAGGTCTAGCTTCGTAAGCTCATAATGGCATTCACGAGTAGCGCGGTGCATGCGAAATTAGCACTGCAGCATTTTTGTGCAGCACAATGATGCAATCCCAGAGCTCAGCATTCGCTTTGTGAGGGAAATACTCTCATTCACGATTGTGAACTTTTTGAATAAAGCCATATTCACTGGTAGACGTGTGTACATCCGTGGAAGTGGTTCATTATATGACGTTCGCTTTAATGATATACATTCCACTAGACCTGCTTTGTTTTTTTGCTTGAACATGACATCGACACGACGAAGTTGTGTCGGTGTCAATAATTGGAGAGTGAAGGCCGAGAGGCAAACTGAGAGCTGTATCGATCACAATAGCAGTAATCTATTATTCATATGTCAGTAACGCGCCATTCAGTACGCACGAGAAGTTGCACAATGCAAAAATAACAAGCGCATTCGAGGTACGCACTTGCGTCATTGCAGACGGTAATGGTTCACTACATTGTAGCATTTAGAATGAAATTAGTGAGTCCTCATAGAAGTAAATCATTTGGACTTGGCAATTTTATTAAAAACTTTGCCCTACACTTGAAATCTCTCTTGTATCGAGATTGCGTTCACAAACATATAAAACTCACAAACACAATCAGCCAGACCAGTGAGTCATTCATATATTTAATTTTGTTACGTGACGTGCAACGCAGAGCAGCAGAAAAATTTGAAAGCTACACGTTGGCGAAAAATAAGAAAAAAAGTTTTTAGTCAGTAGAAGTCTGACACTCCCTTTCGCTCTGCCCAAGAGCGGGAGGGTTTATTTGATGATTTTCCACCTGCCAAAAACTATAACAACCGTCATTTTTTCATTTTGTGTAAGGAGTCATGTTGTTTATTTCCTTTCTCACTAACATTATTAATATTTTGAACCAGAAAATTTTCCTGCCACCCATTTCCAAAGAAAGCTATGAAGGTTTACATACGAATATACATTTAAGACGATACAAAGTTTTGTCGATGGTATCAGAGCTTCACCTACTTACCTTGAGACAGAATGGGGCGTATTTGTTACACGTTAGAATTGGAAACAATACCCAATCTTCTAGTAACGCGTTATTAGCCCGGTTTGTAAACAATGTTAATAATAGAGCAACGTGAAATATCTGTTACACACAAAGATAGCACACGCCATTCGTATTGTGGATTTCGAAAGACGAAGCATGCTGTTGAGAAAATTATAATCCATAACATTTCAACGAGACTGCTGTACTAAAAGAATATGATTTGTAATAACTATTTAGCAATTAAATAGTTGTTACAATTATGTTGTGAATCAAGAAAAAAGTCTTCAGATTCGTTCTAAATTGTACCTAACCCCATTGATATAAAAACTAAAGATACGGTTGTCCGAACATTTGCTCGACGCGTTCGCCATACAAAGAATCGGTGTAGTCTGCTCGTTAACGTAACCTTGTATAAGTGGCGTGGTATTTTCGAGGTATAAAGAAGATAAATAAAGCTTTTAATAAAAATTTACGACCGCATCCGAAGAGAGCCGATCGTGGACTAGTTCACTTCGGCTTAGGAAAGAACGTTTTAGGACCAAGTTCGAGGCGTCATTGTAACATGCGGTCCGCCCAGTCCTTACGCAGTAATATTTATAAGTCAATGCCTAACCCAGAAAGTCATTGTCATTTCGATCAAAATAAACAGCATGATTTATTTAAATACCCGTCTTCTTGTTCGAAGATAACAGTGTCAACAAATTTTATTTAATTAACCAAGCTCATCAAAAATTTAAAAAAAAAACTGTTAAATAAACAGCCTGTCTCGTGCTGTCAAATGAATTTTAATAAAAAGTGGGGACCGAACTGATTAAAGATTGCAACGCTCATTTAACGCTCCGATAAACGCAATTACTCGCTGGGGATCTAGGAAGAGCTCTTTTCGCTCTCATTCACGTTTTTAATGCTACCTTCTGCGTCTCGGAATCAGATTTTCTGAATATTCTTGGCTAGTTCATTACCCTATCTTGTCTGTGGAACAATCCACGAGGCAGAAGTTGACAACACTATTGTGTCATTATAAAAAATAATAGAAGAACGATTTAGTCGATAATTATATCTTAATGTTTTTTGCACACGAATTTCATTAGCAGTTTGCTTTTCCTAAAATGTATGAAAAAAAAGGAAATATTGTTACTCAGCTCAGAGTCACGCAACGAGCCATGAAGAGAGCTATGCTCGGAGTTTCTTTGTGCTATAAAATCCGAAATGAGGAAATTCGTCGAAGAACCAGGTTCACCGACATAGCTCTCAGATGCATATGCAATATGAAGTGGCAATGGGCAGGGCACATCGCTCGAAAAACCGACAACCGATGGGGAAGGAAGGTTCTCGAGCAGCGACCACGAACCGGAAGACGCAGCGTTGGTAGGCCTCCCCCTAGGTGGACCGACGACATCGTGAGAGTCACAGGCAACCGGTGGATGCAAACGGCAGGCTGCCGTTCTTTATGGCGTCCTATGGGGGAGGCCTTCGTCTTCGTGGACGTCTTATGGGTGATGATGATGATGACATCGTGTTTATGGATTTATCAAAAAATCTTTCACAAAAACATTTAGCAAATTCCCAGTGAGTCGTTAAATAATTTTATTATATAAAGTAGCGAACCCAAATAAGCAATAACCATAAACTGACGCTATCGGAACGTGTATCCGCACATAAGAGTGTGTAATCAAACGTTCGATATAAACATGATAGTCACGATTGCTTTTTACGAAAATAAGTAGTAGATGTAGTTTGATGGATACCTAATACAGGTCATATTAGCTTGAGTTTTCCTACTGCTTTTCCGATATTTAGAGAAAACCAATCGAAGCTGACAAACAAGGTATTACTGATTGCCAAATTATTGGAGTCAATAACATGGAAATATGCGGGGAAACCCTAGTCAGAATTAAAAAAAAACAATTTCAAATATCGAAACAAAACGTTACGCCTTCAGCGTAACAAACAAACAACTACAAGTTGCCTGAAAGTAAAACTAGTGCCACACCAAAAAAAAAAAAAAAGTTGCCTGTCTGTGCTTAAATACCAAAACTTAAAATTTCGTGTAACAAAACAATGCTACACCAACAAGACCGCCTTTATCTTTCATGAAACTCTGAATAGAACCTCTTTAAGGTTTCAGACACATTGCATTCTCTCAAGACACCGCAACCGTCATTCACTGTGAACGTAATGTTTAAATAATGTTTCCATTTGATATTGTAGGGAGCCGTGTGAGGTACCCTTTATCTCGGAAACGAGTAAACGGCACACCAATATCGTTAGCATCAGGCGCTGAACAATGGCACCAGTAGACATCCCCTCGCTATTTAATGAACACGAGATATCCCCGTTACACTGTCTAGGTTGATAACGCCAACCCATTCAAACTCTTTGGTTGTTCGAGTGATGTTTGCGTTGACAGGTTGTGCGACAAAATACCTTTGCCTTTCAAATGACATGTCAACGATCCATTTTCAAATATTGTTTGCTATGCATAGTTGTTAAATGGTTGTCAACGACCTCACAGATCCCAGGGGTTGTCAATTTCAAAGGGCAGACGACAGATGAAAGATGTACCTGTGTGCTTTTATTTAATTAATTTTATTCATTACATACGCAGGTGAAATACCTACCAATGCACTTGAGTATTTATTTACTTAATAGTAGGTATAATAAAATATTTTTAATAGGCAAAGAATAATTTCAAGATACCGGAATAGGAATAAAACAATTTACTAATCTAATATATATACATCAAAAAGATAAAACAATGGCTGGTCAGTACAAAGTTGTTAACCTTCGATAATCATAATTTGCTGACATCACAAGGATAGAATCACAATGCTATTGTGACGTTATATATATCGCTTAGAATTGGAGTGAGTCTCGACAACAATGCTCGAGAATGCAGTTAAGCTTATCTGTTATCATTGTTTGAAATGAGATAATGCTGTTCAGCTTTAGTGCTGACACGTGTTAACAGGTGAAACGGTTACATGATTCTCTCATTAACACGTCACTATTGTTTTGAAAATATTGAAATGTTCAATGAACTGCGCGTCAGTACTTTTTTTCTTTCTTTCTTTGTTTTCACTCACTTCACAAAAGTCCAATGGTATCAACAGTACCTACATACCTACGTCACACAGCCTTTTAGAATAATTTATGCTTGTAGCATTCACAAAAATAAGCTTGAAAAAACCGCACAAAACAATCACAAATAATGAAAATAACATCCAATAAATTGCGCGATTTAACGTCATTTGTGAAATTAAAAAAAAAATGGCTCTTATATTTTGAAATCGACGCGTTCTATTTTTAAATATCTGTCAGGTTGGTACTCGGGCCTTCAATCAAGGGATTAAATACAGATTCCGTCAAAGTTTAGTCAGCATTTCACTACAGCTACCCAATAGGCTAGCTTCAACAGAATTTCACTGTTACCGTCATGTTTGGCCTCCGAAAATGTAGTGTGAACGAGGACCACATCGAAGCAATTTACTTTCCAACGCAAACCAATCATGGGCTATGGCGACACACTCAAATAGTGCTTCCATGCCGCAATAACAGCGGAGTTGACTTTTGAAAGGTAAACATCCTTTTCGTTCTATTAGTTTTTTTTGTACTAGTAGGAAGACATAGGTACTCTATCGATAGGCGTGGTTTATTCGTTTTGTGAATACGTTTGTTATTGTTTTTCAAAACATATTCAGACGACTCATTGCTTTCTTTCCGTAAAAAAACTTGGAGTAGTCGATCGAACCAGTACGGAGCAATATGCAGCAAAGAGGTTCCGGAAACTGGACTAACTGATGAGCTACCTACTGAAGTATCTGCCCGTGTTCAATGTCCAGAAGTAGTCCGCAATCTGAAAATATTTCACCTAAGTTTGCCATTGTTTCAGAAATAAATATAATCTGTTTGAGTGGTAATAAAATATGATTATGACCCTAATAATTAAATCACTTATGTACCCAAGTGCTTAATAACAAAAGCACACATAAAACAACCATTATAGCGAACCAATTAAATTAACACCGTGACGTCACGAATTACGTCATTCAGCATTTCCATTTCGCGAATAGATAGAAATAAACCGTAATATTTATGTGACGAGAACACAGCTACATAAAGTTTTCCAATAACTAAATGGAGGCTGCATTTGCCAAATGAAATATTGTAATCCGATGTTGGCTTTGTTTTCTATTTATATTGTAGCTAAAATAAGAAAAGTATTTATTCTTACTTTATTATTAAAACCTGGATAAGAGTGGCACAGATACGTGAGAGACTGGCAAAAGAAGATGGGGCAGTTACCCAACTAACCCAAAAGTGGGTGAAGTCGGACAGTTGATGATGATGACTTCAATAAAAGCGGAAAACTATAATGTTGCATCGATGATGGGTTTCAATCCCATGACATCTACCAACCTGCACTGATGGGCCCGCGTGGTGGATAGCTCATTCCCCATAGAGAGGAGGCCTGTCTTCCGGCAGTGGGAACATTATAAGCTGATTATGCTATGCTTTGCATTCTAATGGCTTTACACAAGTATTGTGACTAAGTATGACATAGAAATTAGCTTTTCCCCTTTTCTTCTCGACGTCCGTCAGCGTAATAAACTAATCGTAGATAACAAACAAAATTGAACTGTCAAAGTAATTGAATTAATACAGCTATCGCAAGAGCAAGAACGTTACGCAATTAGGGTCTAATTCAAAAGCTTAGTACATTCGGTAGCCGCAATACTGACCACGGAGTGAATGATAATATTTTAATGTAATTCACAGTGATATAAGGAAGTAATAACTAACTAAGTAAAAAGCACAAAATGTTTTATGTTACTACATAATGGGTAACTGTGAATGCATTTCTAGCATAGCTGTTACGTTTTATTCAAGTGTATTATAATTCGGTAATATACTTGGTTTGTGCAATGTTTCGTTTCGGTGATTTCATTTTGACGTGGCTTATTAAGCAGACCAAGGAAGCATGGCTCATATGGGAGGAGGCCTGTGGTATGATGATGGCGGCTCATTAATGTAGTTCTTTTTTCTTTAATTCGCCCTTCGCTAGCTAGAATTTGTTCCTGAATTATAGTGTATTTACAAAGATTTAAACATAAGATACACGTTTGTGTGGCTGTTTAGCCAGACCCGTAGGTACCTGTAGGTCATACGAATATTTGTTCTGTACGGGGTTCGAATCTCTGATCCGCAGCGTAGCAGCCAATCGCTCAACCACTGCGCTAACCGTACTGTACAAGCCTAAGCCGTGCCAGGGACGCTTGAAAAGTTATCTGAGCATTTTTTAGTTCAAGTTGGTAACAAACCGTTTTACATAAATTCATAATACATCAAACAAAATATAAGAAGCAGCTCACTGGGGCAGCTAAAGAGGTCAGCTCGCGACTTTGCTCGCATGGAACTTAAATTACTTACCAGATATTTCCCTTAGGGGTTAATTCTTAATGAGCATCCACCAGCTGCGAGAAACATATGTGGCAAATTTCGACACTGCGAAGCCTTTAGTAAATAGGTCAGTAGATTTCGTGACTGATGAATGAGCGATTGGTTTTCCACTTCAAA
Source organism: Diarsia brunnea (assembly GCA_949774965.1). Taxonomy (NCBI): domain Eukaryota; kingdom Metazoa; phylum Arthropoda; class Insecta; order Lepidoptera; family Noctuidae; genus Diarsia; species Diarsia brunnea. The sequence continues at coordinate 9,722,925 of OX459013.1, read as the reverse complement.
GAATTTTGAAGTATTAAACTTGGAGAATGTACTGAGGTTTCATAACACTAAAAGGATCATCGTCTGCCTAGCATTTTCCCAACCATGTTGGGGTGGGCTTCCAGTCTAAGCGGATGCAACTTAATACTGGTATTTTACATTCAGCGACGGCCTATCTGACAAACACAGTTAGTGTGGTTAATACCTACGTACCTAACCACTGTCAAAGATCCACATGCGTACTTTTTTAAGGAACGGGGGAAACTCAGTAGTAATGGGTGGTCATCATTCACGGACCAACCTAGGCAAGGGCGGTTTTACCTGGAGATCGACCCGAGCGGCTGTTCTTATTTAGCCACGAGCTTCTCAAAGGGGGTATCTTCGAATAATTTTAATTTCATTTTCCCAGTAGACTGAATATTACTGATCCACCAACTTCTTAGTTTAATAAGATTATGTACTGAGAATTTTATCAAGGAAAAGCATATTTTCTTTGAAGTAAAAAGAAAATCTTATGATACCAGCGACTTTGCTGGCGTCCTAATTAGATACTTACAAAGCAATGTAATAAAGGAAAATAGATAAAGATATAGTCGGAAATATTTCGCCCATACCTAATGGAAAAAAGAAAATATTTGTTGCCAAGAGTCGCTCCTAAATCCGATAGACAATTTTTCTTTATGGTCTCATACCTTTTACGGACGATATCGCCATAGAAATTGCGTTTCTAAACATATTTCATGCCAGTTTTTGTTACGAAGTAAAACTTAATGTGTCACTAAAGTAAAAATTATTTATTACTGCAAAAGAAAATTCCAAATAAAAATACAATTTTTAATGTACATTTAATTATAAGTAAATGCGTTAGTGCACTGCAATCTTTAGCAGGTTTGCGTAACATACAGGCATACTTAATACAGCTCAAAAAAAAAGAAAAAGAAAGACCGTTATTTTAAAAATAAACCAATATGCAGAACCGATTTCTAAATATACTTTACCGAAATGTTACGAGCGATCTAAACCTGTGAATGCAGTCCGCCCGGGTTAGATGGACGGATTTAGCGCGAAGCATTTCGGTATCAGTAGATTATGTTTGTTGTTCCACCAGCTACACAAATAAATCCGAGAAATACTTGTAGGCATTTTATGTACGGATTGCCAACACAAGTAAATAAACTACGCCTTTCAAAAGCCAGAAGCGCATGCACAATATTTAAATCAGCTTATCTTTTTGTACGCCACTCTTCTTTCAACGCGAAGCTATTCATTCGCCAGTGAATTAGCACCTTGCCAACATAATTTACTTCAAAATGTTATACACCCCTGTACTTACACATTTTACGGAACGCGTAAACCTAAATATAACGCACTAAATATGTATAGTTGGAGAGCAAGTTTCTTTTACTAACGTAATTAGTTTTTTTGTCCCCACTTCGCGTAATGAATATTTTTTCAACCGGCCAGGCAGGTCGCACTTCTGTTGCCTCATTTCTTACAAGTTTTCTGTTACTAGAGTGTTAATGATAACATAATTAAAAGTACATTTACCCCTGTCTCCCTACACCGAATAATTACAAGAAAACGATGTTCAAATGTGTTTCAGGTGCGAAAACATTTCGGTTGTTTTATGAAGCTTCCTGAGGTAATGGATTCACATACCCGAGTGAATACTGTGTTTTACGGTTATTCCGCAGAATTTTGACTGTAATTAGAGCGAATAAATGTTTCTTGGAGCATCTACTTAATGAAATTATGGTATACGGATGTGTGTGATGTTACAATATGAAATAACATTTTATGCACGGAATTCTTAGTGCAATGTAGCTCAGAAGTATAAATTAAATTGTTTCCTACACTAAAACATTGTTCTAGAGTAATAGTGTATTTACAGTAAACAGAAAACTTACTTTTACACACGCATTGCGTCATTAACATTTTTCTGTAACCGCTTTTCTTTACAGAATCACCCTAAATTCTAACTTTAGGATGTTAATGTTGTGCTACCAAATAATGTTCCGTCGCGGTACTGTTTGTCTCTTGGTTTAAATGAGCCGCAAGAGAGAATTATTCGTGTCATTTGTTCAGTATTAGATGCTGTAATTAAGTGTGGTGGGTCTAATGATCCTAAAATGGGAGAGAACATGATTGATTTATTGTTACATTAGATGGCAGACATCTAAGACGTTTTTAATAAGTCGAACGAAATGTTATCTTCAATCAGAAATCTTTGAGAGCTTTTTATAAAGTAAAAAAGCGATTGCGATATCGCTTTTTTATCGATGATAGACGAATGCATTTTCTTTTTCATCTATTATTTCTAACTTTGTGAAAGAAACTATTTGAGTAAATATTATGTAGAGATTTTAATGTCATATAAAGGCTTATTCACCAGCCAAGGCACAAACGAAACCCAACAAACGCGGATATTCGATACTCTAAATCCGCACACTACAGTACAAGTGTCTTCACCAATAGGTAATTATTCCATTTTTTACTTGATTTCATTAGTTTTCTTTCCGTTCCACATTGACTGACATTGGTATTGTAATAATTAACATAAAAAACAGTTTTAATTGGAATTAACCGTCAATCGAAATTGGATACGGCTTACGCTAGCTTAAGTTGATTGATAGTTTCAGTAAATAGTAGGTAATAAGCTAGGAAAATCCATCCATTTCATATAAATTCAGCTTTACGAAATTATTTGGGCCAAATAACTGATGTATATTTACTAAGCAAGCTTATTTTTGTACAAATAAATGTAAAAGTTCATTAATACGACATGAGAACTAAAATAAATAAGTACTATTTGCAGAGCTCTGTTTATAGGTCGCCTAGTATTTATAGATCGAAATATCGCGTTTCCGTTTTGAATAAATTTGAATGAAATTAAACACAGCGGAATTTACGGTTTTTAGCATTTCCGTCATAGTATCTGCTATTTCACAAGGCTTTGAACTATGTATATTATTATGAAGTTTTCCAAGAACATAAAAAAGTGCTATCAGAATTCATTGGAAACTCAGTTGAGTTCGATCGACACGTAACAAAGTGAATTTTTCATCAAGTTCCACTACATTCCCGGATTTCGAAACTTGTTTTTCGCACCTAAATTGTTTATAGTTTTAGATTTATGGTGTTAGAAAAGTTGAGATATTTGATTCTCGCGGTTGCGTGCGCGAGAAACATGGCGACTGTGACGTCAGATTAATTTGATCAAAGTGGAAATGGCCCGAGTATTTTCCACGCTACTTGTTTCGAGTTGCTGTCAACGGCTCAGCTAATGCTTCCGTCGACTTCCAATTTTAAACTTTTGATGGTGTTTACGGGCGCGGCACAATTTATGCCCCCGTCAATATTACAAAATCAATTCGAACACTTCGTGAACGACTGCCATTCGGTTCACTGAAGACACCTGTTTCTTTTATTTACTAACCGCTCTGGAAACTGTTTTGATTGTCACGTTTTGATCTTATCAATTTGTGGTTTCACAAATTGTAGGTTTCGCTGGGATCTCACTGCGTTCCCGAATAGTTTGGTTAGGTCTACCGCGAAGCAAAATAAGCGGATCGGTACAGTTAGCGTGAAAAGTTACAATGACGGGATCCCACGGTGTGAGTTCATTGGACGATGCGTTCGTCACGCTTACTTGCGTAGCGTCAAGATTAGAATTATAGCTGCCTTTACTACTTTATCTAAACATTGAACAGAAATCACGATTCGGAACCCATTTACCGTTCCATTACGTGTTCAACAAACTAGTCAAATAAATGCCTTTGAACTGCATACGGGTGGTAACTGCTTCATTTGATTACCGTGGCAATGTGATGATAGTCGATAGAAATTCCGTGCGTAATTACTTGCTCTACGATCAATAATAAGTTAAATATACACTGCTTTATGCAGTCTTTTGAATTACTTACATAGTTCTAGTTAAAATACGAGTATAGGGGAAAATAAGCGAGAATTCTGAGACATAGTAACCCATAGAGATAATTATCTGGCTACTCTTCTAAGGATGTATGAAGACGTTAGATAAATCCAGATTCAGGGATTATAATGTAAAAAAAAACGTAACTTCAGGCACTAATGTAAGATTTCTTTACAGGTTGGGCGGCCAGAGAAATGCCGCTCGGTATCAGCTGGTGGTGCTGGGACTGCAACCCTTGCAGACCGGCACTCCTACGCCGAGGGCCGAGTGCCGGCGCCCCATGGGCCTCCGCCCTCTCCCGGCGCGGCGGCTGCGCAGCGGAAAGTTGCCGCTGCCTGCCTCGCAAGCCGGCGCCTTTTGGAGGATACTCTTGCTAAAAGTGGTAAGCAATAAAGAATTACATTGTTAGATTTCAAAGCGATAGTGTGTTAGAATTTTTGAGAAACATCCAACTGGATTGGTTTTAGGTTTTGGCTTTTGGGACTCCGGAATCCAATACATTTGTATCATCCATAATGTGGATAGGATATCACATTGCCTAGGAACACAGGTACCTTAATCATGGGATGTGCTTGACATAGAGCATGTAACATAGTAGATGCAAAAGAAGCAGAAGTTGTAGATGCTTGTACAAGTATCTACGTAAGTTACATGCAGTATGTTAAATTACCGTATAAATAAGTGCTCGAGTAGATCCCGCGAATGTAGATTTTACATGTTCAATATCGAATGATGAAATTGAACATGATGATGATTTTGATATCCATGTTCAATAGACTAGAAAGAATACGTCATACTTTTAGTAGTAAAATATATCCATTTTATCTTTTGACTGCCGTTGGTCTAGTAGTTGCAAGCATGACTGCTTAGCATAAGGTCCTGGGTTCGAATCCCGAGTCAGGCAAAGTGTTATTTGGTTTTCCATCAGGACTTTCTCAGTAGCAGCCACGGAGTCTAGATTTGTGCTCGGTTGATGGCAACAGGCTCGGCCCCTGGTTTAAGGGCCTTAAACATAACCTAAACTGAATGAATAAAAAACAATTCTATCAACCTTTGCGACTATTTGTGACCACTAGATTCTTCACCGATGCAGCGATCTAAAATAGGAACAAGATTAAATACTTATTTATTAGTCTACCATGTCGACAGAGGTCGTCTTGCCACCACCACCTATCATAAACTTGCTGGCACCTTGTTAATTATAAATCTTCTTTCAAATTATGTCACACAACGGCACGATGGCAAGCTCTAATGCCGACACTTATGGCCACTTCCTGGCTCGCCAGTTATTTAGAGAACTCTTGCTAAATATGGCTATGTTGAGCTTTTGGACATTTTTCAATGGAATTTTCAGACTTGCCTGTCGTTTCTTCTCACTCAAACATCATCATCATCATCAGCCTATAATGTTCCCACTGCAGGGACTCAGCCCTCCTCTCTAGGAGAGGGTATGGGCTATAATCCACCACGCGGGTCCAGTGCGGGTTGGTAGATGTCACATGTCTTCGAATTTTTGGTTCTAAGACATGCCGGTTTCCCAACGATGTTTTCACTCAAACATGACGGGTAAATGGTTGGTCTTTTATAGCTGTTCTGATATCCCATATCATTTCTTCCATACTTCTCTATTACTCGTCATCTTATGAGACACCTCCTTTCTAGCCATATTAATGCATTTTATGCAAATATATTTTGATTCCCTTTCTGCCAATCCATCAAAGTAACCTCCGTTTGTAACTTCCAATTTAGTGAACGGATCTTCTGATCACATAAAAACAAAGCAAAAGGGTTGACCTTTTAGCCTATAAATAGCTGATCATCTGAATGCTGACCAGTGAAGTGTCTTAAACTCTCAACCATAGTGATTTGCTTTCAAACTGTATGCGCCGTTCGCTAGACCCATATTTACCGGACGATTTAACTAAATGCCAGCGTACTAGAACGTTGATTTAACAAGATCTGATAAAAGCATTTTCCCACGGCTTCTAAGCATAGCTAGACTTTTATGAAAACTTTTTAAAGAAAAAGTGTTAGCCTTAGAAATGCTTTCGAAGTAAAATGTTAAGTAGTAAACTAAATACTACTAGACTGGTCATTAAACTTTACATAGCAAAACAGCTCTTATCCTAAGCACCTCTCAAAATAGTACCTAAGCTTGCAAGTGCTAAGTTTACTAGAAACAACTATAAAATAACACAGTAATTAAGGGAATTAGCCCAGCTCTTTCAGTTGTCTGAGTTCTTGACGGTTATTAAAATTCTCTCAAGAACACAATGCAAATAAAAGGTCTGTTGACCCGGTCATAACACAATTAGCTACTCGACTTGAGGACCTCTTGCTTTAAAATTGCTCTAAAAAATACGTTTAATTTTAAAGATACCTCGTTTTGTAACGTGCCATTAAAATGAGTTACAAAGCTTTAAAATGTAATGAAATACGTCAAAAGTTTTAATTAGTTGGTGCTTTTATCAACCGTCAAAGAAAGTTGATTCAAAGCGCTAGTTTGTAACACAACAAAGTTGTAGGAAGCGGTTACGTTTGCGAATACAAATAAGTTTTGGAAAGTCAACACAGATGCATTTGTATGCAGTTACGATGGTTCACACTGTTTAAGTAGATGGTGAAAATGTATTTTGATGTAGAATTACAAGAAGCGGTCTTTAGCAGAACATCGAAGAACAATAACATGCCTGTAATGCCTTAGGAGTTAGACAGATGTGTACTTAATAATGTTCCCACATTTCGCCAGTTATGTTATGTCCTATTTAATAGGGGGCGAGCTTATTGCCATCAAACGGGCGCATATACGTGGCTGCTAAAGCCGCAGTCTAGTAACATTCTGGCAAGCTACATAAATAAACCCACGCTTACGCCATACGTAATCAAAACTTGATCCGCGAAACATCGTTACAAATATTGATTGATGTAGAGTTTCTAATTTCTATAGAGATTTCCAAAAGCCATAGAATACAAGAGTACTTACAATGTAAGCTTTTGTAAGACAGAATAACTTTCATCATTGTTACAAACCGTTTGGAGAAAGTGAAGGAAATGTTGAGAACAGAGGTGTGAAAGTAAAGCATTCTGCTTAAGATTAAGCGCTTGATTATTTAAAGGCAAGACGTGCTAATGCTTACGTCGACTCGTTACAGGATTAAGTATTACACGTTTTGTCTCAACAGAGTTTATTCTGACAAAACTCTGTTTAAACAAAAAACATAGTTTCAACAAAGTCAGTCTGTTCTAATTTAGGAGGGTTTTTACTTTACGGACATCGGAAACCATTTATCTCCCAACTCTGTATAGAAAATATTTGTCAATTAATGAATTCCGATAATGGAGTGCCAACAAAAGCTTTTTGAGATATTTTCGTCCTACACGATTTAGTGAAACTTTTTTTAGTGTTTCGACAGTAACAAAGGTAAGCCTTAATTCCGTCTGTTGAATTTAAAAATAGTTTCCCAGCGCTAGTTAGCTGATTAAAACATTAATTAAATTAAATGGCGCTGTGTGGTGCACTGGCTATATCTTGGGAAATCAGGCCAATTGCGGTTTCGCCGCTCGACTCAAAATCGGCTTCAGTGACGACTGTAATTTCCGCTGATAAATGTAATGTGATTTGGTATTCTATTACCGTCTGAGACACGTTTTTTTAAAAGAGAAGTCTTGTTTATCATGATCACTTGCTTGATAATTAAGTTTATGAAAACAGTAAAAACCAGTGTGATAAAAAATTAAAAAGTTACAGACACTACTAAAATTAGAACATCCTTTTCAAAACGAAGAAAATATCCTCTTCAAAAACTTTTCCTTACGTCATTCCGTGCCGTAAGAACTGAAGGTTTTCGCATACAACTCCCAGTAACAGGGACGTCCTTTGAAAGAGGACAGTGGGAACAATGAGGCCTCGCAGGACTATATTGAGAGTCATGTAAAAAAAAACTGCTTCACAAAAGGCGGTCTAGACCAGAACGGCTTGTTTAAAATTAGATGCGGTCCTTAGGACTGGGGGGATATCCACCCTTTCTTGTTTGCGAGGCAGCTTATCATTGAAATCGACAAGCTTTTTTGTTCAATCTTTTGTGATGAGTCTGTTATCGCTGTCTTAATTAAGCGTGATTTGCAAATAGGTAGACGTTTTTTGTTGTTTTCTGTTGTCTGAATGCTGTGTAGAATCTCTTTGTTTAATCCAAAACATAACAAAATGTAGTACAAAGCAAATATACTTCACTTTACGGGTCAGACCCATAAGCAAACTTTAAAAAGAGAAACAGGAAAGGGTTACCAAAAATAAATAAATTCTAAATTAAATACATTCTTAATTTACGGGTGTAAATATGAAATACATTTGAAATACATTTCAACGGGCAACGGACGCGATGACTAACGAATACTGGTTTCGAATCGAGCAAAAAATGTAAAAACATCCTCAATTCTGACTTACATGATGCGAACAATGTAAGACATAAAAAAATATATAATTGTTACAATTTGTTACACTTAAATACTCTGCTAATATTGAGTCAGTGACAGTTGTAACCTTGGATAAGCACTGTTTGGATCTTGAAGGTCTCTTAAAGTTTTCATAACGTCTTAGATTGTAATCAAAAGAAATAATTGGCGTTGTCGTGACTTCCTTAAAGTACGAAACAAAAATTTCGGTTATTAGGCCTATACGAGACTGCGTTGATAAACATAAACAGGGTTTTCGTTTTACTGAACAAACATACAACTAAATCGTTGAAGTCTTCTGTAGGTTCAAAGACTATTGATTCTACAAATTAACCCTTCTTTGTGTCTTTACAGGAACTCCACCTGCGGTAGTTTTACCTCCAGTCGGCTATTGGGTGGATGGAATGGAAGATACTCTCCCCGAAGGCGAAGATGCCGAACCTCGAGCGCAACCAGGCACCCCTCGACAAGTCACAAGGCGACATAACATCGACACCGACGACACCGCCAAGTACTACAGGCGATTCTTCCTTGGCAAGGTAACTGAAACCTTATCTTATATCCCTAAAGATCTTTTCTCTTCACGCCAACACCAAGAAAAGGCGATCTTCTTAAGTGCTGTTGTAGAAAATAGCGTATTATTAAGTTAAGGAAGCTCTGGTCCACTTACATATTCAATTTCTTTAGCTAGAACGGTTTACATTTTTAGCGCAGATCTCGTATGGAAATATTCTTAAAATAGCACGATTCAACTGTAAAATTTTATAAGACTTTGTAAGCTTTGAATATGACAACACGGAGTAAAGAGCATTCGATATCATTGAGTTGAAACGAATGCTTACATCAAGCTCTGGGATCTTCGTGCAGAAAGTCACGTTTCAAAGGTTACGGCATGACGAGGAGCTGCAGTAAAGTAAAAAATACACAAATCAAATCACGATTTAATTGCTTTCGTGACCAGAGCGTACTTTCTTCGAGTGGTTGAAATGGACGAAAATAAAAGTGGCATTACAAAACGTGTATTCCGACCATCTGACATTTGCGCGCCACGCTGTCTGCGGCCAGAGAAATAAAACCAACACGTGTTGCCAACTGGTGTGTGCCAATTGATCGAATGCTATACATACTTATGAGTGAACTATTTATTAAAATGGAAAGAACTTCATCGGTATTCGGCACAATTCTTGTCTAAAACCGGGCCAGATTAAGATCTGTAGCCGTTTTAAGCTTCTAATCACGATTTCATGACAATTAAGATCCCCCAAAAAGATAGCAAGTTTTCGCAACTACTACAATATCGACACCGCGAACTGTAGTTGTAATTCCCGGGACGTGTATAAGCACCCTGTGTAACACGATTCGGGTGCACTTAAGTTAAAAATAGTATGTTAAAAACATCGCTTCCCTTCCACTTGATCACGTTTTACTTGACATCGTATTGTAAATGAAATATTGCTGTTGTCACGTCAATGTCGATGTTCGTTTACGCCTTGACCTTTCTCGAAAGGTCTTTGTGCGGACAGGAACAACATATTAATTATTTTCTCCCTCAGTAATTACTTTGCAAGAAAATAATGCGGAATTATTCATGTGTAAAATGTTTCTTACTTGCTATCAAGCTATTAATACCTTTTTTGTCAGTATCCTTACAGTTTTTGCTTATCCAGCTCTGATTAAGTTCTTATTGTTGTAATCGGATTTATGAGAAAAAAAGCTGTAGAGCTCTTTTTCCAAGATACCCTTTATGTGTTTAACGAATTACCTTATTCCATTGTTTGAAAAGTTTTATTTCACACGGCTGTAATCATTCTCATTCTGTACTAATGTTATCAAAGGCTTTACATCGTGCCGAGCATACGATCTATATTTCACAGCACGACTGTACAATGTCAGCAAAGACTGTGGACATGGTGTGGGACTTTAGCTTGAGCCCTTTTGATCGCATAGGAGAGCTTTTAAAAAAAAATATTAACAGTCATTTTAAAACGCTAGAAGTAAACATAGCTACGTTCTTGTTTTAAAATGAAACAAAAGCATTAGTTATCTTTTATAATCTCGATACCGCAACCTTATTTCATTACAATCATTGTGGAAGTCCACTTCTGATGTTAATAACCTTATCAAACTCGCTAATATCTTTCACCCGCTCCGCTTCACCCTTGCCCGCAACCTAAACCATAACGCGTACCACATCGGTACAGTTACTGCCACGTGTGAACTTTCCCATACCCACGCCCATAGGCTCACTTTTTATTCGTTTTTTTGTAACGTTTCGAATCTTCATAATTGCTATCTTTCAAACATGCGACACTTTTCGTTTTATATTCTTTTGATCAATAAAATAATGGTCTTTGTATTTCTAAATACGGTCTCATTTATGGTTCTCCCATAGACACGTTGCCATCATTGTCATGTTTTTACGCAATAAATGTCCCCAGCTTTCATTTCTATTTCTGTATTTTTCCCACATTTGAAAACCATAATCGGCATCATTACATATTGTTTCGTCTCTTAATTGGCCTTGGAGAGATAAAACGTATCATAGTACCTACGTGACACATGTCATTAATATTATGAAGAGCTTTTGATTGGAAATACAAATTGCTACACCTTAGTAATACCGCAGTACCTACAAATTTCCCAATACTCAGTAAGTACATGAAAAAGTCGATGTCATTAGTAAACACCGGGAAATAAATGCATGCAACAGAACCGAGGTAGTTGACATGTGACGACATTTTGTCGATACTTTCTGCAAGTAAAATCATGCAAAAACGAAACCACAGCCTAACCGACGTCGATGTCAAAGTAATATTGCATGGCTGCCTTTATGAGTATGTAGGTACTAAATGTAAGATAGAATAACGTAGTACAGTTACGAACAGTAATATGTATACACGTAGGGAATTTTAAAAGTGATTTTCTTCTAATAATTATATTCATTGTATATATGTAGTTACTAACTTTTGCCTGCCGCTTCGCCTGCATAAAGTTCGTTGTCCCACGGGATCGTACTACCGCGACAAAAAGTATCCTATTATGTTAATCCAGATTTTAAACTATCTGTGTGCTAAATTTCAACTAACTCCATTCAGTGGTTTTTTCGTTAAAGAGTTTGTTAAAACATCCATCCTCACAAACTTTCGAATTTATTATATTAGTAGGACTAGAATACTATTTTGGTACCCATATAATTCTGAAATAGATCTTTAAACAAATTTCTATTATAGTTATTCTGCGAGAAAATCATTCTTAAATCTTCCTCAGTGTATAATTATAATAATATTAGTGCTCCTTACTGTACATAAGAGTACAAATCGTGTAAGTGAATAATGTTAGTCGGAAAAGTTGGTAACCACAGCCGATAATATACAGGCGATCAGGCGACACTTCGTCTACTCATGGAGTTCATGACTAACAACGCGTATACTAGGTGCTTCTTAATGTAACAAAGAATGTAAATATCCAAGATGGCGGGCGGTGTTCGGCGCGTTTTGACGTATTTTTATTCAGTTTCGAATTTTTTTGCAAAAACTTGTTTGATAGCTATTAGTTGTTTCAGCATTTTGCAGAATTATCTCGCTCTAAGTTTTACAGTAGAACACAGTTTTTTTAAATTAATTATTTTTAGATAGTTTATTGTAGACAACGTCTACACAAATTACGATATTTATTATACGTTTTGCATTTTTCTTCTTCAGTTTGAGCACCTAAATAAAACTAAAAATAGTACGTCTAATAAAATATAAGACGTGCTCTTTCTTTCATCAACTGGTCAAGCATGTAACTATCCAGACTACAATAAACTTTATTCGAGATAAGTGGAAACGCTTGGCTGTTCAATAAAAAGAGGTTTTCATTCATCTGTCAGTAACTAGTGCAACCATGATAAACGTGTGGGAGAAAATATGCTGCAAATGAGAGTAAAAAACTGTGTCCACCAATTAAAAACAAATGCATGGCCAGCCACCGATTAAGGGTCCAACCACACTCATTACATAAAAAAACCTGCGAACGATAGTGGGAAAAAGCGTCTGGGCTCACCAACGCGGAACGGTTTGGCTTCACGCCCAGTGAGCCAAGTTCTCAGCTACATGTAGATTACGCCGATTACGGCATTGTAGAGCAATTTAAGTCTCAACCCGCGTGTGTACCCGGCCTTATCGTGCGTACGAATCTCAACGGACGCCTCGTTACAGAATTTTGAAAATATTCGTTTGACTTATCTTTTATACATGCCTAATTTAAATTTAATTATGTACTGACACCAGCTCAGTTTTGTTGTTTTATCATGGAGTAATTTGAATTCTTTCTTGACTTATTTCTTGGTAGCCTGAGGGAAGGAGCCTTAATGTAATACTTTACATTCAGGTGAAGGATTTTTATAAGATTGCGCGCTGGATAATGCTAGGGTTACCTAAACAACGAAAAAACGGACATATCTAACGCAACTTGCAAATTACATAGTTCCCACAGTTTGAATCAGCTTTCATTGTCACTAACAGTCGAAATAGATAAAGGCCTAACTAACCCAATTGTGACGGCCTCAGCTCCCAAAACTGGTACGCAACAGTACCTATCGTTAAAGATCTGTTTTGCAATCGCCACTCACGGTGACATTTAAAGTTACATTAGTTGATAAAACACAAGTATATTTACAACACGGATTAAATAAACAATCTTAAACATAATTTAGCTTAGGGCCTAAGTGCGTATCTCGTACAATTTGCGTAAAATATTGCAATCGTTACACGTCAACCCGGCAAAGCTGATGGGCTATTGTGACACCGCAAGGGTTAGGCTAGATGAATGAGATGCTCCGATCACTAAGCCGATACCAGTACCATGCTGACGTGTAAATACGTCCTGCCAGGGACCATCATGTCCTGCCATAAAACCTATGGAGGGTTTACACCGGCAATATAAAATGTTATGCCCATCGTGAGCACGTTAATGACACAAAACACGCTGCAAAATCACTTATAAAGGGAATTTTATGTGTATTTGGGTTAATCCCATAGAAAAAATGAACAGAAAACGTATTAAAAAACACCAGAATGAAGAGACCTTTTAAATCAATCTACCTTTTCAATCGTTTTTTCATTGAAATGAACGAATTAGTGTTCAATGACAATCCAGATTTTAAATTCTAAGAACTCTGCTAGCATAGAAAAACGTTTTTATTAAAATTAACTGTCAATACAACAGCACAAAGTGAAAATGAAATCGTTAATAACATTTCGTTAAATGATAATTTGCTCGCCAATCCATTCGTTCAAATCAGTGACGATGACAGCAGCCCGTGACAAAAGAAAAATGGAAGCAATAAGCAAATGTCTTCTTTCATAACGCGAAATTGGTTTGGGGACAATTCATTCTGGGGAAGAAATGATGGGGCAGGAAAAATATTACGTTTTTAGGTACCCTGTGTGAATCGAAAGGCGGTGAGAATGGAAAATATAAGATCTGTTTTAGTACGGTTAAGGTGAACAGCTGGACTCCAACGGGACATTGAGTCGTTTTATAGATTCGGAAATTTTCATGGAAAATCGGTTATTTGAAATTGATTGAACAGTGAGAATCGAGTACGAGAGCGCGACCAATAAGTTCATAGACAAAGGAATTCATCATTGAGCCTTTATAAATACTATGGAATATGTAAATACTAGTTGATTCGAGTTCGTAGAACTTGTTAGAGGATTTGTTGGAAATACGAGTCTTGTTTGCTAAGAATACACTGCATTCGCAGACTAATGACATTGCATATCTAAGAACTATAAAATTTAATACCTTACATGTTCATTTACTCCTTACAATTCTAAGCTTCAGTCACTCTAAGACCAAAGTGAGGGCAAAATGTCGCGAGAGTTCAAATTAAGTAATTTAGTTGAAACCTTTCATCACTGTGCAAGTTCTCTTACAATTTACGTTTATTTTTTTTCTGCAAGATCGAACCGTGAATAGGCACACTTTCCAACAAATTGAAGTAAAAAAAAACTGTTAGATTCCATCTCAGATGACGTGATCCATCAGCGAGTTCGAAAAGGGGCATTAACCCCTCGTCCCTTCAATTACCATCTTTAGCTTTCAATTTGCCTCTTTGTGGCAACGTGTAAAAGGCCATGCAATAAATAAATTCGAGATATTTTCCTAAAATGAACGAGCTCGTTTTGAAACGTTGGGAGCTTAACGACTATTATAATCACGCAGAGGTGTGTAAATAAACACATTTTTGCTGAGAAATGATACAAAATGTGTTTACGTGATCGCGTAGAAAGTATGGCGGCATGATTGAATACTTTTAGTGGTTTTCAAGTCAATGATCTAAGTCCTTTGATTGTTCGCTGAACTTCGCTGTTTACGTGTTTACATTGAACTTTGCGGCGTGTGCGACGGCTGGCAATTACGAGTTATTTTTAATCCAAAATACATTTCAGAAGATTAATCGAGCTATCGTAAATCTTCCATTTGGTATTGGAAAAATATTTACAATCTGGCCCGAAGGACATTGCATCGCGAAAGTATTTACTTAGGTACTAAATTATAAAAGTACACAATGCACGATTAAAAGATTTTCTTGAATCTTTTCTTTATGTAGACTTGTTTTTCTTTAATTGATGCAGTCATGTCGTAACTTATATAAAGTACTGTGTATTTTTCACTGTTTTCATTGAGCCAATGCATTGTTTTATTGACAATGGTGTTTATCCTTCGTTAAGGTTATATGCTTGGGAATAAAAATAGGGTCTGACAAGGTTAATGGTGACAGTGTATTGTACTTTAATTAACATCTCCCATGGAGCTTTTGTTCAGGCCTTGAGTCGGTTAAAATATAGTGTTTTACATTGCGTAAACTTTTGTAATTCAATGTTTACATTGTTTTACTTCACAGAATCATTATAAAGTATTTTTGCGTGATGTTTACGTCACATATTTACATTACAATTAGTTCTCGTGTTATCTTAATTAAGAGTCCTGTAACCACACATGGACTAATTAAACGATTATTGTTACAAAGTTTCCTATGTTCGAAAATATTCAAACAAATACGGTATAAACATGAACTAATTAAGCAACATACAATAACCTGTTATCGCCTGTTTTGAATTAAAACCTATTTGTTTACCTACATTACATGGGATCTGGTTATTAAATTATTAATATATGCTATGTTTGTGTAACTACCTCATTCTTCTTTCCTTGTGGGTGTGGAAAATCAGTTCCTAGCGTGTTGATCATGACATCATCGCTGAATGCTCTGATTCAGCCAATCATTGCGGGGTACACCATTAAGTCAGATGTCATTAGATCAACTTCATCGTCTTCAATCAACAGTATATTAGGTCACTAGGGCTCTGCATTTATAAACACTACATGTTTAAGTACCAAACGTACCTAAATATGTAGTATAGTGCCTTCTTCTTCTGCACAGAAATCTTTGAAATGGGCAACTAACGTACTTTCACGTCTTAAAATGCCTTGTAACTGTTTTTCGCTTTCTTTGCTTTTTGTCATTCAAAAGTGCCGGTAATTTTCTAACTAATTAAAATAAATGCTTTGAGTTTGAGTACCTATAGTAACTTGTTATTAGTATTTACTTAGAAGTTTGTGGTTAAGGTTTAGTAATAAAATAACTATAGCTCATCTACCCACCCGTATATACAAAGGCACACTTACACACAAATTAAGTAGGGAAACTTCCCAGACAACTCGAAAGTATTTCCAACGTTCGATTTCTTATAATATATTTACCGCAAGAACTTCTCATTATAATCATTATTTCTAGTAATCTTTACAGTGTTGTCAAGATAGCAGTTATACACAGGATCGACCTCAAATTCGCAAGTAATTAATTACCTTAGTTTCTAGATTGGACCTAAATTCAGCCTTCCATTAGCG
The DNA here is from genome assembly GCA_949774965.1 of Diarsia brunnea. Taxonomy (NCBI): domain Eukaryota; kingdom Metazoa; phylum Arthropoda; class Insecta; order Lepidoptera; family Noctuidae; genus Diarsia; species Diarsia brunnea. The sequence goes on along the minus strand of OX459013.1, from coordinate 9,706,664 downwards.
TTTAGACATAAAGTTTACCTCCTAGATAATAGTGGTAATAACATTCTAAATTCACTTACTGATTGACATAGAGACATACAAAATCCATTAACGAGCCGAATCATTACCCTTCAAATAACTACTGTGGCTATAAACATCCCCTTTCTATTGTATTTCATGGGGTGCGGTTGTGACTGATGGCTATTTTAGTAATACTTTGAAGGCTAATATTGGCTTTGTTATAACATTCATTTTTGACTGCCTAACGATTGCTTCGGAAGGTGAAGTTCGGGTTCTATCGATTGAACACGATGTTTTCAGGTTTTCTGTAAGAATATTCTAAGTTACAGCTAATTTTCTGCACATGGCACCCGTCTAGCCACCCTCTATATTAAAAGTCTTTTGCCGTAATCGACGCATCGTTATTCTAGTGATGCCAAACGCGACTGATGAGCATGGATCTCGATTCTCGGGTCGGGAAGTTGTTATTCGGTTTTTAAATCAGATCTTTCTCAGTAGCAGCCACGGAGACTGGATTTGGGCCGGGATGATGACAATAGGCTCACCCCTTTTAATAAAACCTTTCCTATTACATGGGACTTAAACATTACTTGCGAAATATGGGTGTACAAAAATGGTAATGGTATGGGTGTGTATGGGTGTAGTATACCTCTGCCAAAGCCTTCGGGGATTACAAGTGTTATGTTTTGTCGTGGTCAAGTTGCCAGCAAAAAACATTAGCTACAACCTATTTGGAAAATGTTGACTTGATGGAATACTAATTCCTAGTTATCACTACCTTTCCTGTTACATTATCATGTAGGTAGCTCACTCCACGTGTTTGTCGAAACTCGTTTTAATCCCATTACCTACGCTGGCTCTGTTTGAATCCAACATTATTTGATATTTACCAGAAACACACAATAATTCGTATTCACGGTTTGAATTAATTTCGCTTTAAACGATGCCTGCTGTGTGTTTACCTACGTAAAGCCACAATGATAATACATTATTCTAGGAAAGATTATGTGTTTCGATGTATATTACATTCCACTTAAAGCCCACTATATTTTAATTTTATAAATGTGCATCGATACTCAATACCTACACGACATAGAATAAACGAAACTCATCATCTGCCTATCTTCTCACAACTACTTATCGAATACAGGTGAATACCAGTATTTTATATGGAGCGACTGCCTATCTGACCTCTACAACCCACTTGGTATTCGGTCCTTGGTCAGACTGGTTGTCCGACTTTAGAATCCGAAACTCGATTTTCCAAATCATAACTTTGATTTTCTTCATTCACAGGAACACATCAATTTGGTTGGATCTGACGAGAATCTCGGGCCAGTAGTGATGTCCCTCAAAAACGAGCACATGGCTAGTCAGGACCACACTAGGATATTGTTGAGGCTTCGCACGGAAACAATGCACGGACTTATACCCACCACTAGTGAGTTTACAACACTTTATGATATATATTATATTTATGTATTTGTTGTGGTGGACCTGACTTACGAACAGTAGGTTCCAACTAAAGCAGGCGCATTAGTTTGTGTAATTTATATCATCACCGCTGCTCTCAAGACGGTGAAGGAAAACATCGTGAGGAAACTGGCATGTCTTAGAAACAAAATTGGAAGACATGTGATATCTACCAACCCGCACTGTGCCCGCGTGGTGGATTGTAGCCCATCCCTCTCCTAGAGAGGAGGCCTGAGTTCCTGCGGTGGGATCACTATATGCTGATGAATGTTTTAAAAAAAGTCTACTTTCTAATTCGACTCAATTATTTTCCAGGATCAGGACAAATGCCACCGCCTCTCAAAATGGCGAAAATGCTGAACGAACAAGTGAACATCGACAACTTCCAGGCCGTCATGTGTCTCAACGCGTCATCCCTGATAGCGGCGTACGACGAACACGTTTTAGTAAACTGCTTCAAGTTTGGAGTTCTAAATCAGGCTTATGGGCAGACGACTGAAGAACAGCTGTTCGGCAACAACGAAATATCACCAGCCTTCGAGGAGTTCTTAGACATGCTTGGACAGAAGATCAAGTTGAAGGACCATAAAGGTTAGTTTTCTTTGGCAGTGTAACCTTTTGAACTATATTTCCGCTGGCAGTGTGCCTACAGCCTATCCCTAGGATTTTCGGCGTTCGGAACGCTCCGGGCTTAATTCCACGCCAAGAACGACCGTACTAGTTGGATGGAAATAATATGAATTTCGACGATGCATATTTTAAATAAGCAGCTGCATTGTGCGGTGTTTCACGTTTAATCTTATTTACTTGTTTTATATATTTTCAAATGTTTTACACAATACAAATGATGTAGGATGAGGCTAAAACCTCATAGGTCGGTTACCACACGCAGAAACGTCGGTGGCCTTGCGCCGCGTCAGTGCTTTTGTGTTGGGTGGGGGTGGTACCCCCTAGGTAAAGACAGAATTATATTATATCGATTGAATCTAGTACCAACCAAATAGCATTTCTATTCACCAAACACAGATTCCCTAACCAAACCTTTTCCACCAGGCTACCGGGGCGGTCTGGACATTATAAACGGTCACACGGGCACAGAAGCCGTGTACGAGACGTACCACAACCGTGAGATCATGTTCCACGTGGCGCCATTACTGCCACACACTGCTGGCGACGCTCAGCAACTGCAGCGGAAGAGGCACGTCGGCAATGATATTGTGGCCATTGTTTTTCAGGTAAGAATATTGGAAAAAATTAGGTGTACATACTTTGTTTTGCAGCACAGGACATAGTGTAGCCGTGAGAGTCCATTTACAAAAAAAACAGCGAAGTCTTAGTAATAGGTAGAGGAGCTCGTGGCTAAATAAGAACTGCCACTCGGGTCGATCTTTAGGTAAAGCTGTGCTTGCCTAGGTCGGTCTGTGGATGGGTGACCGTCCGACATACCGAGTTTCCTCCGTGCCTCGGAAAGCACGTTAAGCTGTTGGTCCCGCCTGCCATATATAGATCTTTGGCAGTCGTTACAGGTAGACACTGACCTGAAATTCTGACATCCAGTCTTACCAAAGAGTATCGTATTACCTAGTATTAACTGGGTTGTGGAGGTCAGATAGGCAGTCGCTCCATGTAAAATACTGGTATTCAGCTGAATCCGGTTAGACTGGAAGCCGACCCTAACATAGTTGGGAAAAAGGCTAGGCAGATGATGACACGAACAGTCAGACCCGGAAAAGCTAGGTGGTCATAAAAATATTTCTTCCGGGCGGGGACTGAACCCGCAACATACGGCGTAGCAAACAATTGCTTAGCCACTGTACCAACTTGCCATTATTATTGGTATAAGTTTTCAAAATATAAATTAGAAAAGTTATTGTAATCGTCTAGCTGTTCACAGTTTCTGTATAATTGGTATCTTTATTGATCGACACAAATAGTGGGCTCGGCGAAGTATATATCTTCTTCCATATTTTTTCTCGCTATCACTCATCTTTTTTTCACATTTTTTTAATGTATCTGTAAATCAGGAAAACACTTTCGTTAATCCAAGTCATAATTATTATTTACTGCTATAGTACACAAAATAAAGTCTTATCTGTCGCACTTAATACTTAATGCATGAGTTGCAACGATACGAAATATATGTTATTCTATTGTGAGGGCAGGACTCGGGCCTCAGCCACATAACAGAAATGCCGAAACGCTTTTCATTGTACATTGTTTATGACTGTATTATGCGAAGTACTGCAATAATTTAACGAGTTTATGGCACAGTTTGCGTAAGTAGTTATGAGAAACTAACAAACGGCTGATGTTAAATCGTGTATTGCACAATGCATTGAGATCTAATCCATTTCAATCATCTCTATAACGATTATAAAGCTCCTTACAGACGTTGTGGCTAATTATGTTTACGTTTGAACTGCCAAACCAATTTAGTTGATATTTACAGCGACCACGAGAAAATTTCCGCACTTAAACGTTTTAAAACAACTTTTAAACGTTCTCTTTGTTGGGACTCGCACTTACTTTTAGAGAGGTAGTGGGTTACAATCCACCACGCGAGGCCAGCGCAGGTTGGTGGATATCCACATGTCTTCGAATGACTAGCTCTGGGTCAAATTCTACTTATGTTCTTTATCAATTGTTTACATCTTTAAACTAAGCTTAGAGAGCTAAGTTAACAAGTTCCCATTGTTTCAATTTGCAGGAGAAGGCAACACCTTTCACGCCTGACATGATAGCATCACACTTCCTCCACGCGTTCATCGTGGTCACACAACTCGACTCTGTCGGTGGGGAGACCAGGTAATTATAAATCCTATAGATAGACTAACGAATACTTTATTCTATCGCTTACCCATCCTTTTCCATAGAGAGCTCGGGTTGGGCAACTACGGTACTTGAACAAGTTGTTATGTCTTGTGACTGTGACTTAAGCTTCGCTCTCTTTTTGTTTTTCCGAAATTAAAAAGTGCCTGTTATAGTCTAGAAATAAATACTTTGAGTTTATAAATCTTAGATATAGCTCTTTAAAATCCGTAGGAAATCATCATTCTCCGCTATTTACGACAATGGCTAACAATTAAGGCTATAATCATAACTTTTACGAGACGTCTATGCATTTTATCGACCAAATCATGACATGTATCACTCTCAAAGCTTCTATTCCCGTCGCATATCTATGCGCCAGTTCCTTTGAGGAATAACATTCAAACATCTAATATAAAATTCACTCGGCTGTCTATAGAAGTTTATTTTTATTTTATTCATGCCGTCGAATGTCTTCTATATTTAATCCTACAAACTTCTGTTTGTGTAACTTTTTTCTTACTTGTCAAGTGTCTTGTTTAACATAAAGTTTGCGTTGCTTCCCAACAACGCACAGTGGCATTATTTGCATAGCAAGTCGAGAAAATGGCTCGGAAAGTAGAATGGAAATTTTCTCAGTAATTTATATGCAAACGAAGCTTGGACTCGGTAATTAGAAGCTTTTTATGTGAATAAACACTAGCTGGACGAGTCAGTAAATGTCTTAATGTTGCCTAGATTTGTTCAAAGGTTAGAAATTAATGAAGCTATTTCTAAGACTCCTCGTCTTAGAAATAGCTTCATTAATTTCTTACTTATAAAATGCTGTGGGTGGGTAAGGAGCTGTCAGGTACAAAAGCCTGTGATAAAGGTCATGTGAAATCTTTTGTGGGAGTTTAATCAAGTAATTGAGAACATTATTATAGATACGATAATAAAAATAGAATGACTAATTGGAGCGTATTTTGTTCAGGTAAATGATATTTATAAGATCGGTATGTGTATGTAATATTAAGTATACTGGTTTCTTCTAAAGTGTCTACATTGCGGTTATTCCGTCATTAACCACAGAGGATTTATTTACTTATTTGACATAACATTTTAATATCACAATATTGAATTCAGAATGGATTCAAGGCCACAAAAGTAGGTCAATAGATTTCGACATTATCCTTTTGCTCTTATCCTAATTTATTTGTGGTCAGTGGGGCCTGCTTCGTCCATATTTCATAAAAGCCGTCAATTATATTAATATGTGAAAAACGAACTACACTCAATACTTTATTACATTCCACATGTAGGTATACTTAGGTGGTAAAACTTATAAAGATGCTTCTCAACCTTTGTTCTCAACGCTATCAAGACATTGTCAGCGTTGCCACATCGTGTTATCCTCTAGCAAAGGGTTTCACCCAGTCCTTGGGTCAAGGAATAGATATAATTCCCAAACATAATTTCAACGTTTCGTCTTCCAGGTACAAAGTGGCCGTCACCGCTCGTGATGACGTACCATTCTTCGGGCCGACTCTCCCGCAACCATCCATATTCCGCAAGGGGCGAGAGTTCAAAGAATTCCTCCTTACGAAGCTCATTAACGCCGAAAACGCGTGCTATAAGGCAGAGAAGTTCGCTCAACTGGAGTTAAGAACCAGGGCTTCCTTACTGCAGAACTTGGTGAATGACTTGAAGACGAAGACCACAGAGTTTCTGGGTGCGGGCGTGAGGTTGGAACCTGGAGCGGTGTCGCCGCAACCCGATGGTACGCCCAAACAGGACGGGCCTGGGGCACGGTTTATTGATACTGTGAAGAAGGCGCTTATTTCTAAAGTCAGGTGTGTATTAGAAATTACTTGATTTTTTGTGTTTCGATTTAGCTAACTTATAGGTGGTAAGTGGCAGCGGTGGTAACGGTAGGTGGATTCATCGGTAATCGCTGGATGCGAGACCACCAGATAGTGGGGAGACCTATGTTCAACAGTGGCCGTCTCTCGGCTGAATATATGATGATAACTATGTGGTGTACTTTTTTCACGATAGGGCGAACTGCACGGTGCATCGATAGGACGGCTATCACGTTTCTTTTTTACCTGCCAGCACTGTCAAAGCAGAAACTGTAAAATTTTCCCAATTAACTATAAAACGAATGTTTTAACGTTAGAGCTGAAAAAAACTAAAGAAAGAAACCTAAAAAAAAATACAGATTGCAGTAGCTTGATATGCTGTTGTCTGTAAATTTTTACAATAATTTGTTTTTAAACGATCTAAAATCCAAAATAAGACTAATTTGGTACAACAACTTTTAATAAGTAGGTACTCAACATAATTATATCGTGTAACCCGTCCGATTGCAAACAGACAAAGGTATGCAATTACCTTGCATTCTTTTGCAGCCAAGCTAAACAAATACAGCTCCGCAAATAGATATTAAAATACAAGTCAAACAAAATACAGCTGAAAGTATTTCACAATTTTTACTATTCGTTTCGTATTCTGATCTATTATTTTGTTTAATTTTCAGATCACCAAGTGTTGACACCAATATTTCAGGCGATAGCAACAAGAATGCTCTAAATAAGAATAAGTTTGTTCCAAATGAAACTCATACTCCTAATGTAAGTATTAAAATACTATTATTTAGTTAGTACACATACATACATACATACATAAACTCACGCCCTTTTCCCATGGGGGTAGGCAGAAACCACAGAACGCCACTTGGTACGATCCTTACATACTCCTTTTGCTTCGTCCACATTCATACATTTGGTTATACACGCACGCCGGTTACGAGTACTACGCACCTGTCCTTTCAGAAGAACGGCACCAATAAGATAAGTGTATGTCTTTCTAGGGCGTCCCCTCCCGGCATTACCACTCACATCTGCCTTTTGTTAATCGCCTTTCACTCATCCTTTCCACATGACCGAACCACCTTAGCATACTCTTTTCAATTTTTGTCACTATATCTTCTTTTAAACCGCAACGTTCTCGTATAACCTCATTCCTCAATTTATCATTCATTCATTTATTTAGTTAGTATTAGGAGCAAATAAACATTCATTCCTCACTCTACAAAATCATTGTGTAAATATGAACGTAGCATTTTGTTTGGAATAAAATTACTAAAATATCGATAATAATTATTCTCGCACCCTTAACCCCAAAATTGGGGGCTGTCACAGCACGTCTTCTTCATCAATACTTCTCATCAATCAGTCATCTCATCAAACACCTCTTTTCTTGCCATATTATTTTCTTTCAAACAGTCATTCTTTGGTTTCGTTTTAAAAAAATGTCTAGAATATCTTAAAAATAATTATTTCAATAATTTGTTTTATAATCCTTAACAAATAATAATATTTTACAACTATCCGATGACATCACAAAGAAAGTCGATATTTCAATCAAAACATTAATTATTATTATAATGATTGCGAGACAATGTGATTCGCAAAAGCGCTGCTTAAAATTCTATGCATCACACACTATGCCTGTTCTTAAATGGACTTCCACCTGTGTTTGTCGGTTATGGCAACTGTACTCTAAGCATACAACAATACAATTATGAAATTAAAAGGTACTAGAAAACAATATTATTATAACCACCCATCACGATGATCTTAATCGAATTAGGAGCTTGGCTTGACTATGGCAGATCTTCAGGTTAAGTCTTACTTGCCTTAGTTGGTCTGTGGTAGGGTTACCTCACCACCCATTACATACTGAGTTTCCTGCGTGCCTTGTAAAGCACTTGTAGACGTTGAGTAGACAATAGACCAATTGTAGACTGTTGACAGTCGTTAAGTTGTCAGTAGCCTATGAGTCTTACAACCAACCTTACCAAGCGGTACCTATTTACCCAGTACTAACAATTGTGGAAGTCAAATATTCATTAGCTCCATGTTAAATACTGGTAATCAGCTGCATATTGTTAGACTGGAAGCCGACCCCAACATAGATGGGAAAAGGCTAGGCAGATGATGAGGTATCTCTGAACTGCTTTGTGGGGTTAGATTCCTTATGGGTCAGGCAAAGTGTTATTGAGATTTTTCAACCAGGAAAAACCACGCAGCCCGGAGTCTGGATTTGTGCCCGGTTGCTGGCAACATGCTCGCTCTTAATGTGGGTGTAATTTAAGGTATATCTCTGCCTAGTATTATTCACTGTTTCCTAATGCTATGATATCTTGGTACTTCCAGAGCGCCCGCTCCAAGTCATCAGTAGCGTCATCCTCAGCGTCAGCAGTGTCAGTGCGCTCAGCGGGCGGGTCGGGTACGTCGCACGCGTCGGGCGAGTCCAGCCCCGATGTGACGTCACGCGCCGCACCACCGCGCCCCCCCCTCACCGACCACAGTGACGACTCCAGTCTCAACTCCGTGGATTTGGATCCGCTTGGTTAGTATCTATTTTATGTGGAACTTAGTTTTAAGACTAATGATAATAGATAAATATATTGCTAGCGTCACATTCAGACTCGAGATCGACTCAGACTCGATATCACGCGCCATCTCTGTCTCGAGATCGACTTAGACTCGAGATTGACTCCGACTCGAGATTGACTCAGACTCGAGATTCAACGGTATTTTTTGCGGATTACGTTCTGAAACTTCATGTAGATTCTGATGATTTTTTAAGTTTTAAATAATAAAAAGAAGTCAGTAGAAAATTACATTGTGGCATTTAGTCGCCTGCTTTCTTTAAGAGGGTAATAATAAAATTTAAAAAATACTTTGTTTTTGAAATTCAATCCGGTATGTCAAAAATCCAGCCAGTAATGTTAATATTTGACACTACAACTGTTGGTATATAATTCAATCTGGAATGTGGAAATGTATTATCACCTTGTAGCATTCTATCATTGATTGATTAATTTCGAATTTCATGTAGCAAGTTACCAAACCACTCATCAAATGTAAATCACTAGGTACAGTCCCTTTCAATTGCCACAAAAAGCATGTTGGTAAGTTCATCTCCGTTTCACATCGACATGTTATGGTATACCTAGTTTTGGTGAAGTAATAGTGTGATTTCTTCCAAATAGACGACAAGGACTGGCTGAGTTGTGGTAAAAGTGCAACAGGTTAGTCCTGTAGTGTAGACCTGTATCGTCAATGTTTTTATATCACCCAGTCCATTAGTAGCATGATAGTTTATTATAGGTTTTTATTAAACTAACAATATATTTTTTTGTAGTAAAATGGTTGTCTTCAACTATTATGTTATTTGATTTGTATTTTTTTATGATAAAAAAAATGTTGTAGGTACTATATAATACGACATTGCTTGTTTTTTATGTTTTTAGTCTCGCACATAATTACAATCAGCATAAATAAAACTTCAAAAAAACAGGGACTTATTTGAAGGCCTTTAAAAAAATCATCATAAACAAAAAAGAATTATAAAGCACTTTTTTTACCTCAAAACAAAAACCACAGTATCAACCATTAAAATTTAGTTAAAACCAACTCTGACACTTGTAAGGACGAGCAGTGTAGTACAATACTAACAAAAGCCTTTATATGTCCAGGTGGAGTGTACGTGGACAGTGACACTGGCCTAGAGTCCATGTCCTCAGCGGAGGCGGGCGCGGGCTGCGGGGGGTGCGCCGCGGGGGGCGGGGGGGCAGCCGGCAGGGGCGAGGTTACCCCCCGCGATGCTGAGATGCTACGCCAAGAAGTCTGTCGGCTGAAGAACGACAAGCTCGACCTACTCAAACAGAATATTGTAAGGATCCATAGACTCGATATTAATCTTATCCAGTAATGTAGGTAATTCTGGTACAATTGGGTTTTTTCTATTATGTGTGCTTCTAGTTTCGTTTTCATGGGACTCGAAAGTTTTGTAACATGTTTTGTGTTGCGTAAAACATGTTTAGCTAACATTGCAACCTTGTTACAAATATGTTTTAAGCTAAATGTGAAAACATTTCCAGCAGGACAAAATTATTTTACTGTCAATCCTAATTTTGTCTTTCTGGCCAAGAGCTGAAACATGTTTGTGACAATGTTACGTAACACAAAACGATGCTTGATGTTGAACTTTGGTTTACCATGAATACGGAGCTTTAGTAACCAATACCAGGCGCTCCATGTGGCATCAATGGACTCCTCCAGAAAAAGTGCTAACAAACAAAAGAGCTCTTTCAAATCAAAGCTTCATTAATTTTCACTAACTTATCAATTAACGCTTAATAATAACTAGTAACATGTTCACCAATCATGAATGGTCTTGGACACCATTACAAGTACCTAATGTGCAAACAAGCTTTAAAAATGTTTTTGCTTAAATCTTTTCAATCAATTCACACATGTCGTAAGGAAATTTTTGTATGAATGTGGATAGGTATAAGAGCAGAGGAAGACCAAAGAAATGATGGATGGACTGTGTTAAGGATGATATGACCAGAAAAGAAGAGTCTCATGAGTAACAGAGTAATATGGATGAGAAAGACATGCTGCGCCGACCCGAAATGAATTGGGATAAGGGCAAGAGAATTTTGACACATTACGCCTACACATTTTGCTATGCAAAGAAAAACCTTATTGCCTGACTAAAGATTTAAAAACATTGCTGACTGTTTAACTTTTCTTTTCCAGACATGGCAAAACGAGATCAAATGTCTACGTGAAAAGGAGATGTCTCTTCAAGCAGAACTAAATTCAATGTCCAGAGAAATGCGGAGACTTCGGGAGCAACAAGTCACCACCATCCTCAACCCTTCAACACACGATTCTACTGCTTAAAAACCAATCCTATCGGATTTAAATAAGGTCCTATTTAAAGTACACACATACGACTCCACCGCTTTAGCGTATCTTGAACTTTATGACCTTGCAAATAAGGTCGCTGTACTTGTGTACGAAACTTTTTGATGACTGTGGATGAGATCTGATTTTTAGAAATGACCAAGTAAGGTAATCTGGGATTTAGGAGGTTTTGCTAAACGAATGTTTTAGTAGTAGTTACTAGATGTCGCTACTCGATAGTTACGTATGTTGCTCTCTTTTTACTATACACATTTGTAGCGAGAACTGTTTATGTGCAATATTGTGTTCTTTATTACGACTGTGCTATTTCAAACGGTAAACGGCATTGTTTAATTGTTAAATTTTTATTGTAGACAATTCTTCGTATTGAATAATGCTAATAACACCGTTCTGAAGTTGAACAGTTTTTGCAATGCAGAGGGCCACCATGACGTTTTAAAACTGCGTGGGAAAGCGACAGAACTATACAGGTTGTCTAGCGCCATCTCTTTTCCACACTTCAATAAGATTAAAACAATCCTGCTTTAAGACATCATGGTGACCCCGAAGATATAGATAAATGTATAGTAGCAAAACTATTCCTTATATTTATTTACCTATAGAGATGTCCCAGTTTCATATTATATTAGTAATATTGATAGGTCGTGGCTTGACTGACTATTAATGAGAAACGCTAAAACTTCGACATAATATAACGATTCTATAGTTAATTAGAGAGAATATGATTCGAATCTTTTTATATGTTGTTATACCAAAACTGAATTGTTAATGTCTAACGTTAGGCTACTCGCTTTTTGTAAATGTTGTGATAACCTAGCTTATTCGACACATAAATAGTTCTAAACCCATCTTATATTATTGTGTTTCACACAAATGTATGTATTTATTTCGGGTAGAGCATACCGCTTGTGTTCTTTAGAAAGATATTTCTCGCGCAAAATTATTATTTACTTCTCCATTAGTAAATAATTGTAGAGATATATCTCTTAGAACCCTTGGTCACAGTCTAGAGTGCTTCTTTTTGAAACCTTTAAAAAACCCTTTGATTAAAAAGTTAAAATTAAAGTTAATTTTTAATCATAAGTAAATGTGATTAAATGACATCACATTTAATAAATAAATGAATGCGTAGTCAAAGGGAATAATGTATAAAAAATAATTAAACGACTTTGATTTAACTTGAGGAGCATTCATAGACTGATAATATTATTTCTTCAATGTTCGTAGCAACATTAAAACGGAATTTTACGTATTAGGAATTAGATGACAAAAATAACGGTACCTACTAAATTAAGCCTTGAATTATCTAGTAGAAAGCCTATACATAATTATGGTGCATTAGAGAAAAATGTATAACAAAAACGATTCTTATAATACGTTTAAATATTTGAATTTTTATGAGAATTTTCCAGTACAATTTGATTTTGTATGTAGCGTTTCTACTGCATAGTGCAATTTCTGCGTATATTTAGTTCCGTTTCGCTTTGTTACATCGATAGCCTTACTAAACTGATCACTCTTGTAAGAACTGTTTGCTAATCCGCCATCTTTGATTCATCTAGAACTTTAGAAAGAGACAAACATATTTCTGTTACTTTACTTGTGTATGAGCGTTGAAAGTAAGGCTATTCTATATTAGTTTACAATTTAAGTTCACCAGTTATTGTAAATATATTCTAAACTGGTCTTAGGCTATTTGATTAAACAGTATTTCTTTTAATTTATGCTTGGATATAAGTTTCGTTTCTCGAGTGAATTGAGGTTGAATAATGTTTTGTTGTTTATAATTAATATTTTATACCAAAGTTAACATTCCCCACTAAATAGTTTAGAGTTTTTTTTATATAATAATTACCTTAAAGTGAACCAGTATTTGTAACGTTTCAACTGAAGGAACACGCTAACATACTTCTAAGTTTACATTTAAACCTTTCTATTAAATGTAATCATTTAGATTTTTGTTTGACTGTTGATTATTGTGAGTTGATTGAAACCAACTGTTGATTCGTCTTCACTTAGACTTAAACCAAATATTGAGCGCGGAGCGTTAGAGGAAATAGATTATAATTATAAAAGATACCTATTGAAATATATGAATAGTTAATACTAAATAAATACTGTTGTTTTATTCTAACTATCCTCCGAAGTACTGCAAACTCCTAGAGAGAAAAGAGTTCAAGTCCTTACACATATTCATCATTTTGAGAGCGATGCCACAGGGACGTGCCAATCTTTTTTTTTGTACCTAAGATGGTGTCAAGATTTTTTATGCCGCCTATGGGCCTCTGATTTGATGATATATTCTTCACATAATACGTACATGAATCCTAAAAATCAGAGGTGCGTGGTCTTGGGTTCGAACTCGAGATCTTTTACTTGGCAGTCTGCCACACCACTCGGTTATCACTGCTGATAATTGTTGCCATTGTGTTGCGTCGTCGCAGCGCACTGTGTGCTACAAGAGCGCTGCGATATCGCATCGCAACGCTGCTTATTTTAAATGCGCATAACTGCCATCTTCTGGCATCTCCGACTAAATGAAGTGAAATTAAATGAAAATGAAATGAAATTTATTATTTGCTAGAATTGTAGTATAATGTTGATGGTCAGGTTTTGTTACAGTAGCTTACAGAATTCGCTAAAACTAGCATGCAAAATTAAATAATACACTGAAATTGAATTTAATAATTGATATGTTATAATAATAAGAATTTCAATAATACAATGTCAATAATTTACCAATAAATTAATTAGAATATTAAAATGTCAACGTAAATCTCTAAAGTTAAGGTACTCATTTACGGACTACGCGACTACGCATCTCTTTTTTTTTTTTTGGGGGGTGGGAAATCATCAAATACCCCTCCCGCTCTTGGGCAGAGCAAAAGGGAGTGTCAGACTTCTACTGACTAAAAACCACCCATGTTCCTTCTTAGCGCTTCATGTCGAGGCCGCGGTATCCCTTGCAAACAACCCGCAGCCTCGACAGGCGTCGGCCCTTGCGGGCCCCTTCCATGTTGCTGACATCTCTTTGAGGCGACTACACATCTCTCAGATACCGTTTTGCACTAGTGACATCTCTTAAGTGTTCAACGTACGTTTTGTAACCTTTAGCGTGCTCCGTTTTTACTGATGAAGTGTACCAATATTCAAATTCCATAGATGGCGCGATTTGAACCAAATTTATTCTTGAACAGCGCCATCTATGTTTGGTAACATTTTGTTCGTCTAGGTCTGGATAAGTTCGTTGGAGTTGCTCAGTGTGGTAGAAGTTCCGATAGGTAAGGTATAATATAATAATAATAACGTTTATTGTGTCCAAAAGTTATACACAAACAATATTGGGTTTGGAGTCTTCATTTAAGCAGATAATGCCTGTATTTAAAGACTCCGCTCCTTCACAACAGTAAGTACTTACATTAAACACAATAAATACAAAAACAAAAACAGTATATATATGTGGGACTAAAACAAGATATAATTATGTGAACTTGTGCGTACGTGTGCATGGATTGGTTGTGTTGATGAGTGTGTGTGTTTTGTGGTTGTATGTATACCCTCCCCAGTGTGAATGTACGTGTAGATATGGGAGAGCATCTGAGTATGTGTGAGTGGGTCGTATACTTGTGTTAGGTTACGTTTTGCAGGAGAGCTTCAGTATTTTCATATGTCAGTTGTTTAATCCAGTCCATCAACATTTCTTTACATACATGGTAGGATTTTGCATATACGAAAATTTCTTTATTTATTTTGTTGTATAATTGAGCTGAACGCTTACTAAATTGCATAGATCCGAATTTGGTCTTAGTTTTAGGTATTTGAACTATATCGTGTTTTCTTCGTCTAGAGTGTATATCTTTATTATAAGGCAAGGCTTTGTGCTTTTTTAAAATTATTTGATAAATGTATAATTTCCTAACTGACAGTACATCGCTAAGTTTGTAGAGGTTCTCTGTAGAATATCTTCTTTTTTTAAAATACATTATTTTGAGCAGGGCTCGTTGTGCTCGCTCCAATTGAATGAATTTAGATTTTGCTGCCCCACCCCAAACAGGAATACAGTATATCAATATTGATTGCGCAAGAGATAAGTATATTTGTGTGAGCATACTTCTGACAGGCTTACTGCTACTCTGATTTGACCTAGGCATCACGTGACGCAGAGTCTTAAAAATCCAATTTAGCTTGCGTATTCTATTGGCAACTTGCTCAAGATGAGGGTACCAGCGCAAATTCTGATCCAGCATAACCCCTAAATATTTTGTGCAAGAAACTTTGCCAATACTAGAACAGTTACAGTTATCAACATTAGTACCATCACAAGTGTGTATAATGACTCGAAAATCGTCGGTTGGTTGAGTACGATTGCATATGCTGAAACTTATAAAATTTGTTTTGGAGGTATTTAATGTGAGAACATTAGCATTTAGCCAATTCGCAACCTGGGACATTCCTGCTTCAGCACTTAGCTGCACATTGTGCCATGTCTTACCACAGAAGATGACAGCAGTATCATCGGCGTACGACAGGACTTTGGCATTAGGGATTTTCATGTTACACAGGTCGTTTATATATACCAAGAAAAGCGTTGGACCCAAAACACTTCCTTGGGGGACGCCGTATGACACGTCTGTGATATCACTTATATGTTGCCCGACTTTGACACTCTGCTTCCTATTTGAGAGATAGTTCTTGAACAGATCAAGCGCGATATCTCTAATACCTATTTTTTCCAACTTGTTTACAAGGATAGGCGTAGAGACGGTATCAAATGCCTTTTTGAGGTCTAAAAATATAGTAGGTAGAGGGCGACATTGCGTAGCAAGCTTGTAAATGACAAGTTTTATTTTGCACAATGAGAAAATAAAAAAGTTTACATAGTTTGTAAAGACGGAGGTTAGGTTTCATGAGAGTTACTTAGCCTTTCACTCCACATTTTTCTACTCGATTTTTCAGACACTAGAACTAATTTTCCAAATGGAAACTTCCATTTATGAAATGTTTTCATACGACCGTAAAACAAAAGCAAACTAAATGTTACTACCAAAAGTTTTACCATAACATAAAATTTTACTCCAATAGTCCCTGAAAACTGGAACTGTGACCCTATTTCTAAATTATAACCCCGACAGTTCGAAATACTCCACGTATGTTGAACCACTTTGCATACAGCCAGTTAGACATTAAGTTTAAAGGTTATTCAGGTAAGTTGTTAGCTCACCTGAGATACTCACCTACTTCCTTAAGTAGCAAGTATCTTACGGAACTGTTACTTTTTATGGTTTTATTTCGCTGGCTACTTAGGTAAAGTTATCTTTACTTTAGTATTTAGACAAGGAATCGTGGGAGATGGTGTGGGTGGTAGATGACTACAAATGGTAAGTACATAGTAAAGACTTTGCTAGTAATGATTTACAAATGAAATTATTATTTTTGTTTGTTTAATTGTTTATTTATTGTTGTTATTTGTGTGCTCGCACTGGAAATGAAATGAGGTGTCATCATCACCTCCATGAGGTGTATTGATAGTTATATCATTCCTGGGCTAGCACAGTCTTATATATAACAAATCTGAAATGTTTAAAATCTACATTATTATATTGGTTTCGTTTTTTAGAAAATGTAGACAAATGAACATTTTTATGGTACCTGTAAAATACACACACATGTATATGTGTGAACTTGTGAAGAGTATACATAAAACTACACCACTATCTAGTAGTAGTCCTACTATGTAGTATTATTTTTACCCGACTGCGGCGAACCCCAAAAGGAGGGTTATGTGTTTTTTTTATTTGTCTGTTCATTTAGTATCAGCTTTCACCGGTATGCTGGAAGAGATTTCTTTAGAAATAAGCATTACCTTTGTACTATGTATTTCCTGTTCCTTTCTTCTTTTCTATATTTACTGTGACATCCATTGTTGTTGTTAATAAATAAGTGCAACCTGCCAACACTCCTGACCTTTGGGTATTGTGGGGGTTCCGCCATAAGCTATTATTATCCCGACGAAAGTAAAAGCCCTTTCCTTTCAATCCAAGATTCTTCAATTTAAATTAAAAATGCTCTTTGAGTTCAGAATTGCTTGGCATCCTTACGCTTTGATTGCAGACAGTGGTACCTACAAGTACATAGCTGAATCGTACTTTCTTCGGTCCTCATCGTGGTTATTGAGTTACGGCCTCAGCCTTCACTGGCAGGACGCGTCGTTTGTTCCCGTTTTAGCATTCATTCTCTTTTGCCGCAATATGCGGCTAATTGCTTTAAAAGAGTTTTCTTTAACTGAAATAAACTTTGCAAACGGTAGAGCGTTCAAGCGATTTTATGACGTAAAAGAATGTTAGGTAATAATCTCAGTGGGTAAACTTTGAGCTAATCTTTTGACTTTTCTTTCTTTTTGATCTAGTTTGGCAATATTGTAATTTTTTTTCATGTAAAGGTCATAGGTACCAATTTGTTGTTAGTTGGGCGAACTTTCAATTAACATTTTACATAACTAGATTATATATTATAAAAGTTTGGGCTAAATCTTAACCCAAAAACATGCAGCTTAAGTGATCTTTCGCTGCCATCGACAACGCGGTGGAAGAAGTGACCAAGTTCTGGTTTCTCCAATCTGTGGCACGTGGGTGTAAGTAGGTACGTAGAACTGTGAATTGCTCTTTCTAAGAAATATTACTGCAATTTGTCAGGAGATTTATGATAAATCGTTAATTCAAGATAAAAAAAGGTAGACTTCTAACTCTACTAAAGTCTTACAGCCATCGAAGGAATACTTCATAAATAATGAGACTAACGAGGTATTTTTAAGTCTGAAAGCTGTTTTTACGTTCCTTTATGAGCAGGATTTCGAGCTCAAATCTGTTGTACGTGGGTGTATGTACTACGAGTACCAATAGATAAATGAGTGCTTGTAAGGTTCCTATTGAAATATTAATTAAACTCGGCTTAACCTTCGAGTGGGGAGTCTTTCAGTGCTAAGAATAATGATTAATATTTTGAAAGGTAATAAGTTTCCAAGAATAGGTTGACTACTGTTGGTATAGGTTGTGTGTGCCATTTTGTCTGAGTCACTACAGTCCTAATCCTCCGCAGCGTCTGTCTGTCTGTTCGCGATTAACTCAAAAACTACTGCACCGATTTTCATGCTGTTTTCACTTCACCAATGGATAGAGTGGTTCTCGAGGAAGGTTTTGATCCACGCGGGTGAAGCCGCGGGCATCAGCTAGTGTAAAATAAAGTGTGAGCATGACGAACTTGTGGCTAAATAATAACAGCCGCTCGGAACAATCCTCATGTTATGCGATGAAAAGTTGGAGGGAGTTTTAAATTATACGCGATTTAGTTGATGGATTTTCGCCAAAAAATTTGATGGATATCATTGAATTCGATTTATTTATTTATGTGCTAGTACATGCAGCGACAAAGAAAGCTCATCCTCCAAGAAGCGCCATCTCTGAGAAATTCTTGTAACTACTAAGATTCAAACTAGAAAAAAAACTGTCGGTGCGCACTCAAGCGACAGCCCGTTATTATCAAACCCATCCTATCCTACCTATAGATAGTTTTAAACCTCCAAACGTGTTCTTCAAACATTATAATAATTTTACATATTTCTAAAACTCACTAACAAACGAATTTAAAATGAAATAAAATATTTAGGTCGAAGTGAGGATCGAGCCTGGAACCTTCACCTCACGAGTCAAGCTGTTATACCGCTGCGCCAATCGGTTACTTATCGGAGTGTTCAAAATTATCGATATGTTTATGAATCATCCGTCACAATATTCATATCAGCCGTGTTGTTTCTTTACAATAATTAAGAAGATTGAAGGTAAGCTTATTATTTTATTAAGTTAGACATACCGTCGCATTATAGCATAATTACTCGCCTGCTTGTGAATAACGACTTATAGTTCTTATAGTTACGAACTTACGATAAAATCATGTCTCGATTGAGTAACTTTCTAAAAGTGAAAATAATCGTCCTTTGAGAACGAAATCAAAGTATAAAGAGTATCGAGAGCTCGAGAATTAAATGTCGACGTAAGTGTAATCTAAAATAAAATCCGTTTATATTTTAATAGTTTTTTCCATTAGAAATCTAACTTTTTAATTTGCTTCCTTTTAGAGAAACACAGTTCGTTTATGGGTGAGACGGTATCAAGAAACTAGTGAAGTGAAGTGTAACCGCTAAGGGCCAAGCCAGAATAAGATTTGCGACCCAATATTCGAATTTCGGTTGGGAAAAGGAAATTGTGGTTTTTACCGACGAAAAGACGTTTAAGTCCGATAAAGATGGACGAAAAATACTATGGAGAAAACCAGGCGAGCGCTAAAGCTCTCAAAATGTTTTACCCTTATGGACTAGTGGCAGGTTAACACTGGGTAAGCAATAACTCATTTAATTAAATATGACTGTATTAACATTTACCACGTAATTAAAATAAACACGATTTACTTACAAATATTAGTAATTATAATAATTCCTTATTTACATACAAATAAATATATATATTCTTATAGTATATTATATATATATATATATATAATATAAAGTATATATAGGTAGGTATATAACTTAAAATAAAATATTATTTTATCGTGTAAACCTCCGGACAAGACAAAACATTGTCTTTTTATATAAGGTATAGTAATAAAACTTTTGTGTGTTTTCAGGATATTGCGGATGGATGTTATCGACGGGTCCTGGAGAGCTTGTCGAAGTCGGCGCTCGAATGAATGGCGAACGTTACTTGGAGATTTTAAAAGACGTGATAATTCCAACAGTGCGCAACGTATAACCCTGATGGACATATTTATTTTATTCAAGATAATAGTTCGGTGCATCGGTCAAGACCGGTTATAGAATGGTTTTCTACACAAACGGCCATAACTTTGATTGATTGGCCATCTAAAAGCCTTAAATCCGATAGAAAATTTGTGGGGTCAAATGGGACTGAAGTAAAGTCAGAAATAGAAAAATATTCGATGAAGTGGTTATGAAAACTTGGGATTTAATGCGATTAAGTGACATTTGTTATAATATGGTAAATGTAATGAGATCTAGATTAGAAGAAGTTATACAAAGTGAGGGCTACCCACTCCGTTATTAGTATAGATTTGACCCCACAAGTTTTTTTTATAATTATGTAAGTAATAGTTTTTGTAAACAGTTTTGAAAAATCTCGAGAGATGTAAATTGTTGTTCTGTTTGTTTCAAACGTGAGTAACATGTTGGTTCTCTTGTGAAATTATGAAAACTAAAATATCAGGTCTATCAGTAAATAAATATTTGTTAATCTCAATTGGGTTAATATATGATTTAATACCATAACAATAAAAAAAATATAACGTAATAAGTGTATCTCTTTATTTCGAAAACTCCTATTTCCCCTCTCAACCCGCAACACCCCGCTATCGCCCTATAGTTATCATAAGGGCTGCCTAAATACTTATGCTGATGTTGGTTGGATATGACATAACATTTTTTTAACAATAACGTAAACAATTATTGTTATAAATGTATCTTGCACGCTTACTTGTGGAATCGGTATCAATAACTACAGAACACTAACTTCATAAATGACACAGAGATGGCGCGCACAACGACGTAGTAGAATCGTAGGTAAGACGATCTACGAAACATGTTTACGTGCGTGCTGGTATCGCTAATAGATGTCGCTTTTAAGGGATGAGTTTTCTTTGTCGCTGCATGTACATAAGTAGACACTATTTTGTAACCAAAGTGCTCGGAATATTTCGAAAAAAATTAACAACACCACACAACAGTCAAATTGGGACGTGTCAGTGGTTACCAGTCTTACCAAAAGGTATCGTATGACCTAGTATTAACTGGGTTGTGGAGGTCAGATAAGCAGTCGCTCCATGTAAAATATTGGTATTCACCTGCATCCCGTTAGACTGGAAGCCGACCCTAACATAGTCGGGAAAATGCTAGACATATGATGATGACTAACAACACCTTAGTAATTATAATTAGCTAATTATTTACGAAACCCTTACTCGTACTAAGACAACGTCCCAACAAGCACAAATTCTTGTGATAATTTAATTTACAAAATAATCAGAATAGAATTTTCATAATTCAGCTGTTCTGTTTTTAATATTTTCAGATATTTTTGCTGTGGTAGCCTAGTGGTGTGACTGTCGGCTGCGAAATCATAGGTCTCAGTTCGAACCCAAGACACGCACCTCAGATTTTTCGAATTCATATTGTTCATATTGTTTAATTATCACCTGCTACGGTGAAAGAAAATATCGTGGGGAAACCAGCATGCCTTTTTTTTGGGGAGGTGGGAAATCATCAAATAACCCCTTCCGCTCTAGGCAAAGCAAAAGGGAGTGTCAGACTTCTACTGACTAAAAACCACCCATGTTCCTTCTTAGCCCTTCATGTCGAGGCCGCGGTATCTCTTGCGAACAACCCGACGGGAAACCAGCATGCCTGAAAGCTATTTTTCAACGGCATTTAAATTAAGACAGATGCTCATACAAACTGACACCAGATTAGGGACTAACCACACGATAAAGAAAGACCAAGTGTTCAGTAAATGTTTCTATAAGTACCCTTTTCTATAAGTTGGCAGCTCCATATAAAATTCTTAAAATAATATTTAAACTAAAATTCGATGCTTATTTACGAATAGCATTGCACTTTCATATCTTTACACTTTGAACTGATCCAAATTAAAATTCACTTCTCGTAGAAGATCTTCCTTTGACGGATATGATACGGGGAACTACGAACTTTGAATCGCATTTTGTCGGTTTCTAGCGCTATGTACAAAAATATACATGGAAATAAATCGTTGTGGTGACACAGACAAAAACCGTATTTTGTTTTAAAAGAAATACTATGACGCTCACTCGATCGGTCGACCATTTTTCAACGGGGAATTATAAAATGAGCGAATCAAAAAAACTTAGCGACTTGTGATGAGATACTGTTTTAAAAAATTGAGCGGTATGAATTTGAGTAAGCAAAAAATTAACTAAATTAGCGACGAATATTGATTAATAATAAAATCCAGAACGAGCTTACAAAAAGTGGGTTGTGATTAATCCATTTCAGACATTAAAATTACTAAGTGAGCGACAATTTACTAAGTGAGCGGCTAGGAATACAGAAAAGGCAACTAACATAGTTTTACAAAACGATACGATATTTACATAATTTCAATTCAAAATTCCTTGTGTTTTATTTTCTCACAAACAATCTTAATCACTCACACAAACAGGGGGGTTAGGGGAGCGAGCGAATTGAGATCCCGACATACCCTGCGAACCCGCTACAAGGAAATCATGGATGCAAGAGCGAGCGAAGCGAGCTCAGGACTTGGGGTTCAGGATTTTTTTTAAACGACCCAGAAGTAGAAGTTGACTGGGCCTAGGGAGGTTAAGTGGTTTTTCTATTCGAAACACTTCATTTAAGATAAAAGGTCGCTCAGTTTAAATAAAAATCATTTATTAAAAATTGAAAAAAAAGTGCAGGACGTACCGTTGACACTCAAACAAATATTAGGTCGCTCAAATAATATGAAGCTACTCATTTTGTATTTTAAGTAACTCAAATTTTTGTTTGTTAGTTACTGTTCTGTTGATTTCTCGTCGCTCGCAGTCAGTCGCTCACTTAGTAACTCTGTGACCTAAATTAATTATGTTTTGTCATTTATAACTTTAATTTACAGTCACTCGTTTTTTACTACCCTTTTTGAACATTACCACCCAGTGTATAAGGTGAAAAGTGACCGACCGTCAGTTAGCGCAGCAGTACCTATTTAAAATATTAGATTAATTTTATTTATGAATAAGTAATAAATTCCCTCGTTGGTCTAGTGATCGCAAGCGCGACTTTTGAGCATGATGTCTTGGTTTCGATTCCACGGTCTAGTAAAGTGGTATTGGGTTTTCTATCAGGAATTTCTCCGTAGCAGCCAAGGTCTGCATTTGTGGTTGCAGTCTGGATTTGTGGCCGGTTGAAGGCAATAGACTCGCCTCCTATTACATGGACTTAAATTTAACTGGTGAAGTGTCGGGTGCCTAACCCTGCGTGATGGTAGGTATGTTATGAATAATAAAATTCGTTAATGCCACAAATTTTAATAAACGTAGGTACATTTTACTGTACTAAATAACAACATATTTTTTAGTTATATCTCAACCAGTCTAGATGTATTTACTTTGATAAAAGCTCTCAAGTAGTGTGTTACAAAATTGAATCCATCCTTCCATTCCTTTATGTAAACATGATAATATAATCCCGATGTAGATGAATGTAACGTTTGGATTTTATAAAAGGGTATTCGTTCGTAGGTATTTGTCGCGGGTTTTCTACGATTCCCACGCGAGACGTGTGTAATTAATATTTTTAGTCATTCCTAAACAAACGACTAAGGGCCTATTTCACGATGTCTGAATAGCCTCTAAATACCGAATACATTCAAAAATGGAACAGAATTTGTATAGAATTACCTGCCACAAAAGTTATCCGGAACTTAATCGTAGATTGTGAAACAGGCCCTAAATCTTCCCATGTAGGATAAAAATATTAACTTCAAAATACAAACAAATCTTGAATTGTTTTAGTGTCCGCCCAAAATTTTGGTTTCGGTTTCGGTTTCGGCCGAGTTTCGGCCAAAAATCAAGTTTCGGCGGCAGTTTCGGTTTCGGCCTAAATTGGCTGAAACTTTTGCCGAAACAGAAACTGATTTCGGAAGTAGTCGTGCACGCTCGCCTAACTTCGTTTCTCGCGGCAACACTATGGCGGACGCTGGCGGCCCTGTTCGGGAATTGTCGTGCGCCGTTCGGATAGCTCCGTAGCAACAAAACTTAGTCAGTGCGTTATCGTCCGACGTAAACATTCTTTAAAGGTTATGTTTTGAATGTTTTGATGGAACTGATTACGTGTAAGTTTTTGTTTCGTTTCTGTACTTGAATGATTTATATAGGTAAATATTGAGGCAGTAACTTTGTTTTGTTGTTATTAACAAATTAAGTCACATGTAAAAAAGAAATTGTAAATGAAAAATGTGAATTGTTTAATTTGTTAAATTACGTTGTATTAGTAAACTTATTTCACGATTTGTTTTTCATTCCTATTGATGTAATTTTGTTGTACTAGGGTTATTACTTATTATTAAAGTTTGATTTTTTATTATTTCAGAGTAAAATGAAATATTTAATGAAACAGTAACAATTTGTGATTTGATTATTGATAACTGATAAACACCTGAGAACTTAATTTGAAAAATATTATTAATATTTTTTATAAATAAATAAATGATTACATCAAACTTAATTAATATACTGTGTTTTAATTTCATGTCGTAATTAATGCAGCATAAGGAATTTTATACTTGACCACATGAGTTTCGGTTTCGGTTTCGGCCGAAACTGAAGCCGGAGCCGAATATTCGGTTTCGGTTTCGGTTTCGGCCGGAAAACCAGTTTCGGTCGGACTCTAAATTGTTTATAAGTTTTTTACATAGGTTTTCGTCAAAATATACTAACCTCAAATAATTATATATTAATGTTTCAGTGACTTATTAATATTATGTTGCCTTAAAATAAAAAAAAACATGTGTGGAAATGAAATACATAAAAGATCATCATAATGTTCTTTAGCTTACATATAAGCTAAATAATATAATATATTTTCAAATCTCACGTTATTATGAACCTGTAAAATATTTTGCGTACTTTATCAACATAAAGAGTCACGTATTTGTAGTAATATTGTAATATTAGGTTATAAAAGTTTTCATCATGTTTAACGCGAATAAAAATACTCAGAAAACAAATAAAGTAACGTTAAACGTTATTCACTGCGTTTATATTTATCGTGTGATAGAACAACACTGCTGTCAAAATATATTATAATATATAGTTTTCTACAGATTTACTAAATAAGTATTATCTCTCTACAGTTACCTATTACAAAAATATAGGTGTATTCAACTACTGTAGCAAAAAAAGTTTCTACAGATAAATAAATAGTACTGTAGTTAAATTAATGTTTTGTAACACCTTAGTGACTGGAGAGAGAGATAAAACAGTGTTTATGTTAATCTGTCGAAACTTTTTTGGTAATAATTTATCAGCACAACAACACTTGAGAGACCATTATTTATTAACTGTCAGCTTTCAAAGACGGATTATTGTGGATAAAAAATTAAAAACTTGTAAGAAGGTACTTGGGTACCTACTAAAACGTAGAAGATTTTGTTCTAAGCAAAATCTCTTTTTTGTATCCAATTTCACGTCGGCGTTACTCATTGACAACATCGAACCACAAGCAAGATTTAAACTTGTATAAAAAAACAAAATTCACCCAGGCTTTAAAAACCTAAAAGAAGGAACGACCTGAAAACAATTGCGCAATCTTTTGTTTCCCGGTAAATTGGATCACGTTGAACTGAAAGAAAAATATCAAAACAATGTCTTATTTGATTAAAAAGTTCCAATTAGCTCCATCGTCTTTGCTAAGCTTCACCTTACCGTTATTTTTCCAAGAACGGGGTGATATTTTTATAACTTTCTAGTTTTATTATTTTCTTTTTTCTTCCCCTATTACATGGGACTGAAACATAACTGGCGAAATGTGGGTGGTACTATTAGGTACACCTCTGCCTGACCCTTCGGGGATTACAGGCGTGATGTTATGTAATAGTATGTGTTATGTGTTCTTACTTATGCCACATACGAGAGATAGTTATTAATCTAAATAGAAAATAATCTGGCAAGCGATTCTTGGTATAAGGGGTTTATTTCATCTATATTTATTATTTCAAATGTACACGGTTGTTGAGCTTTTGTGGTTACTGGAATTTTAAACTTATTTTATTTGTTCCTCATGTCTTTTTTCGTCTGGCGTCTGTGATGAAACTGTTTGATATGTTTTTAAAACTTCGTGTTGCATTTTTTATTTTACAAGATAAAACAAAAATTGAAATTTATTTTTAATAAACCAGTGTCTTTTAGTGAAACACTAACAGCATTCGTTGAATATGCTGTTCTTCTACTTAGCGTGTCAGTGACAATTTAAATTGCGTCGCCCCAGGAATTGGTGACGTTTTTGGCAATTTCAGTAGCGTCTATCAGCTCTTGTGATGTCCAAGAAACAGGGCAGGCAGGACACGATATCAAGTGTCACATCGTTTCCCATCAATAATATGCTGTTTATTACTTAATATCTCCGCTCTATACAAACACGTTCGATCCTATCCAGCCATTTGATTTGATTAGACTATACACCAGTTAGAATATATTTATAATATAGGTGTAAAAGTATCCTTAACGCAAACGGAACCTCCTAGTTACGGAGATATTGGGGGTCAAAGTTCCAAATTTTTCACAGCTGTTTTTGTAAATACTAGTTTTTCAGGTTATAACTTTACTTAAATTACCTCCATGACCCGTTTCCTATTCAAAGCGGATGCTTTTAGCACTCTTAAAAATTTATACTAGTGGATACGCACATTGTTTTAAGAGTGCTACATTGAGTTTTACCGTAAAATGTGATTAATGACCCAAAAAAAAAAGTCGTTTCCCAGCAAACATTTTTGCGTAGGGGTAGGTACTCGTACTTAGTTTGATTTACAGAATGCTTGGTTGACGGCTGTGTGATTTATGTTGATTTACACCCTGAATACCTTAGTTACCTCTCTACCTTAGTTCGGCAAATTACACTAAACTTTATTGGATTATACAACAGTACTGGAATTTGCCGTCGAAAGATTTTGTGTAAGAATTAGTTTAATCTTTCATATTTTATCTTTTTGCGATAAGACGTCCATTGTGTAACATGTTTACTTGCTCAGGCTTCAATGCCCGCGTATGACGTAATTTGTTGTTTGTCAACAAGTTTGTTTTGAAAATTATTAATAGCGTTGTCGTAACCGCAAGACGATAACAAAACTATATTAATAATGGACCAGACCAAAATAAATAGGAGTGACATAAACTTCTGTCTTTTTTATGTCAACAACTGCTAACACACACACACGGCGCACAGTGACCCGATGCGCAAGTGAAGTGATACTTACCTATATATAAAACTTTTTAAGGTTCTATTTACGAACAAAAACTGTATTATATCATAATTATGTCCGTGTTTAGACTAGTGTCCGAAGCGTCCGTGTTTAGACTTTAGTCCAACAAACGAGTTTGATGATTTTAAGGAAGAGATGCGAACAATGCTGGCAAAATCTAATTTAAAACAGGAAAGTATTGTGGAGAATTTTATGTCCAAAATAACCCAGGAACTAACAGAGTTGCGAACTCAAAACGAAGAATTGCGTAATATCCGAACTGATCTAGAGGAGTCCGCTATATTAATGAACGCCAAATATGAGGATATAAGAATTAGTATGGGTAGGTTACATAGTGAACGCTCAGATCAACGAAAATATATAGACCAGCTGGAAAAACAAATTCAGGACATGCATGGAAATCATAGGCCTGCCGTGATCGAGTTACGCAACATCTCAACAAAAGACAAAGAAAATGTCAGCGACTTGGCGGAAATAGTTATGGGTGTGTGTAGATCTCTTGCCGTGGAGGTAAAACCAGAACAGATTAGAGACGTTTATCGAGTGCAGAGTAGTCAAGGCCCTTCAAAACAAATAGTTGCCGAATTTCAATCTGTGGTTACAAAAAACATAGTACTCCGTGCTGTACGTGACTTTAACAAAGGGAAACCTCCAGCCGAAAAATTGAATAGTGAGCATGCCGGTTTAACCGGTGAACGTTCTCCTATATATGTCGCAGAACGTCTCCCAGCAACTGCCAGGAAACTCTTCTTTGATGCCCGAAAGTTTGCTAAAAGTAATGGATGTCAATACTGTTGGATAGCAAACGGAAAGATTTTCATTCGAAAGAAAGAAGGGGAAAAACCGGTACTTATAATGTCTGAATCTAGCTTTCAACACCTATTGCATGAAAATAAGTAATTTATTAACTTGTCGATTTTTTATGTTATGTAAGCATGTTCGCGTTTTTAATTGTTTAAGTATTATAATTATCTTATTTGTAAAGGCACTCCTTCACACTTCACACACATATGAAAATCTATTATATACACAAGTATACAATTCACTTATATACATTAAAAATACTCAGCAAAGACAAAGTTTACTAATAAATCTAGGCAATGATACTTATATTACTATGCGAAATGCTATGGGAAAAAAATATCCAACATATTGTATCTCTCTGATTATAATTATATTTGTCACCAATAGTGATCGGTTCTGTTATGTCTTTTTAGTGGTAAATGTCGATTTAATGCGTTCTTGTCTAAGTGAACATCACATTAGTCTTAAGAATGAATGACATAAATGAAATTATAAATAACCTCGATTCATTTGGATCCCACGAATCGTTCATTTGTCCTCCCGATAAATGCCTTCAGATCTTGGGAAACCCAAACAAAACGATTAATGTACTACATTTAAATATACGTAGTATTGTTAAGAACTTTGACGGCGCCCTGGTTTTGCTGCATTCCTTAGGTATCAGGTGTGATGTCATAGTATTTTCGGAATGTTGGCTCAGTAAAAGTAATATTCCGATATTGCCTGGATACACAGCCTACTCGACAGCTAATAGCCTTAACAAAAATGATGGTCTAGTGATCTACGTTCTTTCTGATTTGCAGCATGACATAACGGAGCCGGTGTTTGTTGATGCTAATTGCCTTATTTGTAAACTCACTGACATTATTATCATTGCTATCTACAGACCGCCATGTTTTTGGAAATTAGACAGCTTTTTTAATAGTCTCAACAATATATTAACGCCAATGTCCTCCTACGGAAATATATTTTTAGTGGGAGATATGAACATTAATATTAGCCCAACAAGTAATGACCCTAATTATAATGAATACATGATTATGACTGCATCTCACGGACTCTTACCAGCCTACACTTCACCTACTAGGGAAAACAATTGCTTAGATCATGTCATGATTAGAACAAGTAAATCTGTAGTGTCTTTCATTGTGGAAAGTCATATTACCGACCATGTCCCTGTACTTTTCTGTGTTAAAAATAAAACAAAATATCAAACGAATAAATTCCTCTCAAAAGTGGATCACAGTCAAGTTGTTTCGGAAATTGCAAAAACCGATTTCAGTGCCATTCTTTCGTCTGGCAACGCTAATTGGGCTACTGAATTTCTTATTAATACTATTATGTCCATCATGCAAAATAATACCGTAACCATTTGCGTTCCTTCTAGGCGGAGAATAATCAAGCCCTGGATCACGCCAGGACTCCTCAGATGCATTAGAAATAGGGATAACATGCATAGAGAACACAAAAATACACCAGATAATTACGTTCTGAAATTAACCTATTTACGTTATCGCAATTTCTGCAATAAGCTTCTGCACAGGCTTAAAAATAATTATGAAAAAAATGAATTGGAGAAAGCGAAAAATAACCCTAAAAAGACCTGGAAAGCAATTAACAATATAATTAATAGACAAACATCCAAACTTGCTCCTAGGGAGTTGCTGTCTATATCCAATCTAGACTGCAAGGCTTCATTGAACGTAGTCAATAGCTTTTTTGGAAATATTGGCAAAGAACTAGCGGCTAGGCATGGAAATGCTGGTACGATACATATGCCATATATGAGGCAGGATGAACAGGTCAACTCAATGGCCCTACTTTCCCCAGATAATGCAGAGGTTGAGAATATTATTATGGGTCTTCGTACTGATTCTGCCCCAGAATGGGATGGAATCAGTTCTAAAATTCTGAAATTGAGCAGACAAACTCTGGTACCCCTTGTCACTCACATATGTGATCTTTGTTTCTCTAAAGGTGAATTCCCGAAAGTGTTAAAGAGAGCGGTTGTACATCCTATCCACAAGGGAGGGGACAGAGGCAGTGTCAATAATTATAGGCCGATTTCGGTCCTGCCGGCATTATCAAAGGTTCTTGAGAGGGTCCTCAATAACCGTCTTGTGTCTTACTTAGAGAATAATAACATCCTTTCTAATAATCAATTTGGTTTTCGTAAGGGAAAGTCCTGTGAAGGCGCATTTGCGACCCTGATTGACGATGTTGTTGAGATTCTGGATAAAAAGTCTAAGTGTCTAGGCTTATTTTTGGACCTTTCCAAGGCATTTGACACTGTCTCTGTTCCTATTCTTCTAAAAAAATTGGAGAAAATAGGAGTTAGGGGTCCTGCTCTCTCAGTCTTCGCGAGTTACCTATCCGAGCGAACGCAGTGCGTTAAAATCGACACATATGTTAGTGACGAGTGTGCATTGTCCTTCGGTGTGCCCCAAGGCTCCATCCTGGGGCCCACACTTTTTCTGGTGTATGTGAATAGCCTGTGTGGTCTAGCACTTCCATATTGCTCCATTTATACGTATGCAGATGATACGGCCCTTCTGGTGCATGCGGAAAATTGGGACGAGGCTAAGAGGAGAGCTGAAACTGTCCTTAGCATTGTCATGTCTTGGCTAACGGCGAATAGTCTGACCCTAAATGTAGAAAAAACGAATTTCATCACGTTTTCATTAAAATCTTCCTCGCAACCAGACAACTCATTTACAGTTAATGCGCACACTTGTGATGCACATCCGAATCAATGTGCGTGCCTTCCCCTCACAAAATCCACCAGTGTAAGATACTTGGGTGTACTTATAGACAATCTCGTCTCGTGGAGTGCTCAGGTTAGGATGTTGTCTGGCAGAGTTAGAAAACTAATTACCGTGTTTAAAAGCCTGAGGTATAGTGCTAATGCGGATACCTTACGTATGGTTTATTTTTCTCTTTACCAGTCAATATTAACTTTTGGCATTACGGTCTGGGTTGGGGCTCCAAAAACAACCATGATACAACTAGAAAGGGCACAGAGAGCTGTCCTCAAGGTCATGACTTTCAAACACTACCGGCATAGTACAGCACTACTGTACAAGGAATGTGAGGTCATGACTGTGAGACAGCTCTTTGTGCTGAACTGTACGTTGCGTAAACATACCGGCCTGCGGTTAGATCCTGCTCGTCCGGCAATGCGCAGAACTGCTAACGTCTGTCCCTCCGTCAGACATAGAACTGCGCTTGCAGGGCGTCACTACGCGGTACTTGGCGGTCGTATATACAACTTTGTCAACGAACAGTGCAACATTTATAAATATAATAAATTTGACTGCAAAGCTCTAGTCACTAAATGGGTGAACACTCTTTGTTATGATGATGTCGAAAAAATTCTCAATACATGACCTTATTACCCAGTACCCACCCCCCTTTCCCAAACCTTCCTCCATTTCACATATCCTCAACAAACACACAAACACATACACACACATACACACACACACACGCACATACACTCCAACACAAAACTTAAACACAATACACATAATTATGATTTGCCTTTTTAAATGAATTATTATTTTGTTGTATACCTACTTGAATTGAATTATTGTTTAGTGGTAGCTATACTTTTTTATATTTATTATTTTTTTTATACCTTAGTCTTTGTTTCCCGTTTGCCATGTACCAAACTCCGTTTTCTTTTTGTATTTACTGTCCTAGTGAACTTAGAGAGCCCTGACACCCATAATACAAGTTCAATCTTAGCTTGGGTGTCAGTAGTGTATAAGTCTGTATTAAGTACAATTCTCAATTAAAACTTTTATAACATATTGTTATAGCATGTAGTGACATAGTGAATTGTAAGTTGGAAATAAAGATTTTTATTATTATTATATTATTATGTATGTTAGTCTGTGGACCAAAGTTGCCTGAAAATAAATAAATATTATATTTAGTTTTAACTTTTTAAAAAAAAAAAAAACGTTGCCCCACCCTAGGAATTTCTCCTGTATCGTGTTTGCGTTCACAGACATTTCAACTCACATACAAAACCCAAACCCGAAACAATTATCTGTAAGTCATACAAATATTTGTTCCGTGCGGGGATCAAACCCGCGACACGTAGCACAGCAGTTCAATCGCTCAGCCACTGCGCCAACCGTGCCGTCCCGTGCAGGGATCGAAACTTAATCATTCATTATCACATTTTCTTAAATTTTAGGGTTTTATATTTTGTTTTCTAAACCCGAATAAATAAACAGTCATCTACTCGTAAGTTTTATGATTTGTGCACCCCTATTTATAACAAGACTGCATATAGCACGCAAGCGGCGACAGTCCCTTTGTTGCCTTAAAGCTAAGTTACCTTGCCCCGAGCGCCGTATCCTACAATAAACAAAAAGCTAGCAAAGCTGTGAGCGACATTCACGCAAGTGTCTCTCACAAACTGGGAACTAACTAATTTTGTTGTGGGTTTTAACTTTGCTAATAATTTATTACAGTGTTTTCTCACGTAGCCTTTCACAAACATACTTAACTGCTGCTGCTGAGCGCGCTTGGGGTCTTATGTTGGTTTTCCTGGCCGGGTGAAAAGTGCTATTTTAGGGTTTTTCCTTTTTTTTATAAGAAACAGTAGTAGCCTGGAGTTTGGAAATTGGTGGTTTTATGCCCTTTATATCGATGCTTGAAAGGTAAAAATACCAAGTGACATTGTCGGAGCGAGGGATTTTAGATTACACTCCCGAGCAAAGCGCGGCAGTTTAAGACAAGAATCCTGAGTGTCTTTCTTCACTACATTTTCCTCATTCCTCTGCATCACATGTCCATATCACGAAAACTGTTTACCACATAACTTTTTCGTCACCAGCGCCACTTTCAGGTTTCCTCTTATGTACTCATTCCTTACTATAACCATTCGCGTACACATGTATTGTTCAATATAATATTTTCAACATCGTTGACTATCTCCTCTATGATGGGCGGCTGTGACCAAAACGGTCAGGAGGACTATAGGTATAACTGGCTTATTGACTTACGGAAGATTCAAAATATTTAAAATTCACAAACTGATTTTAGAGTGGGTAATAACTACTGCCGTGGTAATTGTTCTAGTCTAGTAATAACGATTAAATATTTAATAAAAGTTGAGTAGTTGTTACTCCCAGAGGAAATAAACAAAGCATACACAACATAGTTACAAGCATAGACAACTTGTCTGACAACGAGGACATCGAGCGGGAACGTAGGGCGCTGTCTGTTCGCTGCAACATGTTGGCACGTAGGTTCGCACGCTGTACTGAACAAGTAAAAGTGACCTTATTTAAAGCCTATTGTCAGTCTTTTTACGCGTGCAGCCTATGGGCCAACTATACGCAGCGTGCATACGGCGCCCTGCGCGTCCAGTACAACAATGCGTTTAGGGTACTGCTGGGGCTGCCGCGGTTTTGCAGCGCTTCGGTGATGTTCGCGCAGAACTGATGATTTTTATGCTATTATTAGAAAGCGGAGCGCCTCGCTACTAAGTCGCTTACGGCGCAGCACCAACAGTATCCTGAGCGTGTTGTCCGAGCGGTGGGACTCGCCGGTGTTGGAGAGGTGGATGCATCTACATGCCAGTTTCTCACCATTTATTAAGTGATTGTTGGTGTATTTATGAATGTAATTCTTATTTAATTTAAATTATTGACATTTTCAAAATTTTTGACATTGTATATTTTGACATTAATGAATTTAAATGTATAAGTATTATTGTATTTTTATCTAGTGTATTTTAATATTTCTTGTAATTTGTAATCGAATTTTATTCTTATGGGAAATTTCCTGAAATAAATGATTATTATTATTATTATTATAGTTGCATGACGTAATGCAGTGGTGCATAGTTTTAAAACAATGTTGGGATTAGTTTTCCGATGCTCCGATACTTCATACAATAAATAATACACTTAGTAAAACTTATGTGAGGGAAACAGCGAAGTATGCTAGTTTGAATTGCTATTTTATTCCTGTCAGAAAATAAATGTTAAGTAGGTTTTATGTAACTTTGTGCTGCGATAAATTTAAAATATGCCACGGCGCGCTGGCTGAAAATTTGCGACGGGAGGTTCTATTTTCAAACAAAAAAATAACTATTATTTTTTGTTAACGAGTCTTTATTTTTACAGCATAAACAGTCTCTAATTGTAATTTATAGCCTTATTATTTTGATAAAGTGACGACATAAACCCCGTTTGGGTGTGGACTTGAAAACTTTTCAGATTCCAGTAAAGATTTTTGAATGCAAGAACTTTGTACAGTTCATTTTGCAGTTTATACCGCCCGCTAAGAGACAAAATAAAAACTGACCTACATTTCAAAAATACACTTTTATGCAAATAAGCTTAGTAATTGGCGTAAACACTGTTATTCATTTAAATTAACATGAATCAAGGGTTAAAAGGTGTTCCACGCGCGCCTCAAAGAGATGTCAGCAACACGCCCGTCGGGGCTGCGGGTTGTTCGCAGATACCGCGACCTCGACATGAAGGGCTAAGAAGGAACATGGCTGGTTTTTAGTCAGTAGAAGTCTGACACTCCCTTTCGCTCTGCCCAAGAGCGGGAGGGGTTATTTGATGATTTCCCACCTCCCAAAAAAAAAAAAAGTTTTAAAAGGAGGATACATTATACCAATTAAAGTAGAGGTGCATTTAAATAGAATCCGCTTGTGATTTTGCTTAAATGTATGTGCGGCGCAAACGGGACACAGGGACAGTCTGTCCTGACTGTTCCGGCTGCAATATGACATAACCAGACGGCTATGACATAGTATTATGAATATTATGCTATGAATGCATGAGAAAATAAATAGTTTAATTTTTTTTTTGACTGGCTTACATTTTAACGACAGTGTGATCTC
This sequence comes from Diarsia brunnea, assembly GCA_949774965.1. Lineage (NCBI taxonomy): Eukaryota > Metazoa > Arthropoda > Insecta > Lepidoptera > Noctuidae > Diarsia > Diarsia brunnea. Next base: position 9,671,862 of record OX459013.1, on the reverse strand, counting down.
ACACTGTCGTTAAAATGTAATTAATATAATATGTTGTTTGTTTATTGTGTAATTGATCTAAAACGTTCTTAGCATATCTATGCTAAGAACGTTTTAGATCAATTACCGATGAAACACACGACTCTTTGAGTGGAGACCGCGTGTCTATCGGCTATCGTAGTGTGGGACACTCAACAGCTAGATCGACTGACCAGTAAAAAGAAGATTACAGCATACAATTCGGAAGCTGGAGGACCGGGCGTTGGGAGAAGTCTATATCCGGCAGTATATTGCGATAGGCTCAATTGTGAGCTTTTCTCGTAGTGCTGATATTAGAGCATTAGATATTTATTACAAGTATCATAGACTCATATTATTATAATACAACACTGGACACAAAAGTAACTTACAAAACTGTTGTACGAGCTGACACATGCAGCTGAAATCAACTAAACAGCTTCCTTCTTTGCATGAAAGCCTGCTTTATTTATTATTAAGAAACAAAACTTGTTAGTTTTTATCTTATCCAGAACTGGGTCAAATGTCCTAACGTCAACCCTTGTCTTGCTCTCCACTTAGCGATGCAAGTATTTATACCTTTTCACCCTATCTAAAGCCATGAAATTGCCTGAGATTACTCGGGAAGTTGAAATTCTATTTAAATGTTGTTAAATGTTTCGAAGAGTTGATCGAAATTCTAAATGTAGTTAGAAGTTTGTTTAAATATCAGATATTATAAAATTAACTCTGTTAAGGAGTATCTAGGCACTCAAAGTTGAAAGCCTGTTTTTTCTAAGTTAGTGTTGTTCCCAGTACAAACTACGTACACGGCTCCAGACACAATAAACTTGATATTTTGATTAGTACTTACTTAGGTACCTATTATCATCGTCATTTGCCTTGCCTTTTCTCTACTATGTTGAGGTCGGCTTTCAGTTCAATTGCCTGGAGCTTAATACCAGTATTTTACATGAAGCGACTGCCTTATCTGACCTGCACCAAGCAGTTAGTACTGGGTATTATAATAAGACTGGTTGGTATGTACCTAAGGTCCAAATTCATAAATAAACTATGCTCTAAAATATACCTACTTCTTCTATAACCTCACCACAAAGATTTTATTCCACGTATACGAGTCAAAGTGCGTCAGTTCTCCGTATCATATCCCTCAAAGGAGACCTTCTACGAGAAGTGAATTTTAAATTGGATCCGTTTAAAGTGTAGAGATATGAAAGTGCAATGCTGTTATATTTTATGTTTCAATATTATTTTAAGAATTTTTATGCTTCAGCTTGGAGGTCTTAAAGGATGAAATGGCAAGAAAGGAGGTTACTAATGAGATGGCGAGTACTTAATAGAGAAAAGAAACGAAAGAAGAAGACATGGTGCGCCGACCTCAAATTAATTGGGATGAGATAGGATAGGGTCAAAAATCATTTACTGAACACTTGGTAAAAGGTTGTGACAGGACATGGCTATCCATGTCTAAACCAAGTCATGTCATGTTTGTGTGAACTCCGCTAACTGATGCAGGCATAACGTTATTAAGTGCGACAGTGACAGGGCATGACCGCATTTACACAAGATGGAAGGTGGGAAAATGCCCCGACGCGATGTTAAAGTACAGTCACACAAGCACCGATTTGTGTGTTGTATACACTTATCAACGTTTAGAAGCTTTTCTTGCCTGCTGTATTGGTTTCATTACTTTTTACGGAACGAAAGTAATATTTTGAAACCCATATTATCATAAAATAGTTCATATCTCAAAGTTGCAATCGTTATTTCACAAGAAAAATGCGTTTGATCTTTGCAAGAAGTACTTTGTATTTAAAAATAGCAGACACTCTATTTTATCATAGTATTAGAGAACATTTATCTCAATCAAACAATTGTCTATCACAATCTAGCAAGTCGCAATCCTCTTAAAAGATTCCTAAGCAAACCCGCATATAATATCCCTCCGGCACAAATTTGTACCTCCCACGTAATACCAACTAAATTGCTAAGGATTCCGTTATGTCTAATTTGGGAATACTATTGTATTGAAGCACGTGTTTCAGTATCCTAGGGACTAACGCAGAGAATAAAATATCGACTAACAATGGAGGTAGACCGTTACATAATAAAAAAAGAATAATATAATTTCCCACAGAGTACTCAAACGCCTAGATGGCCGCTTCTAGCTATGGTTAAAATGGCAAAGAGACTTTTCTGTCGACGATTACGTTTGGGGAAATCATAGTATTGTGTCAGATTGACATATTCTACTGAAAAACTTATGTCGATTCTGTTGACAGCCGTTATAGAAACACGAGAGATTTTAGTGTTACGGAGAAATTGAACGCCAGAGCCCCATCTTTTTACACACTCAACTGGGCCAACCGTGTCGCTTTTAAAAACTCTTAAAATTTACTCTACGCACTATTTGAACCATCAGCACAATCTTTTGAATGATTTTTTGATTCTTTCAGCGAAACCGTAAAACGATTAACGAACGACGATGTGAAAACATCAAAAATAATTATTTCGTTTCCTTTTTTTTGGGGGGTGGGAAATCATCAAATGACTCGTCCCGCTCTGGGCAGAGTGGTAGGGAGTGTCAGACTTCTACTGACTAGAAACCACCCATGTTCCTTCTTAGCCCTTGTGCCGAGGCCGCGGTATCGTTTCCTTGGACACACAACAGCTTCGGCGCCTTGTGCGCTGGTACTATTATATATATTACCTATTAAAAATGGCGCATCTAATCACAGCTGGTGGAGATTTTGTGTTCTGTGTTTCATAAACCTTTTATTGGTTCGTTACATAAAACAGATGAGGCGAGGGAAACAACGGATTACGCCGTACAGGAATATTTGCGAAAATAATTACATATATCTTATTGGCAACCACAGCCAGAATAAGTTACGTTCACGATCTCTTTCACTCCTGTGTGTTTTAATTTGAGTTAAGTTTTTGGGTACAGCTATAGAAATTGGTTTGAAATCTTGACACATTGACTGAATAATCGATTGTCGTGGTATGGGAAGAATGAGGAAAATCTAGTCAGGAAAGTTTTGAGTACCTATGAATGTGGATGGGTATAAGAGTAGAGGTAACCAAAGAAACGATGGACTGTGTAAAGGATGATATTATGGCATGAAAGGATGTGTATGATGAGATAACGAGTAATATAGACGTAGGGGCGAAAAAGACAAATGCTGTGCCGAGCCCAATAGAATTGGGATAAGGACACGAAAATGATGCACTTTGAGGTTCCGAATGCTAATTGAAGAGTATAACTTGGACGAACCAGAAACCGAGCATCAGCTGGAAGAAGTCCATCCGAGGAAAAATGAAAACTTATATACAAGTTAATCTAAAACTGTCGTATATCACCTGTGCTATGTTCAGGTCAAAGGCTATTGCACAAAGCAATTATCTCCGGGCGATGAGCGTAATGCAATAATAGCTCACGTACGGTAGACGTGACCAACTAGGTACTGAAGAAGTTTTGTAACGTGTTGTGCAATAGTTACTGTTGCAGCTGGTCAATACGGTTCAATTTTATTCTAGTCTCAATCTTCCCATTGTTCAGCAAGGTTAGTGTTACCGCCTGCACCATGTATTGCCATGAGATGGCAGCTGGCGACCTGAAGTTGCCGCTTTTGCCGTGTCCTGCGAGTAACGTCAGCCAACCAGCGTCGCGGTGTGTCGGCCAATCACCGCGGAGCGTCTCTCACCAACTTCACGGCAATGGATTTTGGACAAAACGCACAGCGCGCCATTTCTTCCCTTTTTTTATTCTGCACTTCATCTCTCTTGTACTTTCGATTGTAAATCAATATTAAATGTCTTCCTACAAAACGAATAAATAACTTCATTGAAGAGACCCTGGACCACAACCCCGAACACAAACATTTTCAAACACAAATTGAAGACGAGACGGCAGCCGTCGCCTGACCCAATCTTCCAAACTGAACAGTTAGTAACAAGTCAAAAATATAAGTCAAGGTCAAGCCTGTAATCTCGAAGCGTTAGGGATATATCCTATAACATGATCTAGGCAGAAATAGGCAAAGGTGTAGTACACTCACTATGCTAAAGGCTCATGTAACAGAGGGCGTGCTTATTGCTATCAACCGGGCACAGTTCCAGGCTCCATGGGTACTACTGAGAAATTTTTTCTAATGGGAAGACCCGATAACACTTGGTTCAACCTTCACAAATCATTCATCCATGTTCCGTTCACAAATCCAGATTCCGGACAATACCGCCGAGAAATCACAAACAGGCCAGGGTCTCATACATATTTCAAGTAGGAAATTAATTATAACACGACCCTAATTGCATTATCTCTGTCTTTACATATCAAACGATCTCATTTGAGAATGTACCTATTTACTTATTCATTTACAATGGCTTCCGAAGTTGAACGCTTCCTGTTGTAATTTAATGGGACATTTAAATGTTGAGAACGATGTTTCGAAATGCGAATTTTCAGGATTCCGTACGTCAAAATAAAATTAAAGATGCGGATGTCTGCTGTCCAATTATCTTTCAGTTTGTCATATTTTAAATGGTGTTCCACATTTTATTTTTAGGTGGACAATAAAAATCCGTGATGCGATGGCTAATTTGAGATGGCGCACGAAAAGAGTACCTTGCTTTTGGTGGGTGTGAAATCATCAAATGATCCCTGCCGTTCTGGGCGGAGTGAAGGGAATGTCAGACTTCTACTGATCCCGTCGGGGCTGCGGGTTGTTCGCAAGAGATACCGCGGCCTCGACATGAAGGGCTAAGAAGGAACATCGGTGGTTTTTAGTCAGTAGAAGTCTGACACTCCTTTTCGCTCTGCCCAAGAGCGGGGAGGGGTTATTTGATAATTTTCCACCCGCCAAAAAAAAAAAGACTTCTACTGAATAAAAACCACCCATGTTCCTTCATAGCCCTTTGTGATTCGGGGCCATGGTATCTCTATCGAACAGTCCTGCAGCCCCGGCAGGCGTCAACCATTGAAAAGAGTGCCTGGAAACATGTTGGGGTGGGCTTTTATCCAGTAATGGGGCGTCTTTTCATACCCATAAAACAGATAAGGAGCACAAGCAGGAGGGAGCAGTGGTGGCTCAGTGGTAGCGGCCCCGACTTACGAACGGTGAGTCGTCGGTTCGAACCAAGTCAGGCGCATTACTTTGTGTAATTATTTATTTCATCACTACTGCTCTCAAAACGGTGAAGGAAAACATCGTGAGGAAACCGGCATGTCTTAGATACAAAAAATTCGAAGACATGTGACATCTACCAATCCACACTGGGCCCGCGTGGTGGATTATAGCCCATCCCTCTCCTAGAGAGGAGGCCTGGGTCCCTGCAGTGGGAACATTATAGGCTGATGATGAAAACAGATAAGTAACTTTGGCCTGTTACTTATTACTTCCCGCCTAAGCTTTCTATTCCTTATTTTGTTGGTTAATTTTATAAACAAAACATACCTAATAATATTTTTTTTCAAGTAAAAAATATTCTATGAGTGACTCTCTTCAAACAGCCTCACTTTCACTCACATGGAAGCTATCTATATTGTCGAGATACCGTTGTATAATAATAATATAACATACACAACGGTGAACAAAGTCTGCAGGATATATTTTATGCGTGATTTGTAAAATTAGGTTAATAAATTCATGAATTTCGAAGTCAAATAACTCACGGGAATTGATTGATTACCAAATCATAAAACGCAAAATACGAAATGATATTTCATTGGTACAAATATTATTTCGATACGGAAATCAGACAAATTAATTCATAATTTTGTAACGTAACGAAAACATTGTTTCATTTTGTCTTAGCACGGACCTAAATCCTTGACGTCATATTAAATGCCAAGGAAAATGAACGAAGATCTCTTCTCTGTTAATTAAGATAATCAAGGAAACAAGGAAATGTTGGAAATATTTCCTTACCTAACCCAATAAATTACTATTATCTAAATAAGTTTAATTTTGTAACACAATAATTTAATAACTCATAACAGTCATAACGTTTACTTGTTTAAAACTATATATCTTACTATCTACTTATATCACTATAAATTGTAGTCAAAGGCAATAATAGATGTATAGACATGGCAAAGCTCAAACGTGAAATAACTATCGCAACTTTGATAATATGACATAGTGTAAGATGGGAAACATAAGTTTCGTTACGTAACATGAAAATTAAATTTATACAGTAGGTGAAATTGTCTAAACGTTGCTAAGTGCTGCTGATTGTGCATTTTGTATGAAATACGGGGTGTAAATCAACCCATCACACAGCCGTCAACCAACCATTCTGTACATCAAACTAAGTACCCCGACGCAAAAAATTTTGCTGGGAAACGACTTTTTTTTTCGGTCATTAATCACATTTTACAGTAAAACTCAATGTAGCACTGTTTAAACATTGTGCTAGTGGATGCTTTGAATAGTAAACGGGTCATGGAGGTAATTTAAGAAAAGTTAAAACCTGAAAAACTAGTATTTACAAAAACAGCTGTGAAAAATTTGGAACTTTGACCCTCAATATCTTCGTAACGAGGAGGTTCCCAGGTATGGTCTAGAACACAAAAATAAACGCAGTGGTGGCGAGAACAAGTGCTATTAGTTTGCGTCAAGGGTAGTTTTACACCCTATATAGCACACCACTGATAGACTGCATCTCGCTTTTTTCTATTGAGATAGAAACTTTGTTTTTTTTCAGTAAGTACATAAAGTAAACGTTTAAAAAGTAAACATACGAAAATAAAACATCAAATTGGTCCTGTACAAGATCAAAAGGCCCTATCTCAGCATGATGCTTTATTTCAAGTTTCTTATTTACTGTTATTACAACTTGTTGCTTCGCGTACAACAAAATGTCTCCCAAATATTTATATGCCAAAAAGATTTACGTGCAAAACTTTTGATTTACAACTGAACATATAATGTGCCTCCTTCGTGACAGTGTTTGGTATCAAGAAATATTGTTTACCTTTATATAAGAGCTCTATTTTGGGCAATAAGAGACGTCCCTTTATGCATATAAATGTGGGCTCATAAAAATATAAGGACGGAAATAGGGTAACAGGCTCCACACATGTTTACTTAATGGAATCGGTTTATTTTTTATGGGAAATGTAGGACTGTAAGCAATTGTTTTATGGGATCATACTTCACACTAAATATTGAATTAGGTGATCTTAAGAGGGAACACGGTAGTGCAGTTCTCCATTCAACTTTATTTTTCCTAAATTCATCCTCAAGAGGAAGAATTAAGAAAGAGCAATCATTTGTTAACAAAACAAGGTTTACTTTAAATTGACACGTCCCTTTTTTAGCAACTAATATGTAAAAAAAATCAGTCCCTCTAAAAATACAAAATGGTTACCTTTAGACAGCTTATAAAAGTTTATAAAAAACATAGAAACAACAAACATACTTTTAGTTAAAATTTAATTGTCAAAAAAAAAATTCAGGTGTTGAGAATAATCATCTGCCTAGCCTTTTCCCAACTATGTTGGGGTCGGCTTCCAGTCTAACCGGATGCAGCTGAATACCAGTATTTTACATGGAGCGACTGCCTATCTGACCTCCACAACCCAGTTAATACTAGGTAATACGATACTCTTTGGTAAGACTGGATGTCAGAATTTCAGGTCACTGACTACCTTTAACGACTGCCAAAGATCTATATATGGCAGCCGGGACCAACAGCTTAACGTGCTTTCCGAGGCACGGAGGAAACTCGGTATGTCGGGCGGTCACCCATACACAGACCGACCTAGGCAAGCACAGCTTTACCTAAAGATCGACCCGAGTGGCAGTTCTTATTAAGCCACGAGCTCCTCCTCCTCCTCCTCGTGTTGAGAATAATAATAACAATAATTTATTGTTTCAAAAATTACATTCGTTACATTGATTTCTGAACAAAGGAGCCTGAAACTCACGACACAGGGAATCCTAGTGTGAGTTTCAGGCTCCTTCGTTCAAAAGGAAAATACGAAAAGTCTATCACATCAATTTTTTGTGATATAATCGGTCTGAACTGCAGTTCTCTCTATCGCACTCTACGGGGTAGGCTCGACGCAGCGCGACGGCAAAAATTTCTTCAAATACTTATTTTTGGGTCGGGTCCCTCTTAAAGTCCCGATCGTAGAAACGTTCTTAAGTAATGGTACGTATGAGGACGGAAGTGGTTTTTAATATTTACCAATCTTTTCCCATTGCCTGTTTATTTGATTTAGGAAAACACCATGGAATCCGGGTTTTTATTTTTATTTTGTATTACTGAAATACGTTGGTTCTATATTGTGAATAAAAATAACGTAGGTAGACCAAAAGAAGTAAGTGGAAAACACGAATTACCCAATTTATCCATAATTTTCGCCTTCTCATTGACAAAAACTTGTCCCAATTAGTTGTATATAGCGAAACTTTGATGGAGAATATGCAGGCATTTGCACTGCATTGAAAAAACCCCCTATTAATGTCATCTGGGAATAATTCTGTACCTTCAGTGAAAAGTGATATAAGTGAAAAATCATAGTTTTGAGTAATTTAAGGTTAAAGATTTAAAAAAATCTCGTTATTTTTCTAACGTTCTAAAATAAAAAACGATATGTGGTACGTGTAGATAATATTATAAATATTATAAAGAGCTTGGTTTGAATATATTATTTTGCACGGAATTTAAGTAATTAGTAAAAATAGCCAGTTATATCACCGTACACTATAGTTTTCTTTGCTTATTTTTGTGTATTTAAATTTATAATGAAATGAATTATTTTACACATTTAGTTACCGTTTTGTGTGAAATGTTATAAGGCTTGTGTTTTGGCATGTTTTGCCTGCAAATAGTTGTTGTGAGAAAAAGTCGTAAAACTAATATGATCATTTTGATTATCAGCAACCTTTTTTCATTGTTTTATTTAAAATTCCTACGTAAATATTCAATTGTACCCCTAAACACCAATGTATTTTTCAAACTAGTAAGTGATTAATGCTACAAGCTAGAATTTATTGTGATACATTTTGTTTACATCGAAGTGTTTATTGATACAAGTAATAAGTATTTTCAAACGTTTTTGTCACAGAAAGGGTAAAACTATGTTAATATCATAATAAAATAATAACTAAATTAAAAAAGCGTTTCGTTAATAAAGAATTCTTGAATAAACACTTTTTTATGAATTACAAGTAGTAGCAAAACAATAAAACATTTTTATAAATCAAACTTAAAACATAACTTTTAGACCTAAGTAGGTATTTATTGTTAATCTGATTATCAGAGTAGGTATCGTTAGTCTTTAAACATATTAAAACAGGCTCAATAAATCAAACAACAGATTTGTTGTAGCACTTCAATTATTCGCTATATAAAACAATTTATTTAACATCCTTATAAAAAAACATAACTTTTAAACCTCTTTATTATTAATCTTGAACAGTCTTAAAGCGTATTTAATCAGTCTCAAAAAATCAAATAACAGATGTGTTGTACATGTAGCACTTCAACTATTCGATATACAATACAATATAACAGTCTTTTAAAAAAACACAATTTTTAAACCTACTTATCGTTAATCTTGAACAGAGATCGAATTAGTCTTAAATCGTATGAAATCCGTCTTCAAAAATCAAACAACAGATAACAATATAATTTTCTTATAAAAAAAACATAACTTTTCATCGTTTTTATCATTAATCTTGAACAGTCTTAAATTGTATTAAATCAGTCTCCAAAAATCGAACAACAGAAATTTTGTAGCACTGCAACTATTCATTATCTACCATATTCTTCATGTACCATATTTTCTTCATCCCTCTGTAGCTGAACGCCTTCCATAATCTTATCTATTCGTTTTTTCACTATAGACTGTAAAAATAACAGTTCAAATTAATATCGAAGCGTCACATTAAAACCATTCAAGGTAGAATTTCTAGCAGAGCGTCAGCGTCAGTGTGACATGAAAATGTATGGACGGTGACACTCGGCGGCTGACGTGGCGTCAGCCGAGCCATCAAGAGTAGATAGAACCAGGGCTCGGAAACCGGTTTCTTAACCCCAAACCGAAATCGATTTAGGTTAAAGGTTGCTTTACCGGTTTTTACCGGTTTATGCGGTATACCGGTTTTTCATGAATTTATGTTTTAGTAGTGAAATTTAACCACACATTTAGTAGGGTCCCCGGCCCCCACCGCCCTTGCTCGCACAGTTTGAAGAACAAATTGATAAAATGAAGCCAGGAAAAAAGTTAGGCCCACTACCTGATTTTTGTTTTTGAGATACACCGAAATTTAACTGCTATACTGATTTTTTATAAAACCTCGCAAATATAGTATACATGCAATAATTAACCCGTGAGAAGGCGCGCTATGAGCAATTTACTCACACAAAAATTTAAAGCAAAAACTTTTGGTGACACTAACCCCCTAACGTCTCAAGCGCCTAGGTAGCTTCCTAACTATTCATCCCCTCCCCCCTGACGCAACTCTCTTAGCGGTCAGTTCCGTTGCGACCGCGCAGCGAAGTGTTTGTGGTGCCCGCGGAACATCGTGCGGTAATTTGCTCATCACGCGCCCATGCGTGTAAGTATTTATTTTTCTAATAAAAACATATCACATATATATGTTCGATGTGTTTCGATACGCACACTCGTATAGATCTCATGGAAGACTATTTTTTTAAAGTTTTTTGTTATGTAAGATTTTTTATTGTGATTTATATGAAGACTGTCAAAATTAGAAAATAAAAATAAGTTGATTTGTTATTTGTTTTAGAAGTTGCATTTATGTTTCATAGTTTTAATTAAAATACTTATTTTCTTACTTATTAAACCTTGTTTTATTTATATAAATCCATTATAAGCCAATAGGTACTATAAAAGTAGAAATATGAGCATTGAAAGTAGTGTGAGTAATTTGCTCGCGCGCGCCTCTCCGTGTAACTAACTGAGGCGCGCCTTCTCACGGGTTAATGTAATTCATTACAAAATGTTTATAAGACGTACAAGCATACGTGCAATGAAACTACACCAGGAAAGATACCTATGTTTTGATTAAAAGTATTGTTGACATTTGATTAACAACAACGTCTGCCTATCCCTATTATACCTACTGAATACTCAGTTAGCATTTAATAAATAAGAATTAAAATACATTGTTAGGCTACCAATATTATTAATTATCATAATAGTCTGTTTTACGATGAGTAAGTTCGAAAATTAGGTATTCTTTTTATAAATTAATTAATATTGTTTTAAAATAGGTATTTATAAAATACTGTATAATACGACAATATTATTGAATTCTTAATAAATCAATATAAAATACATGTTCTTTGTAAACATTTAAAAAACAAAATTGTTACATAATTCGTGTAAAATGATACAAGTCTTACCTTACGCATCGTAGTTGTGTGCTGTAACGCACGACGCACCTGTCCTGAACTCCTGACGCACGCCCGAGACTAAGGCTGCCTGTCCACAGAAGCGGAGCGAGGCTGCGGAGCGGAGAAACAGAGATAAATTAACCAATAGGACTGCATACAATTTTCGCTCCGGTCCCAGTATGCAATCCTATTGGTTAATATTTGTCCGTTTATTCGCTCCGCAGCCTCGCTCCGTTTCTGTGGACAGGCAGCCTAAGAATCCCGCGTCGCCTGCGCTCTTTCCATGCGTCCCGCGGAGAAGTAGGGAGTTGGGTGCGTAAGAGCTGCGCGACTTGTATCACTGTGTACTACGTATTTTTTTGCTAATTTAGTTCTAAAACGCAATGCAGTTTTGATTCTACTATATTAGTATCATTATTCACGTAATCATATGTCCTATTTCCCTTATGTTCTTACTAATAGAATTAATATTAAATTTGTAATCACATCAAAATTGGCTACTTAAATTACGTGTATATTGTTTGATTAGCAGTTGTATCATTAGTCACACATTTTTATGAAAATAAATTTGTGTTTGTATGGTTCATGTACAAATGTAACACTTTTCACTAGAATGTATTGTTTCAATTTTTTAATGTTTTGTGATAGGATTTCATTTGTATCACTTTGGATTAATTGAAGTAAAAGCTTTCGGTTCGCGTAAGATGTGGTAACTCGAGTCGTATTAAAATACATTTTAGAAATATAAAGATCGGTTCGGAGCACTTTGGTATGAATCAAAAAGTACTATTTTACACAATAATTTCAATAAAAAATTGCTTACTTATATCAATGTACACAAAAAAATCTCATTCATTTTTAATCTTATAACAACGGGGATAAGATAGAAATTAAGTTAATTTTTTTTTAATAAGTTTAATCAGAGAATATAAAAACCGATCTGGGTCGACATGTATCACTTTTCACTGAAGGTACAGAATTATAAAATAATATCGTTTATAATATTGCAAAATAGAACACAATATCTTGGTAATGTTCATGGTGCTGTTTTTAAGCGATAAAAAGCGGTCAAAATCAAAACTCGAGCTCAAAATTGGATTTGAGACTCCTTTGAGTTGTTCCACTATTCTACATAGTTTCGTTATTGGCCATCTACGCCTACTTACAACGTTCGCACCACTGCAGGTGACAAACGCTTAATTAACACATAACTACATAGATAACGCACGGCTGGGTCGTGAATTTGTTACTGTCCTTTAAATGACGTAACGTTATTATCGGCAAACATAGATTTGGCTTAAGTTCACTTAATAACAATATTTTACACGTATAAAGATTATAAAAGCATTCGCAGCTGTGGTAAAGCATAAATATTTTATCACTAAAATAATTATTATCTTGAAAATATATAACAAAAAATTATTACAGTCAAATTCAGACGACCAAAACATACACAATAAAAGTGCAAGTTACGTGGATTTATCCACGTAACTTGCACTTTTATGTTATGCATTTCTACTCACGAGTGGTCATTTTCACACCAGTCGTAAGTTCAAAGTACAAATAAGATAATTCATTGTTTATGATGTTGTACGTCAGTATAAGGAAATAATTTTAGTTGAAAACTATTTCATCAAAAATGTTATCTTGAAAATATATCAAAACTAAAAAATGTGAGTTACATGTTGACGAAACAACGAACATACAAAAAAAAAAAGAAAACATACAGACGAATTGAGAACCTCCTCCTTTTTGGAAGTCGGTTGAAAAAGGGTTGGACAACATCCCACGTACAGCTGTGGCTTACAGCGGAGCGCTGGTTTCCAGCGACAGCTGAATTACTGTCAGTTTGCATGCTGTTTTACATTTTTGAGATTTGCATTTATTATGCTCATCTACATAACAAGACACTTGATTCGTGGTCCTATATTTAAAAACATCGCTTTACTTGAAGCTACGGATGCAGCAGTGAAACGGCAACTGTTTTGCTTACTATTATCAATTTGATTTACTTTCAATTCTGAACAACACACAACGTTCTGCCTCTAAATCGATCTTAAAACTAACTCAAACTATTGTATTATGTTTTTTTATGTAAATACAAAAGACTGCTTTCCTTTTTTATCAAATTTAACTTCATCATTAATAAATAACATACTTGTATAAATTGTTCATATTGAAAAGCACGTTTATTTTTATGTAAAAATCCTCTTAGAGCATCTCAAGGCCGCTACGGCTTAGCATTGTCGTAGCAAAAGCTACGAATACTCTTCAACAAGTAACAAGCTAGCAACTTTCAGAGAAATCTTGACTGAGAAACATAAATAATATTAACCAAAATATCAAATAATAATTACTCGGGTTTCATTTGCTTTGCTTTCAGGTTTTGAGTGCTCGAGATGTGTTTCCAGTAACTAAAGTAAAACAATAATTATTTATTTAAACTTTATGAACAAGAGTGGCGGTCTTAATGCCTCAAAGCATTCTCAACCTTTAGGTCAAATAATTCAGCAATGTGGTAGAGTACAAAAATAAAAATAAATAAAGAGAATACCATTAAAATGAATGTGACAAGATAGCCCGCGAAATTTGTTAAATATTTTTTTGTAATTTACTGGTTAGTGTCAGGTTGTATTTTCAATAAAATAGGATTCGCGACCGTAACAAATGTGACTTTACTGAATTATAATGATTAAATCCATGAATAAAACCGTCTCAGTTCATAATATAAGTCTCAAGAATGCCTTTTTTATCAAATAGTCACTCAAAAAAAAAAAAAAATGTTTTCTCGCATCAACATTAACCTCCATTAACATCCATGAATTATCTCACAACCCGCGCCATCTTAGTTGCTTTTAGTGAAAAACCGATAAACCTTTATAACAATTTCAATACAACAGATATTTCCAATATAACAATAAATTGATGCAGCGCAACTCCACTCGGGAATTCCCATACTACACGTGCTAGGATATTCGCTGTTGCGACGTCAATTTCCGTGACATAAAACTTTATTAGTTTGTCGGTAGTTCCGTACGGTCCGGGCACCGACTTCCGCTTGCAGGAAATAGTGACGCTACAACACTTTGTAATAAGCTTCCCTCTTGGTCGGTGCGAGTGTTTATGAAGTTGAAATTGTACAACGGGAGCCAGAATTATGATTAAAAAGATTTTGAAGGAAATTGCGAAAACAGTGTTTTAAATGTATGAAATACTAGCGGCTTCGCCCGCTACAACTCGAAAATCATCCTACGAGTAGATAAAATCGGGATAAAACTGTCTTATGTGTTAATCCAGGTTATAAACTATCTGTGTACCAAATTTTATCCAAATCCGTTCAGTAGTTTTTGCGCGAAAGAGTAACAAACATACACACTCACAAACTTTCGCCTTTATAATATTAGTGTGACTGTGATGTGATAGTAGGATTCTGTCCGCTCGCAGCAAAACAACGCAACGAATGTTGTTGTGTAACTAAAATTAAAAGAATTGCAAAAACACACTTTCATAAATAAACTCACACCTATTTGCCATAGGGTAGGCAGAAATCACAGAACGCCTACCACGATTCTTCCATCATACATTGACCTTATCGGTGGAGGTTCTAGGGCGTTCTCTAACGAAGCCGAGAGAATAGTCCGATTGCTGGGTCGAGCAAAGTGTTCCTAGATTTTGCCATCAGGAAATTCTCAGTAGCATTCATGGAGTCCGAATTAAATAATAGGCTCGCCCCTATTACATGGGACTTAAAACATAACAAAATGTGGGTGTACGATTAGGTACCTACACCTCTGCCAAACCTTTAGGGATTACATGCGTGATATTATGATTGTTATCATTTTCTTTATTATATCCAACGCAACAAATTAATACCTAGCGAAGTTGCTATAAGCTCAGGAGTTACTCCCTAATGTAATAATCCTATGAATATAACTTTAGGGTCGACCGTGGTGTTGATTAGCTCATAAAGACTTACATGATAGAAATAAGACAATGGTAGGTAATATTCTACTGAGCCCGAGATATATTACTAACTATAATAATACTAGGCTAGTCACATCTGCCGCATGTCGGAGGAGCAATGGGCAAAAATTACCACTCAGTGAATACCAAAAGGCAGGAAACGACAACGCGGCAGGCTTAGAAGGAGATGGCGGGATGAGCTGGACTCTTTTACAAATGATTGCGGTCTACAATCGCACTAGATTGCGAAAAGTGAAAAGAGGGAAGGGAAGCCTTTGTCTTGCAGTGGGACAATATAGGCTTATAATACAATGGAACACAGAATAGTTCAGAATTCTACAGAAAATACGCCTCTGGTGAGTGTTGACATAAAATCCGATTTAAGACGACAGCTGGGATTAATTGATTGATTTCAACATCGATTTTTAGGCGAAACCACTCACAAACACAGATCCTTATTGTTTATAGCTAAAACTAATGCATTTGAAAACATTCCTGAAAATAAAGGTAAGGTAGGTGTCAGTAGAAGTCTGACACTCCCTTTCGCTGTGCCCAAGAGCGGGAGGGGTTATTTGATGATCCACCCTTTAAAAAAAAAAGGAAGACTGTAGCTGATCTTATTAATTTATGTATAACATGATATACCTGTACCTACATTCATAGCAAATAAAATACTGATATTATTTTTTTATTAAATTGATTAAATATTGTTTTTAAAATTTATTTGTAACACTGGTTAACGTAGTAGTAGTTTAAAGTAGTCTGTCGTTAAATATCTATCTCGCGCCCTGTAAATCCTAATAAAGTCACTAATTATATTTCATCATCATCATTTTGTTTACGGAATATTAGATAATATTTTAGTGGCCTGAAAGTCTGACAACCAGTCTTACCAACGGGTATCGTATTACCCCGTACTAAGTGGGTTGAGGAGATCAGATAGGCAATCGCCCCATGTAAAATACTGGTATTCAGCTGTATCCCGTTAGACTGGAAGGCGACCCCAAAATAGTTAGGAAAAGGCTAGGCATTTTCCATTTAACCGATTTTCATGAATTTCGGTATAATAACAGTGGGTAAAGCTGGCAGTTTACTTAATCGTTAGGTTAATATTATCACGTATCTACTAACCAACAAAGTCAATATTTATTTACTCTAGCTTACTAAATTGAAAATATCAATAGGAACCCACGCAAAATCCACAGTAGATACCAATGAATTGCAAACTGAAACTCGGTACTTATATTTAAAGTTTGTATTAATATTTCAGTGAACACGCGCACATTTTACAAGAAGATTATTGGAAATAGATTTAATACTAAGATTGCAATTTAAAATTTTATTAGCTGTAGAATAAATATATAAACTTAATAAATTTCATATAAAATTGGTAGCATGATCTAGAATTTATATTTAAATATATTGTGCTAAGAATATTAGCGTTCAGCGCGCGCGGGTTTCCCAGTTTTCAGAAACATGTCTTTGTGAAAAGAAAAATGTATTTTTCATTAATATATTTCGCTCCATTTCATAGAATTATATTCTAGGTTCGACAAATACATAATATCATTTAGTCTAACAAAGCCATTAAGTATGTATTACTATGTCACATAAAAAGGCGCCGCGTGACAATCTCCACATTCCTGTGCTTGCCTTACCTACTTACTTTTTTTCGTGGTTGGGAAACCATCAAATGACTCCTCCCGCTCTGGGCAGAGCGGTAGGGAGTGTCAGACTTCTACTGACTAAAAACCACCCATGTTCCTTCTTAGCCCTTATGCTGAGGTCGCGGTATCTCTTTCGTTATTTTTATTGGCTGTTTTCGTGGTTATACTATTTTGTCATACCACGAAGACATACATGTGCAATCGTAACGTATCAACTCGGGCGCAGGCTCGAGTTTCACACTCGTCAGTTGATGAACAAGCCACTAATTACCAGGCACTCTTTAGATTCTCTTTTTCTACATGAGGTTCAAAAATGATAGTATGACAAAATAGTACGACCACGAGGAAACAACTCTTTTATTTCAATGAAGCGTAAATGAAATAAACTTTAAATACCGTATGTCTGCAGATGCTATGTCTCGGTTAAATGCAACGTTATATACTTATTGCATTATCTCAGTGAGAAATATTTCTCTCGTTAGAGCAATCTACTCGACATAAATTAGATTTACTATCTCATTTCTTATGTGGTTATTGTTTGATATTCTTAGATCTGATTTTTAGCGACACGAGAAATCTGTATTATATTCTTCTTAGTGTCGATGGCAAACATAAAATATTTCCCGCTCACTGACTAAATCCGAATGTTCTAACATTTCACAGAAACGTTTTCTGAATATCGAAAATTGAAAGTGATAACTTCTGTAATTCTAACCGCAGAAAAGGACGTAGATATTGGAAAACTCCTTTTACAAACGGAATTGGTAAACCGAAGTGATGCGAGGGAATTCGGTGGAAATACGGCCTAATATTTTATGACAATAATATTATTACACGTGTTCAATGTACAATGACCGTTATTGGGTGTG
The DNA here is from genome assembly GCA_949774965.1 of Diarsia brunnea. Lineage (NCBI taxonomy): Eukaryota > Metazoa > Arthropoda > Insecta > Lepidoptera > Noctuidae > Diarsia > Diarsia brunnea. The sequence continues at coordinate 9,653,990 of OX459013.1, read as the reverse complement.
AATAAGGCCGGTTATTGCTTACGTAATTGTGACTAACAGCTTTATTAAAGCTCGAGGTATTTCTCGTACGTGATGTTAATTCGTGGATCGTAGAGAGGCGCTAACGGAGCGAGAAATGAGCTGTGAATGTTTTGACGTGGGTTGATAGTTCTGGCAATTCTTATGAATGATGTTGTAACACTATAATAGAGGCTCTTATAGCTTATTATGAGGTGGGTCGTAATAAAGATGAGTGATATGTGGATTGTACTAGAAATGTAATAATAGAAGAAGGCGGAAGTTGGAATCACGAATATAGAAAACAAAATATTATATAAATATTTTTTTTTTGATTTGACTTACAAATTATAATATCACGGCTGTGGTCCTCGAAGAGTTAGGTAGAGGTACACACAAAAAGACGGTGATGAGCCTATTGCCAGCAACCGGGCACAAATTCAGACTTCTTGGCCACGACCTACAGATAAATTCCTGATGGAAAAACTCAGTACCTAACTGTTTGCTCGAACCGGAATTTGAACCCAGGCTTAATTTTTAAATAACGGTCCCTCATAAATCTGAACCAACACGTAAATGTAAAGTTAAGAATAACGTTTTGAATACGAACGTGATAACCCATAAATCAGCTCCATATAAAGCACTTTAATGTTACTTGTGTATTTAAAAGCATATTTGTATGATCCTAGTATGCTATGGACCCTTTTAAACCACCGTAATATTATATTTACGACATCAAGGAATATTTGTTTTACTAGGGAAGTCTTTGAAACACAACTTTTAATTAAATAACTCAGGGATATTAAGTTTGTGTCGGTTTTCCCAGGGGTGGTCAGAACTTTCTACCTATATCAACACTACGAACAGTAAATGAGTAAAAGGAAAAGAAGTTTCTTTTGTCACTTCTTCGTGAGTAACCGTATCAATGAGAAAAGTAAATAGTTACTTGATTTGTTACCGGATATTATTTTTGTGGGACATCTACTGGTTTCGCGGAAGTGAGCTGTATGGACCGAACGTGTGACGGCTTTCGCAAAACTTATTGTGAAAATTTCAGTCGTCGTTGCTGCGGGTTTTTCGAAAGAGATACAGCGGCCTCTACGCAAAGGGCTAAGAAGGAACTTGGGTGGGTTTTAGTCACTAGAAGTCTGACGCTCCCTAAAACGTCAAATGATTTCCCACCCTCTCCGGAGGAGTCATTTGATGATTTCTCACCCACCAAAAAAAAAAGAATTTCAGTTACGACTACCAATAGGTACGAAGCAACTTTCAAAAGTGGTTTTTTCCTACTGTACTCACGAACATAAAATGTTGGATAGTTTTACAAAATAGGCCTTATCTCGCTCTTATATCGAGAAATGGTTATTTCCCAAGAAAATTGCTTTTCAATTATGCTAAGTGTTTGTACTCGTGATTGTACCTTACATGTGGCCCAATTATTGATTACTTTATGACATCTGCACATTACACACACACACATAACATAACATCACGCTTGTATCCATTCAATCCCCGAAGGGTTAAGCAGAGGTTTGCTTAACAGTACACCCACATTTCGCCAGTTATGTTTAAGTCCCATTTAATAGGGGGCGAGCCTATTGCCATCAACCGGGCACAAGTCCAGTCTCCGTAGCTGTTACTGATAAATTCCTGATGGAAAAAGCCAATAACACTTTGCCCGACCCGGGAATCGAACCCAGGACCTCATGCTCAGCAGTCGCGCTTGCGACCACTAGACCATCGCGCACAGCAACGCATCAGTTTACGAATATCGATATTAACAGATATCGATACACTTGTCGATGTCTGGGGATAGGCCGATAACAATCATATACCGAGACATTGATCGTGCGTCGCAAAGCATGTAGCCATTGGATCCAGCTGTCATAAATATGTAGATCGAGAAACAGTGGTTAAGGATAGTCAGAATCCCGAAATTCTGACTGCCTTACCAAGAGCTTTTGTGTTACCTAATAACGGGCTTTTGGAGGTCAGATATTAGAAAGAAGATAAATGTACAATTCTGTTTATTCAACTGCCTACGTCCAGTTTTACTAAAAACTGACCCAAAAAATACCTCAAAAAAGTCTAGGCAGGTAATGATGTAAGTTTTTAAACTGACATGGTCACTAATATTATCATTAATACTTAAAACGGGGTATTTACCTACTATTTGTTTCGAGTTCCTGAAATTTCGGGGTTTTTGCAAGCCGCATGTTCACAGATAAACCGAAGTTCTTGCGGGTTGATGTTTATAAGCAGACAAAATAGGTCTACCCTTTATCTTGTTCCATTTTTTGCAATGGGTATCACTACCACTGTCACATACAAGTTAATTCGTTTCCCGATACACAAAACTCACTGTGTCCACCCACACGCGACCCTTTTTCGACACTAGTAAATAAACTGGTAAATATCCCGTTTTAAATGTAAATGATATTAATGAAAAAAATGATCGGAAAAACTTGAAAAATGTATAAAACATATTCGCAAAGGCATAAACATCCCCCTCAATTTGCATCGTAACGAAGTTTCAGCATGTTGCAGGTTTAACGCGATTTTATCGACGCTGGAAGTAATTGATACAAAGTGCCTTTCTCTGAACGTGGAACATATAGGGAACTAAGTTGGGAATGTGACACAAAGACGCTTAAGTAAAATTCGTAATTAGTTACTTAAACCTTTAACTAAATTATAAATCATCATCTGCCTAGGCAGCGTAGTTAGGAAAAGTGTAGACTATTCCCAATTACGTTGGGGATTCCAGTCTAACTGGATGTAACTGAATATCAGTATTTTTCATGAAGCGTCTGCCTATCCTGGCGTGGTGAAGGTTGCGGGGATGCGCTGGATGCGAGACGCACAGGACCGGTCAATTTGGCAACACTTTGAAAAGGCCTATGTCTCGTAGTGAAAAATGATGATGATTACTGCCTATCTTACCTTCACAACCAAGTTAGTACTGGGTAATACGATACCCCTTGGTAAGTCTGGTTGTAAGACTTTCAGGTCATTGACTACTTAATGACCGTCAAAGATCTACAATAGGCGTGACGAAAGATTTTGAAATCCTCTTCCATAATGTGGGTACACATTTACTATTTACGAAAAAGCCTTTATTTCAATAATAAACTTAAGTTTAACGAAGTTTAAAGCCATTTTTCTAATATTTTTTCAATAGTGCGCGAAAACAGCTCGCAGGTGTCATGGCGTCGGTCTGACGTCACACCTAGGTAAACATGTCATTGTGTCTAAGCGTAGCGACGAAAGTAAACAAAACATTAAATTAATTGGTGTGATAATAATGAATTCCAAAGTTTATAAGTGGTGTTCAGTACCGCAGTGTAAAAACACATCACTAACAACACCCAACAAAGTGTTATATGTTCCAAACAAGAAAAAAATAAGAAATTTACTCGTATTAACGGGTATTAACATGGTAGTAACTTTATAATAACAACTTCCAAGCTGGAGGGAGCTAACCTCAAAAATAAACAATGACAAGTTTATTGTAAAAGAAAGTAAAATAAACTCGCGTGAGTTCAAATTCAAAACGAGTTTGATTATAAAGGGTAAAGATAAATACCAAATTTACTTACAAGGAAGTTTTCACGTTTCTATACTCAGACGAGCAAAATTCTTTAGTTGTTGCGAAGAAATCGCCCAACATTAATACATCAATCCTGGGCAAATTTGAGCTATTTGCCTTAACAAAGCTTGGTTCCATTGTTACAGTAGAGTGGAGTCGATAAATCACACGTAAAAGAATAAAAAAACAATCCAAATGCGTAATCAGTAGTATTCACAACAACAAAACACAGTGAATGACAGATTGACAGCGGTGTTTACCTAGGCGTGACGTCATGCGCTGTGATTGGTGTATCACTCAAAATGACCGCTTGCAGTATTTTAATGTTTTATTTTATTGAAAATCTTAATAATCTTTTATTTTTTAATAAAACTAAACCAGTTTTTGAATTTTTTTTTATATGAATGTTCCCCTAAAATCATTAAATCGTCGATTTTTTGATACTGTCGTCATGCCTATTGACTGCAGAACAGTAATTATTTAACAACGAGCTCCTCAGCTAACTTAACTTATTATTATATTTTATATGAAAATGTCCACTAAACAAACTGGATTATCGAGGTCAGATAAGCGGTCACTTCATATAAAATACTAGTACGAGTATTCAGCTGCAGTTAGACTGGAAGCCAACCCCGCTATAATTATGGAAAAGGCTTGGCAGATAAATGTGCGTGTGTGCTAAGGGACCACACTGGAAATACGCGAAATGAAATTCCTAGGATTTACTAGTAAACTTAAAACAATTGTTGAACGAATCTGGGAATTTAATAATATTTGGTTTTAACTTGGTGGTCTTTAATTAATTTATCATGTTTATTAGTATTAGATCACTTTAATGTACAATGTAATTAGGTACTAGAATATCTTTTCAAAATAAGTAAAATTCTATGTCTTTTCAAATAAATTATTTAGAGAGTGTTTATAATTACTTAGAAAATGTTTGAATTACTTCATTTATGTTCGAGAGGAATGTTTCTTTAATGAGCTAATGAATTGAAACGATTTCATCTTTTATTATTCGAGAAATTGACTCGTAAATATCTTAAGTAGAAACTTTTGGGCAAATTCAAAGCATGTTTATTAGAGCATGATAATAATTGATTAGGGATATAAAAAAGTTTAAATTTAGGGAATATTATAATACAATTTTATATTTATAAGGGAATTTGTAAAGCATTAAAGTTTTTTAGCAAGTGTAGGTGTTAAGGAGGTAGGTAATGATTATCATTATCTGCTTCGCCTTTTGCCAGTACGTTAGTCAGTTTTCAGTCAAGTTTGTTTTTCTTAGTGTTTGTATGAATGACAAAGTATATGCTATACCTCAAAAACTATTAACCTAACCAAGTTTCAATTGTGTAGTCTTAATTGTTTCCGAATAAAGTGTCTGTGAAATACGGACGGACAGACAGACATGACGAATCTATAAGGGTTCCGTTTTGTGCCATTCGGCTGCGGAACCTTAGGGTTCGAGCTTATACATGTCTAAAATACGCTAATCTGAAACATAGTTCACAGCTGCAAGCAACGATATCAAAGGGTTGTGATTAGACGATAGTTCACATAGCATCATATCATGTAGTTTCGACCTGCGATTTACATTTTTATTCATTTGTATGTATGACATGATTGTGCTATACGTCCGTACAATTTATTCAATCTATATAGGGTGTAAAAGTAACCTTAACGCAAACGGAACCTCCTAGTTACGGAGATATTTTCGGTCAAAGTTCAAAATTTTTCACAGCTGTTTTTTTTTTAATACAAATTTTCCGGGTTATAACTATACTTAAATTACCTTCATGACCCGTTTACTATTTAGAACATCCACTATCACAATGTTTTAACAGTGCTACATTGAGTTTTACCGTAAAATGTGATTTTTGACCCAAAAAAAATAAGTCGTTTCCCAGCAAAAACTTTTGCGTAGGGGTACTTATTTTGATGTACAGAATGCTTTGTTGACGGGTGTGTGATGGGTTGATTTACACCCTGTATGTGTAGGAGTAGGTTCACACACGAAATAAAATGTATTACTTTTATACCGGGCGAACAATTAGTCACGGTAAATGAGCGTAATGTTTTGACCAAAAAACTGTAGGTGGCGTAAATGATAAGCTATTTCATTCGTTTGGGGGAGGTAGGTTGAGAATGTGTATGGGACAGCTGATTATTATTGTTTCGTGATTACAAGACTAGTCCACACCATTAAAGATGACCACACGTTTTCGATTATTCGATTATGTTGTAGGTAAACTTAGAGGTAAGTGTTATTTTTTTTCTAGTGGAAAAAATTTACTGCCACGCTAAAAAAAATATTTTCTTCTTAAAGGCAACCTAAATGTTTGTAGTGCACGTCAAAAGCAAATAGCGCTGTTATTTGCCATCGGCCATGCTGAACCTCCAGGGTAATAAGTTACACAGACCTACAACATAACATAGGTCGAACTTACATCCCGTATAACTTCCGGGAGCTGTAACTTTGGTACTTGTTATTAATAGTTAGTAAATTGTAGGAACTATTAGGAAGGTCCCTAATGTATAATGACAGAATTGCCCACCTAATCGTTTTCGGTCATGAAGACCAGTGTCAGCAGGAAATAATTATAGTGTATGTGCAAACACAAGAACTTTTATTATTGTAAAGAACGAGCGTCGGGCACTAGCTGCTCGGCATTTTGCTGAACTGGTCCTATTTGGCGCAACCGTGAGATGCACACACTTTTTTTTTCAGTTTAGTTTTTTAGTTTCTTTTATAATTTTTATTTTTTGTTGTGTGCACTTGTGGCATGTGCTAAATAAATATGTTTTCTTTCTTTCTTTTAACAAAACAAAACAACACGCCAGTAATCTTTGAATCGTTAGGCATAGGTGTACCTCATAGTAAACCTACATTTCGCCAGTAATGTTAAAGTTACAAGTAATAGGGGGCGACTCTATTGCCATCAAGCGGCTGAAAATTCGCGACATTTTGCGCGACCCAGGAATCGACCCAAGACCTCATGCTCAGCAGTCGCGCTTGTAACCACTAGACTAAGGAGGCAGTCAATGAAAAATAATAGACAGAATAAATTACACCTACGAACGCTCTATGGCGCAATACTTCACTGTCTATGCGTGTGAGAAGCCCCTAAACTACAACCCCACACACGCTAGAAGCTAGAAGATATATCGACAACCATTCTCGGTCTTATATCTTGCATGTTTGTTTATACGAGCCTACTATCTCACATTATTCTCACCAGTTGTAGGTAGCAACTATTGATAGGGAATATCACGTCACTTATACAATGATAATAATTTATTATTCACGCAATTCTACAAGGTGACGTTCAAAGTTAAGGAACTTTTAAATAAATAAAAAAACGTTGTCCCGACCTAGGAATTTCTTCTGTATCGTGGGTGCGTTTACGAGTTGCGGAATTTATTTGAAGGGGTTATTAGATGAAAGATCGGCGCTGGATTGCATAGGGCATTAGAAGGAACATGGATGGGTTTTGGTCAATAAGAGTCCGATATTTCCTTCTGCTCCACCCAGAGCTGGAGGATTCATTTAATGATTTTCCACCCATGAAAATAAGAGTGCGTTTACGAACATTTAGACTCAAATACACAAACAGCCAGGCCCGGAACCAAATCCTGAAGGCTATGCAAAAATGTGCTCCATGTGAAGATCGTATCGCTCAGCTACTGCGCCAACAACCTGGCCGTGTCCTCCGTTCCTGATGACACGGTGCCGGTGGTGGGATCATGAAGTCAAATAAACAAACACCCGTTTCATAGTCGAATTACGAGTAAGTACCTGTGTTTTTAATGCACACATGGTTTTGGAGATATAAGAAGAAAATAATTATGAGCTTATAAGTTAACAGTGTTTGGACAACCACCAATCTAATAAAAAAAAATCTACAGTCAGACCCTAAAGAAAATGACTGTGATAAAGATACTCGATAAGTCCTGACAGGTCCCATCTAAACAGGCCCCAGCTCCCACCAACTGTAAGTAATGTCCTCACATAATTCCGTATTACGTCCCAACGACGTCTCTCATGAATATTGATGCAAGGGTGAGTTCCGTCCGGGTAATTGATACGTCTCCACTGAGTCAACAGTTTGAAGCCGACGTGAATAATTTCGTAGAACCAGACAGTTCCGGGCCGGATATCATAGTGGTGCGAATAAATGTAGATTGTGGTTAAATGACGCTTTGTCTTAAGTTGGTCAAAGTCTAAGCGAGTACTTCCGCAGATGTAATAGAGAGCTAATAAGTATACAGTCAGCTATCTTGTATTTACTTTTGAGATTGTACAGATATAGGGTGTAAAAGTACCCTTAACGCAAACGAAGGGCATTTGTTCTCCCCACCACTGCGATATTTTTTTTGTTCTAGACCATACCTGGGAACCTCCTAGTTACGGAGATATTGGGGGTCAAAGTTCCAAAATTTTCACAGCTGTTTTTGTAAATACTAGTATTTCAGGTTTTAACTTTACTTAAATTACCTCCATGACCCGTTTACTATTCAAAGCAGCCACTAGCACAATGTTTTAAGAGTGCTGCTTTGAGTTTTACCGTAAAATGTGATTTTATACCCCAAAAAAAAAAATCATTTCCCAGCAAATTTTTTGCGTAGGGGTACTTAGTTTGATGTACAGAATGCTTGGTCGACAGATGCGTGAAGGGTTCGTTTACACCCTGTATATTTTGCCCGACTCGGGAATCGACTAAGGACCTTCTGCTCAGCAGTAGTGACGGCGACCATTCTACCAACGAGGCATCCTTAAAAATATGGATTGCAATTTTGTTTTCTAAAGTGTTTGTGTGTATTAAGCGACTGATGTCAAACGATACAGTGTTTGAAAATTGCAATCCATATTTTCAGTGTTGTTCGACTGTATATAACATCTAATGATCTTGCATCCGTTATTCCATAAACAGATGAAGGTTTTCTAGACTTTAGACTAGTTTTTTAAGTCTTCGTTGGTCGAGTGGTCGCCATCACAACTCCTGAGCACAAGGTCCTTGGTCGATTCCCGAGTTGGGCAAAATATTACTGGGTTTTTTAATCAGCTAAGTAGCAGCTACGGAGTCTGGATTTTTGCCAGATTGATGGCAATAGGCTCGACCCCTAATACATTGGACTTATACATAAATGGCGCAATGTGGGTGTACTATTAGGTATGCTTCTGCCTAACCCAGTTAGAGTTACAGGGATAATTTATTATGTTATTTTCTTTTGCTGGTGATGCTATAAATATCCTACATAAATATCTTAGCAACACCCTTTCTCGCTCTTACGTCTCGTTTTTATTTACGACCCCACTTTCTGACACAATTATCAACAGTAATTGAATGGGGGTAAAATGTTTAGAGAAAGACTTTTTCATAAAGCCAGGTTTGTTTACTGTTTAGCTGTGGTAAGTGAACGGCAAAAAAATATTTTCGTCCATTTGTAATAGGTTTCTCTTTTCGCATTTTTCATAATATATTTACAGCTTTGTGGTTGACTTTACCATTGTCAAATGTCAACCGTAATTGCTTTACCGCCTTTAAGTTTTATTGCCACTTCTACGCAAAAACACGTCATGGTGTATTTTTCATCATCATTTTCATCAGCCTATTATGTTCGCACTGCAGGGACTCAGACCTCCTCTGTAGGAGAGGGATGAGCTACAATCCACCACGATTTGAGAGCAGTGGTGATGAAATAAATTACACAAAGTAATGCGCCTGACTAGGTTCGAACGCACGACTCACTGTTCGTAAGTCGCAACCACTGGGCCACCACTGCTCTGTGTATTTTTGCTTCAACACAAATATAAACGTTAGTTTGTTTCAACCTAAGTAAAGTTACAATTTACAGGGACTTTTGTAAAGTATTACATTACGAAATCATCTGGTCGACTAAAAATACCTACCCTCTACTGGTCCCGAATATAAGATTAGTTTGACGAAACCACCAAACGAACTTTAACATGTTCCAGAGTTAGAACTCCAAAAGGTCTAAAAGGTCATCGAGCCGAAACTTCACGTGTGGGCACTAACTAACTCTTCTAACACATCCTTTATGTTTGTTTCGTGACCAATATCATAAATAACCCAAGTTTCTTCAGTAATGTCAAAAGTTTCAGGAAATATTTCGAGAATTGATAAAGATAATTATGTCAGTTTTGGATACTTTATGAGTATTGCGGAACACACTTTTAATCATAATCCAAAAGATTTTGAAGGATATTATCACACCACTGCACACTGCTTCTTACGTTTGAATAGTTCGTTTGCTCAACAACGTGAATCACGCAATGTATTTTGATGAAGTGTCAAATCAAAGGCTCTCGAGATTGTGTGTTACAAATTTTACCCCTATGTGTTCACTAAAACATTAATCTCTACATTAGGTAGCAGCTTGCGCTGGTGATTAAGGGAAAATGCTCGTGGGGAATCTAACTTTTTTTTATTATAGACTTAATCTATGACAACATTGATTTGACAACATGCACGCAGTCTTGCAAGAACCAAAAAATATTAAAATATAATGTTGGGAATGACAAAACTGATACATGTACACAATATTTTATAAGTATCCTAAATACTTGAAAGGTATAAAAATAAAAGGGGTAAAAGGAATATCGTGGTACAGACATTTTCATAACCTGTGGGGACATAAATATTTCTAGCAAATAGTTCTAACCTTTTTGGAACCCCAGGGGATGTGAATCCCGTTTTTAGTTTTGGGGTACGCCCCAAATAATGTGGCCGCCCCGGTTCAAATAATGTGTTTATGAAACATTTTGTAGTACACTACAAAATGTTTCATAAACACATTATTTACGGAAACGAAGAGGCAAATATTGTTACTGTCAACATCCTCCTAATAATTATAAGATGATGATTAAATCGTTCTTTCTTTATCGTGTGATTAGTGCCCTTACCCTGCACGCGTAGTATGGCGAATCTATCTCTATTCTACCAAGAATAGACAAAGCTTTTGCCATACAATTTGACATGAAATTTTGCTACAATCTGTCATTTTGTCGATTCTTCCGTCGACCAACCCCGTTTCTACGGAGGCATGGCAGCTTTACAAGCCCTCAAGAAATGATGACTGCGAAGTGTGAGGTTCTGGATTCAATTTCGGGTCTTGAAAAATGTTTTTAGGTTTTTCCATCAGAAATGTCTCAGTAGCAACCACGAACTCTAGCTCCGTGCCCGTTTGATGGCGATAGGCTCGCCCTTTATTCCATAGGACTAAAACATTACTAGCAAAATGTGGGTGTACTGCTTGGGTACACCTCTGCCTAACTCTTTGGGAATTACAGGCGTGATATTATGTTATGTTCATGTAAATAATGATAGAAACATAATATATTATTATGTCACAGCCTTATGTCTCGCGTGTCTGTTGACCTGTACATGCAGGTCAGTGATAAGACACGTGACATTCAACGCATCCAATTTCACCGAAAGACGAAATTGCTGACGTCATTCGGTCAAATTGCGACGTTATAATAGGTGAAGGAAACGTTGCATTGTTTGTAATGACCGTCTCTGAGGACACTCGATGTCTGTTCTTTGTTTTTATTTTTGTGTCTCGGTAAAGCTTTGCTTGCTACAATAATAAGAATCTTTGCATAACATAACCTCACTCCTGTTTCTGTTTATGCCATACCCTTGTATGGCAGAGGTGTACCACAGAGTACTATTCGCCAGCTGAGTTGTTTAAGCTGCATACCTATCATCAGTCTTTTTGCCATCGAGATCGTCAAAACACGAATACAGTTTGTATTTCGAGATTCTGCGAGAAATGAATGGAGAAGGTCGGTCATTATAGAGTGTGTGTCCATAGTTATGTCTTATTCGGACCAATGAGGTTACGCTATTTTAAATTAAAATATAAATAGTCATTAAAAGTTTTTAACCAATGACTATGTTGTGAAGGTGAGATAGGCAGTCGCTCCATGTAAAATACTGGTATTCAGCTGCATCTGGTTAGACAGGTAGCCGCCAAGATAGTTGGCAAAAGGCTAGGCAGATGATGACTACTAACAAGAAATGCCAAAAATAAATAAATGAAAATAATGCCTTCGGTATTAAGTCCGCCTCTGTACTTTGTGCTTGAAGTGTTGAATAATAAATGACTACCAACTTATGACACCAAATTTTCTTCTTTTTCACATTAGAAACTGCTTTTGGATACACTCCTAATTAATCCATTTTGATCAAAATGTTATGCTTAGTAAATAAATTCACATAAACACTTTAAAAAGAAAGAAGGTTATTTCTAAAAGCAGCCATGTGTACAAAAAAGGAAGAACCACATGCAGTATTGAAAGAAATACATACCTCTCAATGCAATTATTCCTTTGAAATTCCATCCATTGTGGTTAAAGAAAACAAACGTGGATTTTCTCTGAGGTTTTTTAAAATCTTTGCTTTGATAGTGCATTAGATACCACGTTCTGTTGCTCTTACATATTGAGCACAATTCTTTCTGCTACGAAGATAAAGTATATTGCATTCTCTTGAAGCTATATATGCGACTAGGGTTACCCCGTGCAGATTCAATCCCTGACCTGGACTATCCTTGCACAGATTTTTGAACTCATGGGATTTTTTTGTTTATTGAAACATTAAAAATTTAGATGAAAAGTAAATTGTTTGCTTTCCAAATTCAATATTGTAATCCTGTAAAGTGTAGGATATTCTTTATGCTGGTAAGAACGATTGCTACAAAAGTGCATGAACTTTCAAAAGATGGTTATCATTCTGTCAGATCGGTAACAGATTCACGATTATCTGTAAGTACGTAAAATTGTGATTTTGATTTTCGTTTAGTATAAGGTTTGTAACTCTGGTCGGTGAAATTATTGATGGTTTTCCACTTGCTGTGCCTGGCCACCGTGTTTACGGAATTTTAAACACACTTAAAACAGTGGAGGTATGATGGACTTTGTAAATATGGCAGTGACAGTGCCAAAACAAATATTTTCAAGATCCTGGTCGAACTTTGTTTGCTAATACAGGTTCATACAAATAATTATTATAATTAAAATAATATAGACCTCTATTTGTGTTTGAAGGTGCAATAGCATTCACGTCGATTCGAAAACACTGCCAATTCTGAATGCTAGAAATTGAAGTTACAAGTAACCTCTTGAAAACAACGAAATATAATCAAAATAACTCCGCAATAATATTCCACTTGCCGAAATACAGAAACACTTTTGCATGTCGAAAATTAGTAACACTCGCTTTGAACACGCAAAGGTCACGGAATTAAAAAGTTAAAAGCATCGCCTGAATATTCCATCAACCACACTGAACTTTCAACCGCTTCAATTCTGAAGTTAGAAATAGCTCAAAGCTGAAAATAATACTCGAAAAATTCACTCAAATTTCGTGAGTGGCGGCCATGTTTATTTTAAAGAATGAACACGAACTGACGTGTGTTGAGTACGACTCAACACACGTCAGTTCGTGCCATCCGGTGTCGTATGTCCGTCATGTAAGAGGTTATTCCAGCGTAAACTAGCGCAATTCAGCGGCAAATGAGCGCTTGACAGCTTCCGACGTATTTGCACGCAATTACCGCCTGCAAGTGACGTTGGGGCGCTGAAAATGTCCTCCCACATTCAGTAGCTTTACAGCCGGAAAAATTGTACGTTAAATTATTATTTTTGTGAAGTTTCTGTTGTTGTTGTTTATTTGTGTTTTGCAATTTGACGTTGGTAACTGACATATTACAGCGCCATGTTGTCCGTTAAACTGATTTAGAAGTCAATTTCCAAACTAAAACAAAATATAGTAGGTATCGGAGTAAAAATGTTTCGGTAAACATAAATCTCTCTTCATTATTATCCAATTTCGTACGTTGGTAATGAAAAGTAATTAAACACAGGTACCAAGTTCAAACAATTTTGGTTAGGTTATTTATGTACTTAGTACCACTCAGGTAATTGTATTAATTAGGCTTTCAACGTAATTATCATTCTATTTGATTAAACCAAATATCTGATAAAGAATAAATGAGACGGTTTAAATGATAAAATCATGCCTTTATTTGCTTTTAGATAAAAATAATTTAGATCCTTCTTAGTAGGTACTAATGTAGTCCTGATGTAGGACCACACACATACTGTACCATTTCGTATTCATATACGACTAGAAAAGGTTACCGTAGGTAGGTACTTAGTTTCATATTTCAAAAGGGAGTACTTAGGCGGTTGAAAATCATTAATGTTTAATTTTTCAAAGAATCCATAGAGCCCTTCTCGTTGGATTCTGTGAAAAATTAAACAAAATCTGGTAAAGTAAGTGGTATGGATGATATGTCGACATCACAAAGACGTAGTACTAGAACTAAACCTAAATAAAAGAAAGTGTTAATAAAAGTTAATTAGAAGGTATTAATTTGGGAAACAACAACTATATAGTCAGAGTTTACAAGTTACTACGCAAAACGTTATCTCGAAAATTATATCTAAGATAAAGAAAAATCGTTCTAAGATTAACTTAAAAACATAAGTTAATCTTAGAACGATTTTTCATATTAGATTCTAAGCTCATTTCTGTAAGGTACAATTTTCCACGACTTGATATATTTCAGTTTGAAAGCAACAATTAAATTGAAGTAACTGTAAAGCAACAGGTTCACGACTCCCGACTCTCACTGCAATGGTAATCATTTAAAAGAGTTCAACAGTTGCGTTTCTGTGGATTTCAGCGCTCATAGAGCGTAGCATTAATACGAGAAGTAGACAGAACATCCCCAATGATTTTTAAATTGGAAATGTTAATATTTTCATTTTTTTGTTTTAATAGTCAAGTGTTTTTAAACCAAGACGCTTTAGGATCGATATATTTTTAAGTGATTATAAGTACTACTGCTATTCTTTTCTGATTAATTTGCGCTACGTTGCAGGATCCAAGACATAAATACAATTAAACTAAATTGTTTCTCTGGGACTTCTTCGAGGTTCATTTTGCGACGGCTTGATATTGGAAATGGTAGATTTTACTTGCCTAAACTACAACGAAGTAAGTAACATGTGGATCCTGTGAATCCTGGAATGATTTTCCGAAACAAAGTTTTTAATGAGGGAGGTGTTACCCACATTTAATAGGCTTGCGTTTGGGCACGATATCAAATGAATTAATTTCATGTGAACCTGCTTTAAAGATAATAAATTAATAACAGTGAAATATGGGTCTTCTTCTTAGCGTATCGACGGTACAAAGATCAAAACTGTTTCGCTCAAAACTCAGCCACGCGAACTCCCCTTAGTGATGCAGTAGAAATGTCTACCATAGTTAGGTAGTTGGTACTAATTCTTCGAGGATTTCAAGCGTGACGTTACATTAATGCTACCGTCTTAATTATCAAGCAAGCAATATAATAATATAATTCTGAGGCACACGTGCATGCAATATTCAACTCGGTCGAATTCTGATAAACACCGGCAAATCGATCACAACTTCCGACGCTTATATGTAATTAACTAACTTATACGCAGTAATCAAGTTTGTTTGACAGGTGTGGTAGCCTTGAACAACATTTCTACCGGGTAAAAGCCGGGTAACCGGGTTCAATACAATACAGTAAAATTAATCAAGCACAGACGTTTCTTAATAGCAGCCATGGAGTCTGGATTTTTGCCCGGTTGATGGCAACAGGCTCGCGCTATTCTATGGGACTTAAACTGCTACGGTCCTTGCATACCTTTTTCGACACGTCCACGATCATACATTGGTGATACACGCTTATAACCAAATAAATTGAAGACATCTGACATCTACTGCCATCCTATTATAGCCTATCCCTCTCCGAGGCCCGAATTACAGAGAAGCGGCGTAAGGTGAAGGCGCGGCGCAGGCATCTTGCCGCTTCAAAACGTTTCAATACAAAATGTAGGTAGGCGACACGATGTGAATTATACTCAAGCGGGCGGCGTGGCGCAGGCACGTCGATTCGTCAAATGTTCCGCGTTGCTAGCTGCAGTCCGCCGCGCCTTCACGAGGACTACGCCTTCTTCGAGAGGACTACTGAGTCCCTGCATTGGGAACATTATAGGCTGATGATGATGATTCATTCAAATCATTTATATTGTAGTCATCAGGTTTCCCCAGCTAATTTAATTTTATCCTCAATCCTTGATACGCCCTAGGTGTGCCATATACGTACTGAAACCTAAAATGGCGATAGTTCAAATGAAACGAATGAATTATGAAAATGATGATCGTCATAATTAAAACTTGGCACTCAACCGCCACGTAATAATAATTTTAAACCCCTTTATTAAAACTGAATGAAAGGCCTGATGAGTTTAAATATAGTACGGAATGGAGTTGAAATTGTACCGCAAAGGGAGGCCTTTATATAATTAAGCCACTTGGCATTCATTGCCTGTGTTCTCCAGTACCAAGGACTAAGGTTAAACTTTAAATAGAAAATTTGGCATAATTTAATTGCATTTTGCTACGTAAGTGTTTTAGTTACTGTTATTTAAATATCAATGGGCCTATTCAGATGTGGACTTTAAAGTGGGTACATTTATGTATGAATATTTGGTTATGAGTTCGTAAGTAGGGTTTGATGATGTATAGTTTTCTAAGTATCCGTTTCTGGTTTCAGAAAGTTACTTTAAAAGCAAGTTTTTACAGTTTCCGCAAATCTGGAGTCCAAAGGAAATAAGGCAGTTAATCATAATGCTCGTAAAACTTAAAAAGGTGTATTTTTATAAAATAAACAATTAATTTTTATAAATTATAGTTTTAGACACAAATTCCAATTAGTGTGTTTTTTGCCTGTGTTTGTGCCCGGTTGATGGATATAGGCTCCTCCTCTATTACATTGGACGGCTTAGGCGTAAAATGCCTAATTCTCAAAATGGCAACAGAGTCGCAAAAGGACTAGTTCTCAAAATGGCCAATTCCCAAAAAGCCTAATTCTCTAAATGGCCAATTCTCAAAAAGCATAGTTCTCTGAATTCCCAATTCTCAAAAAGCCTAATTCTCATAATGCCCAATTCTCAAAATGGCTAATTCTCAAAATGCCAAATTTTCTACAAAATGGGCGTAGGTATTCTTAGAATTAAAGATTTCTTAATATTAAGGATTTCTATAATCAGTGACTTAAAACTGTAAGAATTATGCATACGAATGAATGCTAATAGTGTCGTCAATACCTACTTAATCAATCAGATCAACCACGGAGGGCGCCGCGCCGCCCGGGACGAAGCCAACGGGGTAGATGGAACTTTTTCCAATCTGTCCCGTTGACGAGACAGCGTCACCGGGTTAGATGAGAGTGAGTCAGTATTATTTCCCAAAATTTATATACCGTGTGAAGTAAATGAAAAGAAATGTCGGAAATGTCGTGAAATGTGTACGTGAAATCGCGTCTCAGTATAAACTATAACGGTTAACACCGTTAACCGTAAAAATCTTACTTCCTATCTATAACACTGGTGTGATGGTTAGGAAAAAAATCCTCACCGTCAAACCAGTGTGACAAAACAGTGATTCTATTTGTAGAAAATTTGCCATTTTGAGAATTAGGTTTTTTGAGAATTGGGCATTCAGAGAACTAGGCCTTTTGAGAATTGGCCATTTAGAGAATTAGGCATTTTGTGCCTAAACCCATGGGACGGTTTTAACATAACTGACGAAATGTGGGCGTACTAAAAAACTCGAAACTGGTTCAAAAGATTAATTGCTGAGAATAAAATTCTTCGTTTTCTACCAGTTCACATGTTGCTGTTTAAAATATACGTAACAATTTCCATTTCACGTGCATCGTATAAAAATATATCCCCACATATTTTCAGAATGACGTTAATCCATTATCGAAGAAAACGTCTATATGCCTTTGTGGAATTGTGTTTATTCTTTTATAAAAGCCAGTATGAGACATAAAAGGATTTGAACTTTCGAAATGGCTCGGACATGTTATACGTGACGTCTTATTGGTCTAAGAGCTGGTGAAAATGGACCTTCGCAGCTCTGATAACCAGATGAGACGTATTTCTTATCAAATATAATTTATAAACAAATATGCCTATGATAACTTGCCTATCAAAAAGTGCTCATAGCATTTTTTTTTTGTTTTTGCAATGTTTGGCAGGCAAGCCTATATGATTGGTTTTGTAATTAAAATATCTAACCTTTAATATCAATTTCGATTGGTTAGCAGATCGGTTTAGTTACCTATATTGATTTACCTGTTAACAGCTTGTCAGGTAGCCGTACACAGAAATGAGGAGGCAAGCCTACCTAGACATTTTCTGTGTGTTAAATACTATTACTTGAGACAAAAATTCATTCGGTTATCAAAAGAGTGAAGTTGATGACAGAAAATTGATTCAAATTAATTAAATTAAAAATAGCTATGAGCACTTTTTGATAGGCAAGTTATCAAAGGTATATTTGTTTATAAATTATATTTGATAAGAAATACGTCTCATCTGGTGGTTATCAGTTAGGTGAAGATCGATGTTCACTGTCTCCTCTACCATATAGCATGCAGTGGAAAAGAATAGAGAAACAAAATACACAATGCGGATTTCTGCGAAGTTATGACTTTCGGTCCAGGTAAAAATAGGTATATGGTTGCAAACGTTACTGTTGAATTTGAGATCTTCGTTTTCATTCCTGAGGTGACTAACGCGTTTTTGTATCAGGAATTTCTCACTGACGGCCCCAAATCAGAGTTTGTTCCGGGGTGATGGTTTATTGCCACCACCAGGGTGTTTAACTGGTAAAATCATCATTATTCTCATGCTTTTATTCCATTTTATTTGGGATCGACGCAGCATGTCTTCTTCATCCATACATCTCTCTTACTGGTCATTGAGCAGTCTTTCTAGTTTCTAGCCATATTATCATCCTTCACACAGTCCATCCATAGTTTCTTTGGTCTTCCTCTACTCTTATACTCAACCACATTCATATTCAAAACTTTTCACATGACATTTTCATAATTTCTATCAATGAATCATCATCATCAGCCTATAATGTTCCCACTGCAGGGACGCATGTCTCCTCTCTAGGAGAGGGATGGGGTATAATCCACCACGCGTGCCCAGTGCGGGTCGATAGATGTCACATGTCTTCGTTATCTTTTTGCACACATTTACTGCCGTCACTTAGTAAAGGTTTGACATACTTTTGAATGACAAAACTGTCAAAACCTTTACTAATTAAGTGATGGCCTAAGTAATCATTTAAACTCTCTGATTCCTCACGATGTTTTCTTTCATCGTTTTGATGTTTATCAATTAATAAATAAATCAAAATCAATACTTTTAACGAAATGGATAGATATATATTAGGTAACTAATCCTTTGTTAGGTAAGACATCCCTTCAGGCGTTTCACGAAAATATTATCAAAGTCACTGTCCTGGAAATTGATCAGGTAATTTCAAGCCCAATTTGAACGTTGGTACGTGAAAAGCTTTGTTGTGTGTCTACCTTTGATGCTTAAAGAAACTGCCTGTGGGCGTATAAGGTGCGTAAATGATAAGTCAGTTCCTTGCGCTACGTAGTATACAATTTTTTTTTAATTTCCTATAGCCTCTTTTGTAAATCTTTAACAGTCGTTACGGGTTCAGTGGCCTGAAACACTATAGCCCAGAATCGTTTAGCCTAGTACTAACTGGGTTGTGGAAGTCAGATAGGCAGTCGCTCCATCTAAAATACTGGTATTCAGCAGCATTCAGTTAGACTGGAAGCCCGACCCCGAAATATAGTTAGATAAGGCTAGACAGATGAGGGTGATCAAATAAATTACTGAAAGTAACGCATCTGTCTGGTTTACGACCCACGGCCTATAAATACGTGATTTGAGGCCGTTGACTTGGGCTGCGGGTTGATCGAAGGCTGCGAGTTGTTCGAAAGAGATACCGCGGTCTCGGCACAAGTTCTAAGAAGGAACCCGTCGGGGCTGCGGGCTGTTCGCAAGAGATACCACGGCCTGGACTAAAGGGCTAAGAAGGAACATGGGTGGTTTTTAGTCAGTAGAGGTCTGACATTCCATTCCGCTCTGTCCAAAGTGGGAGGGGTTATTTGATGATTTCCCACCCACGAAAAAAAAAAAAAGAAAAAAAAGGCCGTTATCTTGCCCAGGATCTCTTTGACGTTAATAATAATGATAACATAAACTAAACTAGCCTTGTAATTTCTGAAGGGTTAGGCAGAGGTGTTTAAGTACACCCACATTTCGCCAGTTATATAGGGTGTAAAAGTACCCTTAACGCAAACGAAGGGCATTTGTTCTCCCCACCACTGCGATAATTTTTTTGTTCTTGACCATACCTGGGAACCTCCTAGTTACGGAGATATTGGGGGTCAAAGTTCCAAATTTTTCACAGCTGTTTTTGTAAATACTAGTTTTTCATTTTTTAACTTTACTTAAATTAGCCCCATGACACGTTTACTATTCAAAGCATCCACTAGCACGATGTTTTAGGAGTGCTACATTGAGTTTTAGCGTAAAAAGTGATTTTTGACCCCAAAAAAAAAATGTTTCCCAGAAAAAAAAATTGTGTAGGGGTACTTAGTCTGATGTACAGAATGCTTGGTTGACGGGTGTGTGATGGGTTGATTTACACCCTGTATACTAAAACTAGCCCTGTTATTTCTCAAGGGTTAGGCAGAGGGGGTTAAGTACACCCACATTTCGCCAGTTATATAGTATCATGTAATAGGTTAGCCTATTGTCATCATCCGGGCACTAATCAAAAATCCACGGCTGCTACCGAGAAATTCCTGACAGAAATTTAATAATATGATAAAAAAAGGAAATATTAACTCTAATTATTAATTGATTTACATGTTTTTATTTTTTCCAACCTTCCAAGTTATTTGTAAGTAAAGGAATTTTGTGTAATTTAGCTTGCAAAAATTTACGACAAATATTTTTTTAAATTTATATTCCCCGCAGTGATCCATAAGTAGGTAAATAACATTTGAGATAATTAACTTTCACCCGTTGACTTTTCACATCGGCACTAACGGGGCCATATTCACCCTATTATTTATATATTTAGTTATATGGACCCCATAGGGTCAGATAGGCAGTCGCTCCATGTAGAATAATGGTATTCCGCCAGTCAGACTGGTAGCCGCAGGCTTGAAAGGTGATATTAGTTTTAAGTGTTGGAGAATTAAATTCTTAATACTGCAACAACAACGTTAAAAAATGTAAATCATTATGTAAACTGTGGCAACACTTTTCCGTTCCATTCCACTGCATGCACTGGTCTAAAACAGGCGTGAATTTACGTGTCTGACGTTTTATTTTATCTTCTTCGATACCAACCCACCATCACCTTATCAGCACCTACAACCTCAATATTACAAAGCTACATATTAACATTATATACATTATTATTTTTTTTTCATTTTATCTGACAACTATAGTTTTTTTTTTAATTATACTTTTGTGTCCCACAGCTGGGCAAAGACAGAAATACATACATATACTCACGGAAGAAATAAAATAAATTAAAATATTCCATCAAGTGTAAAAGACCTATCTCACAAAAAGGTTAACACAGAATTTAATACGAGAGGAATAATGTAGGCACTCACTAAACCCTTCTCATTTTTTCTTTAAGAGCATAAATAAAATGCCAAATATTTCAGCATTGGTTTTTACCAATACATAGGAATATTTGGAATTTTATCAAAGGGTTATTGAAGAAGCTTTTGTGAACTAAATGGGTCTTGTACGCTACGAATACACCAACCAATACCACGAACAAGAATAGAACTCTAGTGTCTGTCTGGGATAGATTTTACGATTTCAGTGTACGTGCGAATAAGGAATCATGCCTTTGTAATGGACTTTTATCTCTGTCTGTCTCTCCTCGAGGGGGTAATAATGCCCGTCGGGGCTGCGGGTTGTTCGCAAGAGATACCGCGGCCTCGACATGAAGGGCTAAGAAGGAACATGGGTGGTTTTTAGTCAGTAGAAGTCTGACACTCCCTTTCGCTCTGCCCAAGAGCGGGAGGGGTTATTTGATGATTTCCCACCCCCCGAAATTGTCGAATTTAGAGTAGTAACTATTACTTTTTTAAACTATACTTATGCTCATAAGTGGCACTTGGAAGTACAATAATAAATAAAAGGCATGTACGAAAATGGTGTTTAGTCTCGTAGTAGGCACATAACTATTGAAACGACATGATGTCAAGTCAATATATCCATACAAATAAATAAAATTGAAGTGTCTGTTTGTAATATTAAAATAAATGTTTTTACTAAATGCATACGAAAATATGTACGGTACCAACAAAAGGACATTGGTTTAGAAATTTGTCTGTCTGTCGGTTGGTCTGTCCGTTTTTCCGGCTAATCTCCGAAACGGCTGATACTATTTTGACGGGACTTTTACTGGCAGATAGCTAATGTTATTAGGTGTAACTTAAGTTACTTTATTTTAGGATTTTACTTTATTTTTTTACCCTTGAAGTTGTTAACAAAATCGGATTCAAATAGGAGAGTAAAATTCGCAATAATTTCACGTGGACCAAGGTCCGGGGCACATAATATTTATATTGAGGGTTAATGTACGATTTCCACCGTGCTGCATTTTTTAATCTCATTGAAGTGAGGCATATTTGTTATCTGGCATAACTTTGGAAATAGTCCGCGTGCAGCCATAGTTTCTGATATGTGAAGCAGAGATTAGCGGAGCAGACAGATAGACAAATCAATAAGTTAAAACCGTTTAATTCAGACACCTAATTGAAATCATATCACAATTAAAGACACATTGCGCGATCAAAGAAACTAAGAGCACATAAGACGCTTATCACAAATGCAAGCTTTGAATTAACGAGACAATCAGATTACTCAGTTGCTGGCAGAAGATAAACTAATGTCAAATGACAATCCAATGTTTCACAATAAGAAGCTTAAAACATTTAGTGAATTATTGAACCAATGAAACTGATCGGGCAAAGTTTGTGTGAGTTTTTCCATCAGAAATATCTCAGAAGTAGCCACGGAGTCTGTCTGATGGTAATAGGCTCGTCCTTGGGGCTTTGGTTACATGGGTTTTAAACGTTACTAGCGAAATGCAGTGCGTAATGTAATGTGTATGCCTACTTATTGTACCGAAACCGTGTTTATGATCTTCGGTGTCAATATATCATAGCAATGATGAACTTGACAGATTATAAATGCAGTTGCCATGTGCTAAGTGCTATATACCTGTATTTCACATGTAGTGACTGCCTATCTGAGTTCCACAATCCAGTTACTGGGTAATACGATATTTCATTATGGTAAGACTAGCTGTCAAAATTTCGGTCCATTGACACCTATGAGCACCTGTAAAGACTCTCAAATCCTAGAAATGACAGCCGTCACCAACGGCTTAGCGTGCTTTCCGAGGCATGGAGGAAACTCGGTGGTAATGGTGACCCATCCACGGACCAACCTAGACAATTCCGGCTTTACCTGAAGATTGACGAGCGGTTGTTATTATTAATATTAAGAGACGCTTAACGAGATAAAGCTAATATTAATTTAATTGTTTTCATTAGAAATTGTTGAGGTTCTCTCCACTTAAACTTTTGTCATATTTTTATTATCACATTTACTCAGCGCTGCCACACGTTAGCTACTAGAGGATTCTTTCCCGGGAATAGTTCTCTTGATGTATCTTCCCCTTTTACATTATTTTCAATCAACTGTGCCAACATCCTTGGATTTTGAATACACTGTGTTGCGGCTAGTGCAAAAATTATCCAAAATAAAGATTTCATAAAGTTGACGTCGTACTATAACGGCCTTATAAATATTTAGTTTTATTACACGTTGCGTACGTACACATTAAGAGATTACATTAGGAACATATTGTCTAAAATAACATTTCGCCTGGAATCCCCGAAGAATTAGGCAGAGGTGTACCTACCTAATACTAGGACACCTACCTTTTACTGTCTACCTTTTGATATTTGATTATGTGCCTGATCTCAGTTCGTTTACCGAAAAGCTTTAGGGTTGAACATTCTAGAAAAAAACTTCAATAGTTTAAGTTAGGTAATTTCGTCAGTGACTTTGACTTTAATCAAGGATTGTATTACTTGTGGTAGCAAAAATAACAATGCACCACCAAGTTTTTACACCACGTTAGGGGGGCATTACAACTTTAACAACCATTATTGATTTTGAAGAGAGGAGGCCTGTATCCCAGTTGTGAAGATGTTATGGGGTTTTTAAAGGTACTACTCACAAGCACAGCATAACATTATCGAGCTTTAAGTCTCGGTAAAAAGTTTTACAAAACAAAAGCACCCTTTACCCAGAATGAATGGTGTTAACGGATATGAAAATGATGTTTCTTAGAAGAAAGTGCGGAAAAAGTACTTGCTAATTTTACACAAAAAAGGGTATTTAGGGCCATTAGGATAAATAACGGCCAAAGTTTTGGGACAAACTGTAGTCTATGGCAGAAATATATTTCAAAAGACATTTGAATAGATAAATTCGAATATTGTATCTGTATCGAAAAAGTAGATAAACGGTAAAATTTGGTATAAATAAGGACGATAACAACGCAATAAATCGGTTACGTGATGTTATTAATTCGGGGCCAAAATCCCGTACATTTCCTTTTTATAACAAAGGGCTTATCTGGACATCGGTGGAAGCGGAAAATATTAAAGAAAAACCCAAACATAGGCCTTTCATAACGCGTTCTAATAAAAGAATTCAAGTACAATTTTGTAAAGGAGTATATTTTTAGAGGGTTTCGTTGCGAGATGAAGAAAAACAGAACCCTTATAATTTCGTCATGTACGTCTGTTCCACGGACATAGATGCCTCTAGATAAGGCAAGAGCTCCTTCTTCGAACGAGGTCACTGTCGCAGCAAGCTAATTTAATAAAACAACAGTGTTACACCGTGCACTGTAACAACTCAAGAACTTAGTTGTAGACATTTAAAGAACAAAAAAGTAGTCTATTTTGTATCGTACCTGGTTTGTATAGTAACTAAATAGTGCGTCATAGTAAAGTAGGCCAAAAATGGGACGCTTGGTTTTCATACGGATCATGGTACTTGCGTCATCCAAGTATATCTATATCTGTGGTCTGTCCGGTTGTCACAGAAGCATATCTCATTTGAGAATGTTTTCACGACGTTCTTCAGAAAAGACAGGTGACTGTATTTCGTTACTCCGAAGTTCGAAATACCGATGTACGGTATACAGAAAGTTTGTGACTCCGAATTACGTGAGTCAGAATGTACGCTATGACGAAGTACGTTATTCAGAAAGTTCGTTACTCCGATGTACGTTACTCCGAAAGTTTGCTACTACGAAGTACTGTATTCAGAATGTTCGTCACTCCGATGTACGTTACTCCGAAAGTTTGCTACTACGAAGTACTGTATTCAGAATGTTCATCATCGCGAAGTACGGAACTCCGAAAGTTTGCTATGACCAATTACTCAATAATAATTGAGAATATTTCTCTTCGAGATTCTGAGAGAGTATTTCGAATTAGTCGAATATTATGAATGTACACAATGTGAGGATAAATGATCTATAACAGTGTACAAATAAAAAATCGTAATTTAAATAAGTAAAAGCAGTTTAATCAATTCAAAATAATCTTAAAACATGGGGTAATAAAAAACTATAGTAACTTTTTTATACACTAAAATTGAAAATAATATAATTTAATTGTAATATAAAATAAAAATCAAGATTTAAAATAAATGATGTATGCCAGACCGCGTAAATATTCCTTTAAGGAAACGGTGTCTTTCTTGACCATAATTATGCTCTTTGATCTTGTTTATGAGCTATTTCTTTTGCGTTTCGTAATGTTTGTCGTTATTCTTTCTATTTCCAAAATGGTATTTTATTGTTCTTTTAATAATTTTACTAATGTTTTATATACACTTGGGAGCAAATAAATCGAGCCACTACCTTTTTTCACGTAAAATGGTAAATATTTTTGGTAATATGGAACGTATCAATTCGAACTATATATCGCCTAAAAGTTTAGTTAATAACCTTTACAATGAGGGTAAATTATTGAATAATAACCTTATTGAATGATAAATTATTGGCTCTGCAAGAAAAATGGTAATTTTGATAGAAAATTTAGTAGGGCTAAAACAGTCCATAAAAACAATAAAAAACAAAATTATTGCAAAAAAAATATTCTTAATAACTGGTATTACCCCCCCGTGCCCTGATACATTCTTGTAGCCTATTAGTCATCGATCTGATCAGCGTTACGATGACATATTGTGGTATGTTCT
Source organism: Diarsia brunnea (assembly GCA_949774965.1). Taxonomy (NCBI): domain Eukaryota; kingdom Metazoa; phylum Arthropoda; class Insecta; order Lepidoptera; family Noctuidae; genus Diarsia; species Diarsia brunnea. The sequence goes on along the minus strand of OX459013.1, from coordinate 9,628,125 downwards.
CCCACTCTTCAAGCACAGCGACTTTAAGCTCGGGAATGGATGAAACAGCGGGAACCCTGGCTCGGACTCTCCGTTTTAGCTCGTCCCATAGGTGTTCGATCGGGTTCAAATCGGGACTTCGTGCTGGCCATACCATTTGTTGAATCCCGATCGCAGACAAGTATTCCGTAACGATCTGCGCGGTATGAGGTCTCGCATTGTCATGCATAAACAAGAAATTTTCTCCGACAAAACCAGCATACGGCATTACGTGGTTTTCAAGAATGTCAGTTATGTATCGGTCAGCTGTTAATCCACGTCTACCACTGCCATCGTTGGCGGGGTCGACGAAGACAAGTTCCGTTTTTCCGTCTAGAGAAATTCCTCCCCACACCATACAAGAACCACCACCAAAACTCACAGTTTCTCGAATGCAACATTGGGCAAATCTTTCACCAGGACGTCTATACACTCGGTTTCTCCCGTCATTGCTAAAAAGACAGATTCTTGACTCGTCAGAAAACAAAACTGACCTCCAGTCTTCTAACGTCCAATTAATGTGTTCTCGAGCAAACTCCAAGCGAGATCGGCGATGAGCTACAGTCAATTTTGGGCCAGTTGCTGGTTTGTGTGATGTTAAATTTCGTTCTTTTAGTCTTCGTCTCACTGTCCACCTACTGATTGAGACTCCTCGAACGTCACGTAACGCTTGCTGTAGCTGAACAGCATTAAGTCCACGGTCGCGCAACGAATTGGTTGCAATAAAGCGGTCGTCACGTTCTGTTGTTGCCCGTGGTCGGCCAGTTCCAGGTCGCCGAACAAAAGCACCAGTCTCCAGATACCTGCGGTATACCCGCTGTACCTTTGAACGACTCAAATGAAGTCTGCGTGCCACTTCACGTTGTCCGTGTCCAACCTCAAGTAAAGCTACAACTTGGGCAGCTTCCGTCGGTGTAGTATCCATTTTATCAGGTTATTTTGATTACACAGACACAGATAAAGACAACAATAACAAGTAATATGGGTATGATTAACAAAAACCTCAAATTTAATCTTTTCTTAACAGAGTACAATAAAAATGTCATAAGCAAATTAAATGCGATAATTTTATTCTACCCTTTAAACTTTAATTTAAATAAAAAAAAAATGAAATTTTGACAACTAACTACCCTCTTTGTAAAGGTTATTAAATACCCTTTTAGGCGATATATGTTTCGAATCGATGCGTTCCATAATACCAAAAATAATTACCATAATGCGTGAAAAAGGAAGTGGCTCGATTTATTTGCTCCCAAGTGTATATTCTACTTTTTAGGGTTCCATACCTCAAAAGGAAAAAACGGAACCCTTATAGGATCACTCATGTAGTCATGTGTCTGTCTGTATGGTCGACCATCCCCCCCCCCTTATCTCCGAAACTACTGAGCCTAAAATTTTGAAAAAAAAACAGAAATTAGTTCAACGCTTATAAATTGTAGAAAAATCTATAAGAAGTCTATGGTGCTAAAATAACATAGAAAATCTCTCAATATCTACTACAATGGTACGGAACCCTTCAAGTCCGACTTACACTTGGCCAGTTTTTTCTATTGAGCAGACTGTTTCAACGGTTGTGCCAATTTTCAATTGAATTCTGTGTAGTTGGTATATTCATGTTTATGCAATCTAACACAGACCACATCCGAGGAGGGAATCTAAAGTAATAATAATGATCTAATTTAAAAAAAAAATACTTTTAAAACCTATTTGCACAATAATCATCATTAATAATACTTGACTTATTCGAAATACTCTCTTAGAATTTCGATGAGGAATTTTCTTAATTATTATTGAGTAATTGGTCATAGCAAACTTTCGGAGTTCCGTACTTCGCGATAATGAACATTCTGAATACAGTACTTCGTAGTAGCAAACTTTCGGAGTAACGTACATCGGAGTGACGAACATTCTGAATACAGTACTTCGTAGTAGCAAACTTTCGGAGTAACGTACATCGGAGTAACGAACTTTCTGAATAACGTACTTCGTCATAGCGTACATTCTGACTCACGTAATTCGGACTCACAAACTTTCTGTATACCGTACATCGGTATTTTGAACTTCGGAGTAACGAAATACAGTCAAGACAGGTGCCTAGTAACCGGCGTGCGAGTATGGTGAGATGTATGAATGTGAACGAGGCAAAAGGAGTTGGATCGTAGCAGCGCAAGGGCCGACGCCTGTCGTGACTGCGGGTTGTTTGGAAGAGATACCGCAGCCTCGGACATGAAGGGCTAAGAAGAAATTGGGTGGTTTTTAGACAGTAGAAGTCCGACACTCCCGACCGGTCTGGCCAGAGCGGGAGGAGTTATTTAATTTTGATGATTTCCCACCCTCCAAAAAAAAAATTGTAGCTATATATATGTATCTGTGGTTTCTGCCTACCTCAATGGGAAAAGGGCGTGATTTTATGTTATATGATTTCCAACCGGAATATGGAAGAAATGTGTATGTGTCAATTAAACAATGGCGTGGTTCGACTCGCACTTGGCCAGTTTTCTATTTTATGCGGTCTTTAAGGTGAATGCTCCAACCACCCCACCCACCTCCAAGTTCATAAAGGTGCAAAAATGACTTTTTCAAGTTCCTGCACCTTTATGAACTTGGAGGCTTGTATTGATGATTTTGATGATAATATTTCTGTAACTACATACGTCTTACAGCCGCAATTTATATTTTAATCAACATACAAACTAGCACTGGCCTGCAAATTGCAAAACACGTAAGAAAATTTGAATTTCGCGGGCTAGTTGGAGCATTCACCTTAAGGAAAATATAAAAGTTGGCTTGAGAAACGATAACTTATAAAGTAAATGTCAAGATTCTTTTATCTTATAACATTGTTCTTACGTTGACTCTGTAAATGATAGTCTATCTTATTTTCTAGTGAGAAAGGTAGATCTGGAATACGTCAAGGGGCCTTGTGATTATAAAACATAATATATAATATTATCTTCTGGCTTAGGTTACGAAACCTGTCTCAGTGACATTTCATTGTAGAAAAATTATGTGTAGTAATTTTACGTTACGTGGTGTTTGTATTGTAGAATAGTGTTTTTTAAGTTGTTATTTAGACTGCCTCGTTGGTCTAGTGTTCGCAAGCGCGACAGCTGAGCATGAGGCCTGGGTTCGATTCCCGAGTCGGGCAAAGTGTTATTGGGTTTTTCCATCAGGAAATTATAAGTAACAGCCACGGAGTCTGGATTTGTGCCCGGTTGATGGCAATAGGCTCGCCCCTATTATATGGGACTTAAACATAACTGGCGAAATGTGGGTGTACTATTAGGTACACCTCTGCCTAACCCTTCAGGGATTACAGGCGTGATGTTATTTTTCATCAGTAACAGCTACGGAGTCTGGATTTGTGCCCGGTTAATGGCAATAGGCTGGCCCCTTATTACCTGGGACTTAAACATAACTGGCGAAATGTGGGTGTACTATTAGGTACACCTCTGCCTAACCCATCGGGGATTACAGGCGTGATGTTATTTTTTTTTTGAGGTTATACTATCCCACTGCTGGGTAGAGGCTCACAAGAACCTGTAAGTCGTCCTGCCAGCGTTTTCTATGCCTCTCTCGGCGAAGACGCCCGTCTTCTGGCACACATTGCGTGACAACATTGGCCCATTGGACCTGATGCATTCTGCAGAATTTAATTTTGTAGAATAGTGTCTTTATTTACACATTGATTCTCAAACTCAAAGTATTTATTTCAATTAACACTATTACAGGCACTTATGAATGTCAGAAAAACAATGAAAGTGAAGTTACAGTCACAGACACAAGGCATTATAACTTGTGAAAATACTGTAGTTACTCATTCCAAAGCGTAGATTTCTATGGAGAAGAATGAGAAGACCTCCATGGACACTCATTTAAAATAAAGTTTTGTTACATAAACTTAAATGCACCTAATGTATAATAAGCGTTTGTAGAGTAAAAAGATAAATAAAAAAAAACAGTTTTGAAGTGAAAACTTCTTTAGCGGCGTTGTGCACTTTTTTGGGATGGGTAAAAAAAGTTAAACTCGAGTCAGGACACCGGACGCGACACGTGACCTGATCAAAAGATTTTAAGACGGCGCCGGGGCGTTTGCGCGAATGTGCGTGTGTCAATTGCCAAGATGTCATGATGAATAAATAAAAGTCATGTCAATAATTCTTCTGTATGTGTGATTGTCATTGAACTCCTCGTAAATGGCTGGACTGATTTGGATGAAATTTTTTGTACGTGTTCAGGTGGATCCGATAATGGTTTAAAATTACAATTGGACTTGGTAGGTGGCGCTACTGTCCGGGCAGGACGACGTCTGCCAGGTCCGCTAGTGTAATATAAATTGTCATGTTTGTGTACGATAGCGCAAATAAATGAATATTGTGTTTAACCACATAAATAAAAAAAGTAGTTCGTGCGAAATTATTCCTTAACCATTCCAAAATATTCAAAAATGCACAACGCACTCCCGGAGTGCAACCCGTAGTTTTTTTCTTCGTCTGCGCTTTGACGTGTATTATTTTAGAAAGGACAATCATTATTTATTTACTTTAAGGGTGTTGCGTTGCTAGAATCCCAAAAACGACGTATGTTTAAAGAAATTTGTTGAGGAATCCTTCCATACGATTTCCATATAAAAAATAGATGTTATACTTAAAGTCATCACAAATAATTCGTATTGTTTAAAATTTTAATAAACCTTCACATTATTTAATAAAAAATCGTAGTATGTCTTAACCTAAATCGAATTTTGTCTCTGTAACGGCTGAATAGTTCGGTATGAATTTTATACCCAAAAATACGTAGTGATGTATTTATCAATCCGTATTGTTTATTTTCTCTGATTTGTAATAAAATTTTAAAATAATAAATTAATTCCCGACATTTTGAGGCAAATGCGGCGCGAGACCCGTCGCGCATACTTGGAACGCGCTGCGCCAGTGTCATGGTGTCATAACTTCAAAGAACCTGATAGAATCGTCAAAAAGTTTCTTTGCACAGATCAATAGATGGCGCTACTTAAACATTAAAATATAAATATTTTTATTACACTGGTATTACTGGTTTTTTTTTTGTTATGGCTACAACACACTATCGTTGTCATGTGTTTATTTCTTTTCACGCAGATGACGCAGACACGTATTTCCATTATCTTTGGCAGAAAAAAAAACTTCTCAAAGAAAAGCAGACAAAAAAAAATACTTTTAAATTTTGTAGTTTATTTACAAAAAATTGATAATAAAATAACTACTAATAACAGAAAATGTTAATTATTTATTGAAATAAATTTCAGTTACAGTGATTCATCTGGGAATGGAACGTGTTATTGACATTGACATTTGACTGTTTGTTTTCCAATCCGTATTTACTTTTGAGGTGAATGGATTCTTTAAATTCTTTTCTTATGTTTTGTAAATTTTTAATGACGATCCGGCTATACCGCTATCATCGACTGACCTGTGGCTAACAATTTGGACTCACTGTTTTGCTTTGTGAATTGAATTGTCGACCATGCCTATGAAAAGATGTTGTGCCTGCAGCAAAACACGTAAGTGCATTTAATATTACAACCAATATATTATGATTAGTTAATTTTGGTCTTCTAAGTACATAATAAAATGACTGGATGATAAATTAAAAATATTTGTTACAGGTAAATTGAAGAGGGCTACTTTGTATAATCGTGAGGTGGTTGCATTGAATAAAGAAATATAAAATCTTCAAAGTCGAAAGTGACAATAGCAGAAAAGTAAAAAATTAAACAGATTTTTGTATTATCTATTTCGTTTTATTTCATTTACAATCACAATGCCATTTTTTTTAAAATCGTACAAGTACTAAAAGTGCCTAGTGCGAAAGTACCTTGCACAAAGCACCAGATGGCGCCACACGCCATACATTCCGCAAAATGACATGAGTGACGACTCTATACCCTATATAAAAATGTACTCTGTGGCCAGTGTCTCGATGACTGTTGTCACGGGTGGACTGCACGCATGTCATTACTTCACAAATAAAATTCAAAAGTTCACGTTTTTAATGTTTTCTGAATTAAAACATATTGTAAATTGTATAGTTATCAATATTTCGTAAAATAAGAACAGAAAATAAGTTTGTAAATATATTTAAAGTAGTTTGTAATTTCGTTTTGTTGTTTGCACCCATCATAGAGTAAGCTGACTATGCCCAATAAATGTAAAGTGACGCGTGGCCGAGCTCTCCAAAACTATTGGTAAATTACCTACGTTTCTTAGTAGATATTTTGGTATAAGTATAGATATATCTATGATATTATTTTAATTTTGGACTGCCTCGTTGGTCTAGTGGTCGTAAGCACGATGCTGAGCATGAGGTCCTGGGTTCGATTCCCGGGTCGGGCAAAGTGTTATTGGGTTTTTCCATCAGGAAATTATAAGTAACAGCCACGGAGTCTGGATTTGTGCCCGGTTGATGGCAATAGGCTCGCCCCTATTATATGGGACTTAAACATAACTGGCGAAATGTGGATGTACTATTAGGTACACCTCTGCCTAACCCTTCAGGGATTACAGGCGTGATGTTATGTTATCTAACTATTTTGTCTTGAGATTTTCGTTTGATGGAAGATGGAGATGTAGATGACTGATGATGTCTCGTACCTAATGATGGTCTCTCATACTACATGATACATTTTGAAGGTCTGATGAAGACCAGGTAACTGCTTATCGGTTCTCAGTCACGGAAATAGTCAGAATGCTCCAACTTTCAGCTTTTATCTCATTGAGCACGGATGCTACTACATGATACATTTTGAAGGTCTGATGATGATCAGCTAAGTGCTTATCGGTTCTCAGTGACGGATGTAGTTAGAATGACCTAGCTTTCAGATTTTATCTTATTGAGCACGGATGCTACTACATGATACATTTTGAAGGTCTGATGATGACCAGCTAAGTGCTAATTGGTTCTCAGTGACGGATATAGCTAGAATGACCTAGCTTTCAAATTTTATCGATCTGAGCACGGATGCTACTACATGATACATTTTGAAGGTCTGATGATGATCACCTAAGTGCTTATCGGTTTTCAGTGACGGATGTAGTTAGAATGACCTAGCTTTCAGATTTTATCTTATTGAGCACGGATGTTACTACATGATATATTTTGAAGGTCTGATGATGACCAGCTAAGTGCTTATCGGTTAACAGTGACGGATATAGCTAGAATGACCACCACCAGGTAAATGGCACCATCAGTCTCCAAGGCCTCTTCGAGCTCTTTCATATGAGTCCACACACGACGGTTCTTCGTGGTGCCATCAATGAGATCCTATACTTACCTTCGGAGTCTACCATCAGGTACCTGGTATCATCAGTCTCCAAGGCCCCCTCGAGCTCTTTCAAATGAGTCCAAACACGATGGTTCTACTCAGTGCCGTCAATGAGATCCTATACCCACTTTCGGAGTCCACCATTAGGTACGAGACATCATCAGTCATCCAGATCTTCATCTTCCATCAAACGAAATTCTCAAGACAAAATAATTAAAACGATAAAACAATTAACACCATTAAAACAATAACATACATTACAACATAACATCACGCCTGTAATCCCCAAAGGGTTAGGCAGAGGTGTACCTAATAGTAGGCGTGAAGTTATGTTATGTATGTTATTATTTTAATGATTTTAATTGTTTTATCGCTTTTAGCGATAAAACAATTGTAGCAAAAAACCGACTTCAAAAACACAAAAAAGTGAAAAATAACTTTAGCTTCTGAAGTCGGTGACTTTTGTTTGTTTTATTCAGTTTTTTTGTCATCGACTTCAGAAGCTAAAGTTATTTTTCACTTTTTTGTGTTTTTGAAGTCGGTTTTATTTTTGCAAAAAAGTTTTTTTATTTTTCCATTTTTAGTTGTAATATCCTTTACAAATATTTGATATTTATTAATTTTACGTTGTTAACAATACATGTCACGGTAATCGGCTTATCCGCAATAAAATGGAACTTAACATACCTAACTCTCGAAATCTGGGCGTCCTGTACACATCTGCGTACCCCGTCAGAGCATACAGGCGTGATGATAAGTTAAGATGTTGCGTAAACAATAAACATCCAAGCGATTGCAGCAATCACGACAGATTTGCCGTCTATTTTTGAAGAGTTCTATTGTATATCTCCGATGATCAGGATCAGATCTTCACCAAATTTAAATGGGACCACCTCAGGAGTATACTCTTTCAAATAAAAAAAGAATTTTGAGAATCGGTTCACAAATGGAGGAGAAATCAGGTAACATACATAAAATAAAAAAATACATACACACGAACATATAACCTCCTCCTTTTTTGAAGTCGGTTAAAAACAATTGTAGTCGTTCTTGTAGCACGGATGCTACTACATTTTGAAGGTCTGATGATAACCAGCTAAGTGCTTATCGGTTCTCAGTGACGGATACAGTTATGATGCTACAGCTTTCTGCTTTTATCTTATTGAGCACGGATGCTACTACATGATACATTTTGAAGGTCTGATGATGACCAGCTAAGTGCTAATTGGTTCTCAGTGATGGATATAACTAGAATGACCTAGCTTTCAAATTTTATCGATCTGAGCACGGATGCTACTACATAATACATTCTGAAGGTCTGATGATGACCAGCTAAGTGCTAATTGGTTCTCAGTGACGGATATAGCTAGAATGACCTAGCTTTCAAATTTTATCGATCTGAGCACGGATGCTACTACATGATACATTTTGAAGGTCTGATGATGATCAGCTAAGTGCTTATCGGTTCTCAGTGACGGATACAGTTATGATGCTACAGCTTTCTGCTTTTATCTTATTGAGCACGGATGCTACTACATGATACATTTTGAAGGTCTGATGATGACCAGCTAAGTGCTAATTGGTTCTCAGTGATGGATATAACTAGAATGACCTAGCTTTCAAATTTTATCGATCTGAGCACGGATGAAATGAAATGAAATGAATTTATTTGCCAGAATATAGGTACATACATAATAAGACGGTAAAATAATTTTAGTCTCACTATATTCGACTCATCAGTCGTGCAAATGTTTCTGGTAGATGCTACTACATGATACATTTTGAAGGTCTGATGATGACCAGCTAAGTGCTTATCGGTTCGCAGTGACGGATATAGCTAGAATGACCACCATCAGGTAAATGGCACCATCAGTCTCCAAGGCCTCTTCGAGCTCTTTCAAATGAGTCCACAAACGACGGTTCTACTCAGTGTCGTCAATGAGATCCTATACCCACCTTCGGAGTTTACCATCAGGTACGAGACATCATCAGTCATCCAGATCTTCATCTTCCATCAAACGAAATTCTCAAGACAAAATAATTAAAAGCGATAAAACAATTAACACCATTAAAATAATAACATACATTACATAACATCACGCCTGTAATCCCCGAAGGGTTAGGCAGAGGTGTACCTAATAGTAGGCGTGATGTTATGTTATGTATCTTATTATTTTAATGGTGTTGAGACCTCGAGGACGCCTTGGAGACTGATAATGTCATTTACCTGATGGTGGACTCCAAAGGTAAGTAAAGGATCTCATTGACGGCACTGCGTAGAATCGTCGTGTTTGGACTCATTTGAAATAGCTCGAGGAGGCCTTAGAGACTGATGATGCCATTTACTTGACGGTGGACTTCGAAGGTGGGTACAGGATCTCATTGACAGCGCTGCGTAGAACCATCGTGTTTGGACTCATTTGAAACAGCTCGAGGAGGCCTTGGAGACTGATGGTGCCATTTACCTGATGGTGGTCATTCTAGCTATATCCGTCACTGTGAACCGATAAGCACTTAGCTGGTCATCATCAGACCTTCAAAATGTATCATGTAGTAGCATCCGTGCTCAGATCGATAAAATTTGAAAGCTAGGTCATTCTAGTTATATCCATCACTGAGAACCAATTAGCACTTAGCTGGTCATCATCAGACCTTCAAAATGTATCATGTAGTAGCATCCGTGCTCAATAAGATAAAAGCAGAAAGCTGTAGCATCATAACTGTATCCGTCACTGAGAACCGATAAGCACTTAGCTGATCATCATCAGACCTTCAAAATGTATCATGTAGTAGCATCCGTGCTCAGATCGATAAAATTTGAAAGCTAGGTCATTCTAACTACATCCGTCACTGAGAACCGATAAGCACTTAGCTGGTCATCATCAGACCTTCAAAATGTATTAAGTAGTAGCATCCGTGCTCAGACAGATAAAATTTGAAAGCTAGGTCATTCTAACTACATCAGTCACTGAGAACCGATAAGCACTTAGGTGGTCATCGTCAGACCTTCAAAATGTATCATGTAGTAGCATTCGTGCTCAGTTAGCTGAAAGCTGGAGCATTCTGACTATTTCCGTGACTGAGAAGCGATAAGCAGTTACCTGGTCTTTATCAGACCTTAAGAATGTATCGTAGGAGTACCTGTGCTCAGTGAAATAACTAATGAAAGCTAGGTTATTACTTCATTAGTCAAAATGTATAATTTATAATTAAATATTTTATTCATACATTGTACTCCAAGAGAAACAAAATATGTTAGGCAAATACGATGACCACTCTGCGACACGTTTCTGTTCTTTGGTACGTTTTTCTGTAGTACAGTCGTTTGCCGGTAGGGGCCGAAAAATAAACAAAAGCCAGTACAGAGGTCAAATCGTCAAAGTCATCCACTGCTGTGTTCCCCTTAATCAACCAGTTTTTTTGCACCACATTAAAGTACACAGTAAATGTCTTTTCTCGTGCTGAGAAAAGTCATTTACTGCCTGCCTGTACCGTTAATTACAAATAACACGAAAACATCATTAGAGTAATTCAGTTTATTAATTATCTACAATATTCTTTGTGATTTGCTCGTATTATATCGTTCACCCCGAGAAAACATGTTATTGATTTTTTAGCAAACACACAGACCTGAATGGACGACTACTGAGCATGAGGCCTAGGTTCGATTCCTGGGTTGGTCAGTGTTATTGGGTTTTTCCATCAAGAATTTCTCAGTACTCACTTTGTTTCTCAGAGACTGAGTTTGTGCCCGGTTGATGGTAAACGTTATACCCCCTATTATATGGGGCTGCTCTTTTTGGATTACAGATGTGATGTTACGTTATAATAATAATATTAATAATCATTTTATTTCAGGCAACTAAGGCCCACAGGTAAAATACACACAATAATATAAAACTATAAACAGTAAACCATAACTAACTAAACACGTAACGTCGGCGTCGTGTTTCGCTGCGAGGTGTCGCGTAGCCGTCCTCGGAAACGACGGAAAACGACACCTTTCGGCCAAAAGTCTTCCTGCAAACAGGTCTGGAGATGTTGGGTTGGAACACGTACCACAAATGACTTAAAGTTGATGTTGTGGCGCGATTCCAACCTTTCGACCCTCAGAGTCCAGTTGATCTTCACTTTCAGGTACTGCACCACTTCCTCAATCTTTGACAAACCCTCAATCTTTCTTTGTCTATGACATATAGACCTCAGTCAGACGTATTTAATACAAAATTTTTGTATTACATACCACAAATTAAGAAAAATATCTCCTGCAGGTCATAATATCTACCATATTTTTGTAAACTAACGAACATTTTTAGATTTCTTTAATGTATGTATTTTCGTCCAGTGAAAAATACACATTCTAGCAACAGACGTGGGTTTAAAATTGGTATAGTGGGCAGAATTGACAGGAAACCCACATGTGGGCGTTATAAAATATTACCTAGAGATTAATCAGAAGTAGCCGTAGAGGGGCTGCGAGTTGTTCGAAAGAGATACCGCGGTCCCGGACACAAAGGGCTAAGAAGGAACATAGGTGGTTTTTAGTCAGCAGAAATCTGACACTCCCTTCCGCTCCGCCCAGTCATTTGACGATTTCCCACCATCATCCAAGAAAGAAAAAAAAGGTAGTCGTAGATATGGTTACTACACCTACTGGGACAACAAATCTACATACTGTAGTACATTCATGTATTGAAATGATTATAACAATATACGGTAGTAAACATTTACGTTTTATAATAATCAATGGTTCTGCCTGTCTTGTGACTTGAGTGGTCGTAAGCGCGACTGCTGAAGAAGTGGTCCTGGTTTCGATTTCCGTGTCGGGCAAAGTGTTAGTAGGATTTTACGTCAAGAATTTCTCAGTAGCAGCTATGGAGTCCGGATTGTTACGCCAAAACTGCCCACTATTTTTATCTACACCATTATATAAGTGATATAGGCTACTTTTTATCCCTGTATTCCCACGGAAACGGGAACTACGCGGGTGAAACCGCGTGACGTCCGCTAGTTCGAATATATACTGACGTGGAGAGATAAAATATACAATCGCAGTAAGAATAGCTGCAGGCAAGTCTCAGGTGGGTGTATAAATGTCTAGATAAAACAAAAAGATTATTTACATCGTAGAACGGAAAGAAACTTTGTACTTTATGTTCAGGACTTGCATGTTAAATGCGATGAAGTTATTATTAATTATATTTAATGGCTCGTACATTACAAGTTTGTGAATAAAAGTCACACACGTTCGTGTTGATATATAGAGCTTAGATGGCTATTATGATACCATTGGTTTTTTACCGACTTAAAAAGAAGTAGTTAAGGTGCCTTTTACCTCAAATAGTCACTGGTGTGTATTGGTGATTTTAATCATTATTACTCTGTAAAGTCAGTTACGGTCGCAAAACCTATTTTATTGAACATACAACCTGACACTGATCGGCAAAAACGTAAAAAAATCGAATATATTAAAAAAAATTCAAGGTAGCCCCACCTTGAAAGTTTCACCTTAATTGGAAATAATACGGAATTAATATTGCGACTGTAATATTGAAAGGTTACGCAGAACCTAATGGTGCTTACCATCAGGTGCAGCGATATGTGGGTGTACTATTAAGTGTACCCACATTTTGCCAGTTATGTTCAGGTTCAATGTTACAGGAGGAGAGTCTATTGACGTTCGCTAGATACAGTTTCAGATTCCGACGCTTAAACGGAGAAATTCCTGATGAATAAACCCAATAACACTGCCGGGCCTGGGACTCGAACCTAGGAGGACTTTACAGGCTTACAACAGTCGCTCTTGCAACCACTAGACAGACCATCGATGAAATTAAATGGACGCTTAATAGAAATACTAGGATGAATCAAAATCAAAAGTCATTTATTCAAACTAGACTGATAATCAGCACTTTTCGAACGTCAAAAATTTACAAAATACAGTCCCCCAAAACTCCCACCCTTCGACACTTCCTAGTGTTTTAGCTGGGAATAAGAAGTGGCGGAACAAACTCCCCAGCAACACATCTGTCAGGTTAAAAGAACCAGATTCAATACAATAGTGAGGTAAAAACATGAAAAATACGGAACAGGTTTTGGTTATTTTTGTGTCCAAAGAAATAATAAAGTCTCACGCAATTATTTATTCTATTGTACCACTGTGTAATTATATTCCCTTTTTCACGTAATTTCCGTAAAAATGTTTTTCCGGGTAATACCCACGAACGTCCCGTCGCGAAATAAAATGGCGGTAATGAACATTTATGTTTTATTTAAATCCTTATTTACATAAATTATTATGTTGCGGGAACCATTGTTTACCACTGGGATTAAGCTGTGTCCGTATTGATTAAACAATCGCAGCTGTAAGCTATGTTCAATTTGCACGTTTACGAGTATTTGAACATAACAAGGAAGTTGGTCGATTTTTCGTGGCAAATTAGCCAATTTACATGACTTCATGAAGTTATTAAATATATTGCGAATTGTACTCAAGTACCTACGGTAATGTTCAATGTATGCATCATTATGTAAGAAAGGAAAACACCGAGTACCGAGTAAAGACACAAAAAACCGACTTCCAAAAAACATTAATTAAGTGAAAATTACTTATAAATAAAGTTATTTTAGACAGTTTTATTGTTTTTTTAGAAAAAGCAATTTGGCTTCACTAAGTTTTAGCTTCAGCCTTGGCCTAGATTAGATCAAGCTTGCTTTTGCAGCTCGCCACCGTTTGATAAGGATCGAACAAGTTATAATAAAATAACGCATCTGTTATTTGATAAATTATGCAATAAATTGCTGTCATAACTTTATGTTCGCTCGTAAAACGCTAAAAAAATACTGCTTGTCATAAAACAAAAGGGTTTCGTGAAAAAATGGAAAACATGTAAGTCATAAAACCTGTTAACGACCCGCGTCCTTTTTATGACTGGCGAAGTGTTGATTGATTTGCCATTTTGTTTGCTGTAGACAACAAAAAAAAATATGCAAAATTTCACAGCAGCTGGTAAGCACAACACCCAATTTCACAAAGATTTATCTCGTTTTGATCCACCAATATTATTGCTTCTCTCGCTAATTCCTCCTCTGCCTTCTCAATTTCGTATAAGTTTACCGAGTTACTCAGATATGTCCTTTCTCATTTATGTATGAAAAAACACAAGAGTGATGGGCTGGCTCTGAATCAGAATCAGAATCAGAATCAATCTTTATTTGTAAAACATAGGTATTTACATAAAGGTCTTAAAGCAATATAATTGAGCGCTATGCTTTGCCGTGAAGGCATATAAATATTTTTATAAATTGTAATTAAAAACTAAATAATACAAAAATGAGAAAAAAAAAATACACAAAACAAAAACAGACTAAAAAATATTAAAAATTATCATTTATAAAACTTTTCTGACATTTCTGTATTCTACATATTTTTCTGTATTAGTCCTACAGACCTGTCCTATAGTAGTTATAAACTTCTATTTCTGTATAAAAGATTAAAAGACAGTCTAACCTACCCTTGGTAGAATTGTGAAGTTTTCGAGCTCGCTTCGCTCGCACTCGCAACGTATTTTCATTAATTAGCTTAATTCATAGATAAAAAGAAACTTATCAAGTTCCAAACTTGCCAAAAATTGCGATCTCGCTACGCGTATTGTATCTTAATTATTTATTATCTCTATTGATAAGCTTTTTCGTATAGTTCGTAAATAAAAGTTAAATAAATTGACAGACGAAAATCGAATATTTTATCCTGCTGGCCTCCATGTTCGTGATGTTGAGGTCGATTCAGACTAAACTCATTTGTAACAACACTACAACGTTAGATACACAATGCAACACATCAAACTATACAGATCCAGTATAACATAACCTGGGTTTGAACCCGTACAATGAGAAATCAGCGAGGTTTTTAAAACTTGCTTGATGGGTCGTCGTGTGTACTAGTGGGCAGTCAGTATTTAATCATTAGTAACTCGAAACAGCCATTAGTAATCGTATACCGGCAATTTGACGTCACAAATTAATTCACTAGAGTCAGTAGGTAGTACTAATGAAACATACATAAAATTACGCCTGTTATGCCCGAAACGTTATGCAGAGGCCTATTAGTACACCCACATTTCCCGGGGGATGTTTCAAGTCCCACGTAATTAGGGGGTGAGCCTATTGCCATCAACCGGACATAGACCCTGTTTCCGTATAGCTGCTACTGCGAAATTCATGATTTAAAATCCCATGTTAAGCTGTAAACTGTTAAGTTTGCCCAATCCGGGAATCGAACCCAGGACCTAATGCTCAGTTGTCGCGGTTGTAACCACTCAACCAACGAAAACGAATAATTATTTTTCCCAAAGGTACGAAGTAAAATATTTCTAAATTGAACCGGGGGACGGTTCAATTTTGAAATATTTTTGAAAGACGAGTCCCATTCATTGACACTCCTTTCGATGAAGTTGTTCTCACTACAGATTTATGTCTCTTTTAAAAAGCTTTAAGCATGAAGAAAATCTTAATAGCTTGTCTTGACTGTTAACCTACTGTCTGTAGAAACGGGTGACGATCGTTTGTGTTTTAAAGTACACATAAAATGAAATTTAGGTCTACCACACTCCCGTCGGGGCTGTGGGTTATTTGAAAGAGATACCGCGGCTTCGACACAAAGGTTAAGAAGGAACATGGGTGGTTTTTAGTCAGTAGAAGTGAGACCTACTGGTCTGCCCCAAAAAAAAAGGTATGTTCTATTGACTTTATTCACAAATAACGACTAGGGTGACTATGTTCTAGATCTATAAACAGGAGTCATTTGATGATTTCCCACCCCGAAAAAAAAAAGGTCTATCACCAGTGAACGAAAATAAACATTTCGTTCACTGTCTACCACACTCTTTTTAACCGACTTAAAAAATGAGACTAACTAAATCTAACCTTTTTTATTTAAATTCTTTCGTATGAAATTAAACAGAAAAATAATGAGAACATATTTCGAGAGTAGTTTTTATCTTTATCTGATATTTTTCAGCCAATTCTTGCATTTCGTTGGGTTACATTTAGACTAGTATCGAGTGTATGCATAATTTTCAGGGCCGTTTTCATCAGAATATTTTGTGAGGCATAATTTATTCCATGTTTCTGAATTCGACATTCAGTCAGTGGCACAATATTTAGGTTTTTCCATTTGGAATTTCTAAGTAACAAACACAGAGTCTAGTTTTGTGCCTGGTTGAAGGTAGTTAGCTTGTTTCCATGATATCACGCATCATCATCTTCATCATCATCTACAGCCCGACTTTGCCCACTGCTAGGTATATGCCTCTCTTTGCTTGTACCATACTCCACGCTCTTGTACTAGTCGCATCCCATACACCCAAGAACCATAAAAATAATGTGGGTAGACTGTATTCACGACACTGTCTAACCCCCTTTTTTTTTGGCGGGTGAAAAATCATCAAATAACCCCTCCCGGTCTTGGGCAGAGCGAAAGTGAGCGTCAGACTTCTACTGACTAAAAACCACCCATAGCCCTTGCGCCGAGGCCGCGGTATCTCTTTCGAACAACCCGCAGCCCCGAGGGGGACACTGTCTAACCCCTTGGAGAGGTACAGGCGTGATGTCATGTTATTTTATGTTCGAGCTATACAAAACGAGGTTATTTTCTTTAAATTTTATAATAACATGTACCTACATGTAGAAGTACCTGGAGTTTCTAAAACTTATATCTTCGAAGTATGAGAGAGTAGTGCCGGATTCTAAGTTTTATGGTCATAAAAGTTCGTGCTTTTACGATCGTCCCAATGCATCAGAAATTGTTCCAGTTTATTGCAGTCAGAACACTTTAGCACCGTGGGACTTGGCACTGAAGTTTAAATTGTAGTAGTACTTACGTTCTTACCCGCTGTAAAATATGAAAATGGAAGAGCTATGTTATGTATGATGAGTGCTGTCAGTGGTCCCACCTTTTTTGGTTGTAGCTGTAGTAAGTACTCATATTATGTTTAAAAAGTATCAACAATGTTTCTTGTTTACGAAGATCTTTGTATAAAAAAAAATACAAATCATATTCAGGCATTCAATTAATTCGTGCTTTTCACAAGTACGTATGTAATACACAGTTGCAATGACGTTGAAGTTGTTGACGTTGTGTTGATGATCAGACTGTGTTATATACACTAAATATGTGTGTTATGCTAATGTGTTGTGGTGTGTGTATGAAGGACTGTGTTTTGGTTGTCAAAGGGAATATCATAACAGGGTTCATGAAATGAAATACAATATTTTCGCCAATTTGGCGTTACATCATTTTATTTCATTGATTTTGCACATTTTTCGAAATTATATCCTACTACATTATGTATATTGGCAATAATTAATATTATTAAACATTTATAAATAAGTATATTGATAGTACAAGGTGTAGCTTACATTGAAATATTCTGAATATGCACACTTATTTCATAAAATTATTATCTATTCAGAGCAATAAATTGTTTCAGTAAGTATCTAGGTAGAGTGAAGTATTTGAGATAGTTATGAATATCGGAAAATTTTAAAAGTTGCAATACGATAAATTTTAACTCCATTAATATTGTTGCAATTAAACATTACTATGAAACTCGGCGTGACAAGAAACAAGAACTTTCCAATATAATATTTGGAATATAGTGTAAATTGGAGTTACAAAAATATGATTAAATTCATTTGAGATATTTTGAAATTACTTTCATGATATTCAATTCAAATAGAATATTTTCACAATTTTCTTATATTACTACTAGCCTAAGTTTATACACAAGTACGGTTCGTACATTGCGGGAATAAAAAGGAGTTTACGAATAAATCAGTTATCAGGAACTGTTTCTTGATATACGTTCCTATGGGGTATAATACGTCCGAATTGAGATACACTCACAGCTAGGTGGGGTCAGTGGTCGTCGGGTGTTTGCGGTTTGGCCGGGTTGTCATTAATTGGTGAGCGGGTGCCATTGTTTGACTTGTTCCATGGGCGCGGCGAGGGATGAGTTCCAGTGTTGTAAGGCGCGTCCCCTTGCGAACATGTATGACCCTAACACGAACTTACCGAGCAGTCGATCTGAAACAAAGAAAGAAAAATTATTGTAGCATTTCCTTTGGAACTTCCTACACAGCAATCATAACAAACAACGAAGATGTTGGCAAGTATATATTTGCGTAATCCAGTATGGATCCAGTATACTAATGATATAAATGTGAAAGTAACTAGTATATTGTCTTTTCACTCGATGACCGAACGGAAAGAACGTGACCTGAGTTAGGATATGAAATATTTGTAATCCCGGTTGTAGGTAAGAAAGAAAGTAAGAAAAATGATTTTAAATAAAACCAAAATGTCAAAAATCAGACTAACAAAAAACTATTTAATAGGTCCTGTACCAAAAAGATGCTAAAACCTCAGAATGGTGTTGTGAAATTTAAAAAATAGTTTCCACTTCCACGCGAAGCTGTCGGCAAAAGCTAGTAAGCCAATAAAGCGCGTACCAAACTGAACTTTAAACGGAATTAGGTTAAACCGCGTTTAGTTTTACATAAGCACTTTACTTAGAATAAAACCGACAAAAGCACTTCATTGAAGTCTGGTCATGACACGGTTTGTGTAAGGCAAATAAATTAAGTCAGATCCACTTATCAATATTAAAATTTTATTGATTTTACATAAGCATTGATATGAAAACTAAAGATACGGTCGTCCGAACATTTGCTCGACGCGTTCGCCATACAGAGAATCGGTGTTGTCTGCTCGATAATGTAACCTTGTATAAGCGGCGTGGTATTTTCGAGGTATAAAGAACATAAATAAAGCTTTTAATAAAATTTACGACCGCACCCGAAGAGAGCCGATCGTGAACTAGTTCACTTCGGCTTAGGAAAGACCATATTGGGACTACGTTTGAGACGTCATTTTAACATGCCGTCCGCCCAGTCCTTACGCAGTAATATATAAGTCAATGTACATAAGCCATAAGTTTATGTTAAGGGTTTTTTATTTCCCGTCGGGGCTGCGGGTTGCTCGCAAGAGATACCGCGACCTCGACATAAAGGGCTAAGAATGAACATGGGTGGTTTTTAGTCAGTAGAAGTCTGATACTCCCTTTCGCTCTGCCCAAGAGCGGGAGGGGTTATTTGATGATTTTCCACCCGCCAAAAAAAAGGGTTTTCTATTTTATCATACAAATTAGGTATTCATTTCTGATATCAAATATCTTGAGACTCGTCACATCGGAGACAAAAATATAACGTAGAAATCTTTTAATATTGATATCAATCGATTGCTTTGCTCACAATAGAATAACAAAGTCTACCCTCATTGTTTGACTCATTCAAGTTCAAAACCTTCGTCAAAATTCTAATGCTAATAAAGATTATTTTTGGTTGTCAAATAGCTAGTAAGCCTAAGTAAACTTTAATGATAAATATCGAAAAGGTCAACTGACAGATGTTTATGTTTATTTAACATTTATGTTCAACTACGCATCCCTTCGATAATTACTAGAATTCATTAATTCCTTTAGGTAATATCATCCTTCGTGCTTTCACTTAACATCACAGCTCGGAGGTATAATATAACGTGACTTAGGATGGATTACTCAACTAGAGTGCAAACATACATATTATGTCGCCTTTATGTTTAAACTATGACGCTCCCTCACCAGGACCATCCGCCTGTAACGTATAAATCCAAGCTTCGTTTTTGTTCAAAAACAAGTGAATGTGGTCTGTTACATTAGAGCGGGTTTACAGTAAGTCGGACCGACAGTTTTACCTGAACAAAAAAGTGTCGGAAGCAAATTGGCACATGTATTTCAATAGCGCTGTTAACATTAGGGCGGCCCTCTAGAACTTTTACCGGCCATTCAGCCACAAACTCTGTTGGGTTGGATTTAATATTGGCAAACTGTTTTGTATAGCACCGTTCACCTCATCCTCATTACCTGATAGTAGGCTAACGGGGAAATTGTCGGACCGACCTTATGTGAACCTTGCCTTACATTTGAATGCTTTCTGTGAGGAAGCGTTTTTATAGGAACATTAAAAAGCAAATATGTATTTTCAGCATTGATGTAATGATTGACTCGATTCAAATAGAGTTAAGAGAACCATTCTGTAGCTTTAGACTGAAAAAGTAAAATCACAAAACAAGACAAAAAATTACCCCTCACCTTTGGCATAAACGGAGTGCGGCTGCAAGGCCTGTATCGTAACACTGGTAGTATGCAGCTCATCAGCCTTCAGCCTGAAGTGGAAGCATTCGGAGACAAAGGCGCTGCCATCATCAGCCACCTCGACAGCGGCAGTGCGGCGCGCGCGCACTCCTCGACAGGCACGCTCTTGTGTCACGCGCACCACCATCTCTTTCTTGCTTGATGAGGGATCCAACTGTGGGGGAAAGTCTGATTAGTTTTTTTACTCTTTGAAATGAAGTATGTTTATCATTAATGATGTAACCCTAACAATGTTTATGATTTAAAAGTTTAGTGTCCATGGAGTTTCTTGCTCATTCTTCTCTAAAGAGATCTACGCTTGGTAATGGGCAACTATAGTATTTTCACAAGTTATTATGCCTAGCGACTGTGACTGCACTGACGTTATTGTGAATAAATTGTTCGTTTCTGGAACTCTGTAATGATCTACATACCTTTAAGGTTTTTTTGTTTGTTCATTATCTAACTGAAATCTATGTTAATAACATAACATAACATTACGCCTGTAATCCCCGAAGGGTTAGGCAGTGGTGTACCTAATAGTACACCCACATTTCGCCAGTTATGTTTAAGTCCCATGTAATAGGGGGCGAGCCCATTGCCATCAACCGGGCACAAATCCAGACTCCGTAGCGGTTACTGATAAATTCCTGATGGAAAAAACCAATAACACTTTAATAACGTGTTAATTTACATTTAACCATTACAATTTGAACTTTCTAAACTTACACTACATTAACTTAGGCTAAAGTAGACAAATTAAATATTCAGCTACCGTATGCGGAAACTTCTAAAGCCAACTCAACTCGTATATTGTAAACACGTTACACATTTAGAAGACCGGACTTCAGTTCAATTCAAATTCAAATTGGTATTTCCGTCCGGAGAGCAGTGCAGTGCTATCTTATTCAACTACGGTTGAATACCTATTGAAAATTGCATATTCTACGAGTAGTTCTAACTGTTTTGCATATAGCTAGTTACTTAGGTACAGGATGAGTTTAGTAGGTAGCGATCCGCCTGCGTTTGAGACCCGTCTAGCTATTATAGATTTATGTGCTTTATTTCAAATTAAAAAGCCAGGTAAATAAATTAAACATTAATTATTTCAGATTATTGTTCATAGTTTTGTTAGTATTATATTTATTTATTTATTTTACTATTTATGTACACACAGTAAATAGCACTGGAAAAATACAATTATAAAACCTGTGAGTACAAAGGTACTGCTTATTATAATGTTCGTAACATGTTTGTATGTAAGAATTAAAATAAATGCTGTTCCGAAAAAAACTCTAAATAATAGTAAATCTTTCATAAAATCCAGTGTGCACTTTAGAAAATTAAGTAAACAAATATGCATGGTAGAAAGTGTCTTTGTTTGGCTTACCTTAAGTGCTCGAGCTTCTATGACGGTTACTGTGAGCCTATGCAGGTTTTCATTGTACAGTAAAGATACAAGGATCTCGCCTAGATCTGATGTCGGTTCTTGTAGGTCCTGCAGACAAACATTAAGAATGAGTAACACTGCAACTTTAACAGTAAACACAGCCTCTTAAGGTCAATGTCAATGTTCTACATCTGACTGCGAATTTGAACAATCTGCACATCACATTTTATGGGAGTGTAGTCTTTGGCAGAATTAACGTAATTATTTACTATACGGACCTTGTAGAAACTAGAACAAATTTCCGTGCGTTCAAGCATTTTTGTCATACCTATTATTGGAATCAAATATAACAGCTCACAACTTAGGACCCAGTAATATTAATGACAATAATATCCGTGGTGCTAGGCAACTGGGCCTATCCCAGTTGTATACATCCCTTTATGCCTATTGGCCTTGTTCTGTTCTGTCTCCTGCTGATATGGAGGGAAGTGGAAATTATGTTTTTCCTACTCCTCCGCTATTCTTTTCTGATTATTTCGTTGCGGGATCCAAGACAGTTAAATCGTTTCCCTGGGACTTCGTCGAGCTTCATTGTCTCGGCGCTTTTCTTGTGGTCGCCACTGTTGATTCTGGCTAACAGGAGTTACAGTGGTTTGGGAATAGTGTGGCGGGCTTGCCCCAATATATAAAAAAAAAAATAATAAAAAAAAACCTCTTAAGGTTTTGCAAAGACGAAACAAATAAACGGCGAAAATGGGACGAATAAAGGTAAACAGACACTTTGTCCATGCCTAAAGAATCGACCACAACAAACGAAACGTTCTGCCATAGGTTTAACGTTATCTATTCGTCCGATTCAGCGCTGATATGTGTGCGAGGTTTCATAGGGTTTTATACAGGTACATAATTCTAAAACAACAATATTGGAATTTGAGCACAGCAAGGCACTGAGTGTTTAAAACTGTGATCGAATGGTGTCCAAAGACTAAAAAGAGAAGTGTTGGTCGTTCGACACCAATATGGGCGACGACATTGTTGCCATCGCGGGCTAGCACAAGAACCCAGAGTTTGGCAAAAGCTAAGAGAGGCCTATACCCAGGGTGAAGTTAGGCTGTGGATGATGATGAATTCTAAAATACGATTCGAACATTAATTTTATTTCCCATGAAACTTGAACTTAACGAAATTATTCGTATGAGTATATTTCTGGCCTCTATTTCCTCAACTCTACAATTAACATAATTAGAAGCAAATTCACTAATGAAATTGAACGCAATCAGTCCTATATCTGAACCACGTTCAAAAGTTACCGGAGTCTATTTAACTATTCGTTCTAAAACTCAGAAATGTCGACCCACGTAATATTTTTACCTGAAAACGAGTCAAAAATAGCCGGCCAGGAATAAATTAAATAAACGTTTTGCCGACATCGGTTCTTATTCTGTTTGCAATGCTTGTCCCTTGTGAGTTAAACAGAGCCCGTTCGTTAGTCCAAAACTTTTCAGTTCATGGTCTTATTGCGCAAATTGGATACTCTGAGTTTTTAATAAAACATTAAGTTTACCGTGTTATGAATTCATGATAAATGCATGAGAAGAACTGAAAGTGCTATTTGGGTCTTTTTGTTCTTGAATCACGCAATGATATTGAACGGATGACTTTGTTCGTGAAGCACATAGAACCCTTAAAAGGGACAGAACTCCGCAGACTGATGGGGTAATTAAGTATTTCATACTAAGATGAGGTGACCGGTACCAGAAACTATTACAGGCACGTTATGGGAATACAATAAATTTTGACTTATTTTAATTGCTCATACGCAGTGTTTCGTTGCCGTGGAAAAACGTAATTAGCGAACGGCAAGCGTGACGACAAAATCGATGAACTCTGTGGCAGGGCGGGCGTGAACAGCTGATTTCAAGCGTCTTTCCTTAGAATATTTCAACATACACTGTTAGTTTTTTATATTATTTATTTAATTTTATAAGTAGAGTGCTTCCTACAGATGATTTAACGTTACATTGAAATAAAAGAACAGTAACCGGAAAAACGATAAACAAAAGGAACATTTTCCAGAGAAAAATTCGGGATACAATTCAAAATATGGAGCAGAATGTACCATGTCAATTTGCAGAAAGCTGTCCCTCATACCCTTTATAGTTCTCATTATTCATATTGGACGACAGGATTATTCAATTAGTTTCAACGCTGCTAAGGGAAAAACAAGTATGTTACGGCACACGCTATCAGCATATTTTATGCCAATTTGCATAAAAGTGTAATGCGTAAATTAATTATCAGGAATATTTTTTATTAAAAAGTATAAAGTGGTATCATACGGTTTATACAAATACAATGACAACGTTAATAAAGTACGTCTCTTATAAGGGGGATTAAAAGTGAATAAAAGAAAAAAAAAACAATGGACAATCGTAGGTGGCACGTCCCGTGGTTTACTACAGACCCATTATGTATGTGTGTGAATTGGGCTGTTGACACCATTAAGAGAAAATATTTTTCTGCAGTCTTTTCACTAATGTTTATAGAGTATCATTATTAGTATTATGTGCTAAACCCATTGATATAAAAACTAAAGATACGGTCGTCCGAACATTTGCTCGACGCGTTCGCCATACAGGGAATCGGTGTAGTCTGCTCGTTAACGTAACCTTGTATAAGCGGCGTAGTATTTTCGTGGTATAAAGAACATAAATAAAGCTTTTAATAAAATTTACGACCGTACCCGAAGAGAGCCGATCGTGGACTAGTTCACTTCGGCTTAGGAAAGACCGTTTTGGGACCACGTTCGAGGCGTCATTTTAACATGCCGTCCGCCCAGTCCTTAGGCAGTAATATATAAGTCAATTGCTAAACCACTAAAGATTACTTGTCTTCGTACTTATACCCGTATGTATAATATAAACACTAGCACTTCGCCCGCGACTTGCCCGCGTGAGTTTTGAAAATATGGTGAAGATGTAGGTTTCTAACGGTGAAAGAATTTTTAAAAGCGGTACAGTAGTTTTTAAGTTTATTCGTGACATACAAAAATACCTACATATCTTTCCACTTTATAACATTAGTGTAGATTAGTAGTTAGAAGTTAGAACTCTAATAATTTAGAATTCTTTGCTTTACTTAGACGGTTCTTACTTCGTTTAAATTCTTGCCTATTGTATAAAAATGTTTGCACAACTAATTACTTAAATACAATTAATTACTTTAACTTGACTGTAGATACTGGTGTAAAAGTTACAAAGTTACAGCAGCGCTGAATCTATTAGCAGAGTTATCTTGCTCTGGTGGAAATACCCACATCAGCAAGTTTTCTTCTCATCTTCAAGAAGATTAAAGTACAGTAGAATCCTGATTATCCGGATCAATTAAAACCGGATAATCGATTTCAAAGTAAAATTAAACGATATTAATAACTCTTTATTAGAAATAGTGTTTCACGTAAGTCATTTAAAGAACAATATTAATATAAAAATATGGTAATTAGAGCCCTGAACAATGAGTTCGGATAATCGGTATTCTACTGTGTTTAAATGTTGACGCAGAGCAAGCCAATTTTCGCAGTTTAACTTGTTAGTGTATTTAGCGTGGAGCTGAAAATCAGCGTCAGTGTGTACACCCTGTTTTGCCATCTGATATTATGCTGAGCTGAGGCCCTTTTGGCTCCTGCGGGTTGTTCGAAAGAGATACCACTGCCCCGGACACAAAGGACTAAGAAGGAACATGGGTGGTTTTTAGTCAGTAGAAATCTGACACTCCCTTCCGCTCCGCCCAGAGTGAGAGAAGGCATTTGATTTTTCCACCCTACAAAAAGGCCCTTTTGAATTTATTAGGTTTGATATAATTATTAAATTATTTTGAATTTAATGCCAGGTAAATACAATTTTCTTTCTTTATTTCTTCAGCCGACTATTCCCGCAAATGCAAATGGCCCTTCACTTAAATCCCAATCCATACCTTAATTTACCACCACCACACCACACCACCACCACCACCACCACCACCACCACCACCACTTTATTAACCATACTGACCTTCTCAATATCAAGTTTGTATAGCTGCGGCTCCTCATCAGGGGCTACACCGTCCAGCTCAGTCAGAGGCAGAATGATGTGGCCGATCAGCTGCTTCCCTTTGCCAACCCGTCCTATGTCCAGCAGAGACAGCTTCAGCGTTAGGCTCTCGATCTTTCCAGGTGGAATCTGATGGGAAAAAAGACCAGTTAAATTCTTGCTACTGTGCATCTTTAGAATAGGGTTGTTGACTGACTAAAAATAATATGATTCTGTTTAGTCCGTCTCTGTTAGATATTGGATACGTGTTTTTTATTTTATCAAATTAATAAACATTAACGAAGATAAAACACGTCAAAAGTCATGAGTTGGGGCTTCTGACGTCATTTTTCGGTCGGGCAATGTGTTATTGGGTTTTTAAAAATCAAAAACGAGAGTCAAAAATTCAGACCCTGTGACTACAGAGTCCGAATTTATGCCCGGATGATGGTGGATGGTGTGTACTAGTAAGGTAAATCTCTGCCTAACCCTTCGGCGAGATGTTATGGATATTTTAAGTACGAAATTGTAATGACCATTAAGGTATCAAATAAACCATTTCCGAGATGAGAGAATAAGCACATTACTTCCTTCATTCTGTTCCGAGTAAAATCACAAACATTGCTGAAAAAATAACTGTAACATTATTGTTTTAATGAGATCATTAAAATGTTGTTATAAAACTAACAAACATAAATTACTGTACTAAACCACGTATGCTTTGTATGTTTGTTATAAATTAAAACCAAGAACAAGAAAGCGCATTGTCTCCTTGAAAATTTCAACAATTAAACATTAATAAGGAAAGTTTCCTGTTTTCGATGAAGTTAGTTTGCATGCGAACCGGATGGGGTCTGCTTTTGGTTGGTTTGAGATGAAAATGTCGACGTTAATTATGTGATAGTTCAGTAACCAGTAGTAGTTTAGCCCACGAACAAGCAACAAACAAACAAGTTGTTCAAACTTCGATTATGTTAGACGTTTAGGTCTCTTGTGAAGGTGGTGGGAATATTGGAATTTGGAACGTATACGGTATAAGCGACACCGAACAAGATTTTGTTTTAATTTAATTTTGAAAACGATATTTTATTTTATATTTTACAATTAAATAAAATTGAAGAGTCCGATTTTAATATCAAAATAAAAGCTTTTTACTCAATGCATACTAAAACATATTTATACGGCACTGTCAAGTCACATTATAAAAAAAAAAACTCCGAAACGGCTGTCCCGATTTTGGAGAGACATTATACTCTGATTGATATCAGATGTCATTAGGTATATCTAAAACTTATTATTTACTTGAGAACAAGGGTTCAATGCAAGAAAATTAATAATAATATTTACTTTGTCACTTTTCACGTATATAACATAGATGTATGTAGTTGGAGTTACAGAATATATTTATACTAAAACTAATTAACATAACATCATGCCTGTAAGCCCTGAAGGGTTAGGCAGAGGTAACCATTAGTACACCCATATTACCCACAGGTTTTCTATTTACCTTTATATGGTAAGACACTGAGGAGCTCGTGGCTTAATAAAAACTGCCACTTGACTCGGGTCGATCTTTAGGTTAAGCCGCGCTTGCCTAGGTTGGTCTGTGGATGGGTGACCGCCCATTGCATACCAAGTTTCCTCCGTGCCTCGAAAAGCACGTTAAGCTGTTGGTCCCGGTTGCCATATATAAATCGTTGGCAGTCGTTACAGGTAGTCAGTGACCTAAAAGTCTGACAACCAGTCTTACCAAAGGGTATCGTATTAGTATAAACTGGGTTGTGGAGGTCAGATAGGCAGACGCTCCATGTAACATACTGGTATTCAGCTGCATCCGGTTAGACTGGAAGCCGACCCCAACATAGTTGGGAAAAGGCTGGGCAGGTGATGACAAAATAAGAAAATAACTGGCTGACTGACTGACTAATTGATCAACATACAGCTGAAACCTCTAAGTCTAGAAGCATGAAATATCGTACAGACGGTCCATAAATGCTCCTAAAACGCTCTAGATAATCGTATTCCCATATCATAGCTGACCTATACCCTTTAACCCAATGTTAAAAGCTTCCTGCCCCTACATTGCCGTTCCCAGTCATCGCTTAAATTTCCATTAAAGTAATTAAATCCTCGTCAAAGCAATGCGATATTCGATAAAGTTCGAGTTCGACATTCACTCTGCATGTCCATCAGTCTGTGAGCCAACCCTTTCACAAATTGATTCAGATTGAATGTATCAATTCTGTAATTTGATTAATTTTCACGAGAACTTTAACATCAGTTGTGTGTATAAGAAGTGTTAATTCATGATATTATGTGATATCCAAAAGCGTTTTTCTCGTGAAATATCGATTGCAACATTGTGATCCAATCAATTTCATCAATAGCTCCAAAGCAATAAAATGTTGTGTGCCACGTGTTAACTTGTAGTAAAAGTACTTTATTAGTTTAATGAAAACAGTATATCGCACCCAGTGTCTTTTTATTGTACGGAATCCATGTTCCACTCACGTAATGCTTGAGTCTGACCGAAAATAACCTAACAATCCGACGTACATTTCAAATTAATACTGTATGTATCTTTAATAAAATAATCTAGATGTTACACCACAATAAAGTATTTCACATTGAACCCAAAACCTCAACATTGTATGAAAAGAGTAAATAAGTTAACCGAATGAAAACGTGAGTGATTTGTTTTATATTTAAAACAATGGATTAATTGAATCATTGAAATCCGTGGTCTGCGATGAAAGAGCTCATCGAACTGGGAATGTTATTTAATTTCATTTCTTGTTACATGAATTCACTTATGAAGCACTGAGATAAAATAACCCTCCTTTTGGGCCTCGCCACAGTCGGGTAAATATCTTTTTTTTTTTCTTGTACACCCACATTGTGCCCGTGATGTTTAAGTCCCATGTAATAGGGGTGAGCCTATTTCCATGATCCGGGTACAATGCAGACTCCGCGGCTGCTACTGAGGAAATTCAGATGGAAAAACTCAATTACGCTTTGTCGGAACCGGGTATCGAACACAGAACCTAATACTCAGCGGACGCGCTTGCGACCACTAGACCAATGAGGCAGTCAAGGTTGTTATTCGTAAAACAATGAATTATTATCGCGTTGTTTCTTTTCAACATACAAAGTTATAAACAATACAAAGGGTTGTGTACAAACCATTCGGGAAAAAGAAACCTTACAAAGTTTTCTTTACCTACCTGAAATTTGATTACAATAAAAAAGGTACAAACACTTACTTGGTAAACAAACGTCTCGTCAAAGAAGGGGTTGCAAGTTTTCTTCTTTTGTTTGGTCTGAAGCACTCGCCTCTCGTCTGGCATCAATTGAATCCTGGGGTGTTTAACTTAAATTAATACCAGAACAATAACAAACCGCCCCAACAAACTGCTACACAAATTTTTTCGTCAACTGGCGAGACTATAACTCACGTGCACGCGGCTTGGAAAACTCCGATTTTACTTTATTTTTGTCGTCAACTCACTCGACCGTGGAAATCTGATTTATAAATAGACTTTAATAACCAAAGCGTTTTATAAAATGTTATAAAAATGTGCCGGCAATTGATAGTTACTTAATTATTATTAAACGTTTATTTCAGATCCATAGCACAAAATAAAATTACATACTTCATCAATTATCATAAAATAAAATCATAATAAAAATAACAATCAAAACAACACAAAGTAAATTGAAATGAAAAATCCGAACACAATAATTAAAAAATTAATCATTAATTATACGTAGTTATTGGTTTCAAATTGTTTTTATTTGTACTTATGCGCGAGCGAGTGACGAAAAAAAAAGGTAAAATCCGAAGGTGTATCACACCCGCCGGTTGAAAAACAAGTCAACCAAAGACTTCAAAAAAGTAAGTTGTCAACACACAACCTTTTAGGTGCTGACTTGATGTAACACAAAAACATACATTATTCATGAGTCTGTGAATCGAATGGGTACTGAAAAAACTCCCACTGAAATATCGGTTCAGTTATTCTTACTGATACGTGATTTGAATGTTCTTATTACTGAGTCGAAGGTTTAATCAATTTATTATTCAGTCGCAATTTACTTCAATTTTATTCAATCTTTGTAGGGGTTTCTATTCTTAGGTAGCCTTAAATGGGGCTGCGGGTTGTTTGAAAGAGATACCGCGGCCTCGGCACAAGGGCTAAGAAGGAACATGGGTGGTTTTTAGACAGTAGAAGTTTGACACTCCCTTCCGCTTTCCGCTCTGCCCAAGAGTGGGAGGGGTTATTTGATGATTTCCCACCCCCAAAATAAGGCTTTATTGTTTAGCAAAACCTGATAAATCAGCTCCATACATTTGTGTCAGCGTCGTTTAAAAACGTTGGCAGGGCGTAACATTAATTACATTAGTGACAATCACTTACTTGATGTAAGGGTCGCACGCGTTGGCCAGCGCGGGTGTGCGTGAAGGCAGGTGCTTCGCTTTTATAATATGCACCTGTAGCCTTTCAGTCCCCGCCTCATATTTCAGAGTGAACCATACTCGACCCTAGGGAAATTAAACATAAAGGTCAGTCATACCAGCACGTCATTTCAATTAGCCTCGCGATTTACGCGACAAACAGTATCGTATCGATAGCTGCTTTTATTTTACGATGTCATCATTCAATACGAACTAATTGAAAGCGATGTTTCGATTGAACTCATTTAATTTGTTATTGAAAATATTTGTAAAACCCTAATTGAATTAACTTTTTCAACGACATGAAAGAGCTTGTCGCTTTGATGGAATTAAATTGTTTTCTGTCGACAGAACTCTGTACTTAAACAAAACTTTGTGTAAGATAAGAAATAACTTTCGTTTGGATTGGAACAACTTATTTGGAGCGGCGAATGAGGAAAGTTTACACAAGACAGTGTACCCGTATGTAACACAATTCACGCTTTTCTTGCGGTGCTATAAAATACGGGCCGCATATGCCTATGTCGTAAAACCGCGTTGCTTTTACGCAAATTTAAACCATGTGAATCTCCACTTATCGACCAACTTGCAAATACATTCCCAATCATTTGTAGTGGCTTCTTTAAAAAGCCAGGGTTTAGAATTACATAGAGCACTAAATAGAAAGAAAAACAACTCAGTTTTCTTAGAACTGAGTTGTTTTTCTATTCGGCTTAATTCTAGAATATTATTGGTTGGTTTTTTTTCCGAGATTTCGTTGAGTAGATTTGATAAATGTATTTTCATCTTATTCTACAAATAGAACATTAGCTAGAAATGTAGTTATCAATCAGTTCAGACTGTCTATAGTCGTTATTTTCTGTTATACGTAGGATGATAATTATAATAACAGATTGAAACATGCGCATCATAAAGCCTAATTTATTATTACATAAAATGTTTTCCTAAAGATTTCACGAAAAATAAAACCTTTTGTTGAGCAAAAATCACTCTGTTAATGGCTCTTGTCTCGTTCAGAAATAGTAAATTGTTATAGCCCGAGGCTATAAATTTTAATGTTGTTCCTATAAGAATAAAAAACAGTTAAAGTTGTACTGAAAACAGATAAATATTCATGTAAAGTTGTGGATTTGTCTGCGGGGCGGTCGAGCTGTTGTCGGGAATATTTGCACTGCTAATTTTGTGGATCGCTTATTATTAAGCGCGTTTTTTGTGACTTCAAAGTTAAGGTGTTTACTTAAAAGGTCATTTGTAAATCATACTGTATTTTTATGACTTTTTGTGCGTTTTTATTGGCTGAAATTTTGGAAAAAGCCTCTTTTGTGATTTATATAATTAGCTGTGCTAAGGCATTTTTTATGAATAGCATTATGAAGAAGGTTCGGTTCGTCTATGACATTATCAGATTTCATGTTATCTGCGTAACTGATGTGTTTTGGGGTTTTTGTATGGGAAAAAAAACTGAGGTTTACACGGAGTGCACATTTTGTCTTGATTTAAAATTAATCTTCTTGTTTCGAATCAAATCCCATTAAATGAAGCATGTTATTTAGTATTACTAGGTAATTTATCCATTTATATAATTCTTTAGTCTACATAGTTTTGTTTATAATATAATTACCTATAACCTAACCACCAAGCAAGGTTAATAATAAACGCCATTTCGTGCAAGTATTTGCAAATAAACTGTGAACAAAAAGTTGTAAATCACTGAAAGCAGCCACATTATTATTTTCATTTACCTCTTTCACGATATTTGCATTCCTGACATAAAGTAATCTAATTTAGCGGTAAACTAATCAGCACTTCACAAAGTTAGCGATGGCTGCCCCGCGGTGCTGTGCTGAGTTATGAAGGAGACTAGTCATAGACTATATAGATACATAGTCTTTTGTGACGTGCCCTCTCTGCGGGATAGGGCTCAAATAAAGGCTAATATATCGCCAAAGATTAAGGATACTGATATGTGGTGAAATATTATATTTTTGGATCAATGTATTATTTTTGCTTAAGATATAGTTTTTCATTGATCTTAAGGGTGTTCAAGACTCTGAAGATCACTTTGTTGAAAGAAGTGGATGGCCCCACATCATGGTAAGTTATCAGCATCGTCTACAGAGGAGCTACTTATACAAATGGCATTACAGATGTGTTGACTTCTAAGAGAACAAGTTGAAATATGTTTAAGCGTGGTTTTAGATTTAGAGCAATATTAATAACTAAATGAATTCCGGATTAAAATATCTACATCTTTTCCAGCTTTTTCCTCTCTGAAGGAAGAAATCTTATCTAAGTCTAACTACCGCACTCAGAGAGCTTTAATGATTACTTAGTCCATCACTTAGTAAAGGTTTTGACAGTTTTGTCATACAAAAGTATGTCAAATCTTTACTAAGTGACGGCTTAAGTAATCATTAAATATCTCTAAGTACCGCAGTAAGACTCGTATCTACAAACAAGTCAAAGTGATTACTTGAGTAAAAGGAATTACTTAAGATACGATTTTTATTCTGCAGTTTAGTATCTAATTGCTTAAAGTTAGAACTTGTGAAAGTTAGAATATTCTCAGCTTTGCTTTCTTACATGACTTTCTAACTTTGTTATATTTTTTTACTGTTGCATAAAAATGGTTGTATAAGTAATAAATTTCACTCAAGTTAATACTTTAACATAATTAAACACGGTGTATCGGACCCTTCACGAAATCATACATCAATCATTCTGTACATCAGATTTAGTAACTCTACGTAAAAAATATTGCTGGGAAAAGACTTATTTTTTGTGGAGTGAAAAATTACGTGTTACGGCAGGAGTCAATGAAACGCATTCTCTCCATGTACATCTGGTTAGACTGGAAGCTCACCTCAATATAGGTGGGAAAAGGTAATTCAGTTGATGGCTTATTTGTTAGTTCCCGGACAATTCCCATCACAAAAAAAAAAAATACTGTTTAAGCTCTCGGTTTAATTTTAAAGTTGATTCAACCGTCTCCGTTAAGGGTTCGATTGTAAACACAGACTGGTCAATGTTTGTTTTTTAAACAGGTTACAAGAGGTTATTACGGAGGACGATAGGTCACAAGTCACTATCACAATATGGCGGTATGTTCTGACCAGCTACGTAAATTAATGCGTGTGCCTCAAATTACGTTTTTATTACAGGGCACGGAGAAAAGAGGAATATAATGAAGACCTTGTTAGAGTTGCGGGCGAAACGAGTGAACGTTGAAGCAAGTAATCTTTAGAATAATCCTGCTTCCATTGTAGTTTTTTGTTGAAAAAACGTCAGTTAACGCTTGATATTGTTTCGTTATTGTTATTGGTATTAAACTGGTATTTTTTATATTTTGCCAAATCTTTATCATGTTCTGAGTTTCCACTATTTCAACCAAAAAATAGCTTTGTGTGAAATAAGTCAAAGCCATATATAACCTAGTAGTTTTGGCCGATATGGTGTGCCAGATGATTCTGACACCCGAATATCGGTGCTTGAACAATCATCATAGCAAGTTCTTCATACAAAGATATCTCCTTTACGTGTTAAAATCATTAGAAGAGCGTAAGATAGCGCTCGCTTCATACAGTAAATTTTGTTGTAATATCATAATAACCAAATGTATATAAAATGCCACCATAAATGAAATGTGAACTGCTTATTCTATAAAATGACCTTGCACAGTCTAAGTCTTTAAAATATTGAGAGTATTCATTTGGGTGCACGACAGAACATAGCAAAGCTCGAAAAGAGTACATTTTTTATTTAATCTTCATTCATCATAGGTTCCGTCACTGTCTGTTTGACAGACAGATGAAGTACAGATACTAAAAATAGCAAAATCATACAAGGAAGATACATTATTGATTCATATAGGTCACACGCGCGTTGCAATTAGGTTGTAAGTCCGCCTCTGGACATTAGTGTGCTTTAAGTATTAAATAAATAGGTACTAATTGGGTTATGGAGGTCAGATAGACAGCCACTCTATACCTACGCGTAAAATATTGAGTTTCAGCTGGATCCGGTGAGACTGGAAGGAAAAGGCTATGCAGATGATGAAGAGTATTAAATAAACTTAATAATTTATGTTTTCTTACCACGTGTCCTTCTGGCCACATAAAATCTTCATCCAGACAGTCAGACTTGTACAGGGACGGGTCCAGTACTCCTAGATCTGCGGTGTTTGCTGCAACAAACAGAATATTTGAATTAATTATTATTTCCCTGAATGTTTTTCGACTGCACTGAGATTGACTTATTAACTTCGTACAGAGAAGGAATGGGTTGTAATCCACCAGGTGGGTCCAGTGTGGGTTGGTGGATGCCACATGTTTTTGAGAGCAGTATTGATTACATAATTTACACTAGGTAAAATGGGTCGTAGCTTCGAACTTACGGCCTGACTCGCAGCAGTGGTTCTAGCTTCGTTACCAGGGCCCCATAAATACTCGTTAGAGTTTATTTTACTTTATCATACACAGACTACACTTTGTCAATAACATATCCATTAGCAAATTCCAAATATAAGGAGCATAAAAGAACATACTCTGCAAAATGGTCACCAGTACCCGGTTTCAACGACAAATAATTAAGTAACTTCATCAAAAGTATTAAAATTCAACTAAATTAATTAAGCTTGTAAGCTTATTTTCATATTTGCTTATTTCTGATCGTATGGTATTGATATTTCAATTATTCACTGCACTGATTCCGGAGATCCATTCAATTACGCACGTGAATGAGCGATTGAATGATTCAGTGACTTACTAGGGATTCAGGTTCATTTTATTTACCTTTGACAATACGAAGTACTTCCAAATAAATATCTTGTGTGGTTTTTATATTTATTTAAAGGATGAAAAGTCAAATGTTATAATAAAATGTTTAATTCTTAAACATAACAGGTGAAATGTACAGCTCTGTCTCACCCTTCGTGGATAACAGGCATGATATTATGAAAAGTCAAATATATCAGAACATAACAATAACATTACGCCTCTTATACCGGTAGGATTAGGCACAGATGTACCCAAATTGAACACCCAAAATTTCGTCAGGTAACCTATACAACAACGTTTTACAAATTATTATATATCTAGCAGTATTATAGTTCTATATTTGGTTATGATTTTCAAAGATATTAAACAATGTTATATGAATCATAAATATAAGGTATCGTAGTTCTACGTCTGCACATATTTATACAATGGAGTAACGAGTCTATTGTAAATATTCTCGCTCGAAGAACATAGTGTAAAGTTCAGTGTTCGCAGTACAATGTAATTACAGCGTATTTATTTTTAGAACAAAACTACATTTAATATTCAACCCTACCTTATTTTCTTTAGAAATTCTAATTAATAAACCGAGTTCATAGTTACCCGTGCAACGTAACTTTAAATTACCTCTTTAAGTTTATACTGTGGGCACGGTTGTTTCTTGTTATTATCCATACATTATATTGTGTTACATATTTACACATATAATTATTTGTTAAATAATTATAATTATTTGTTAAACAAAGGAATGTTGTCATCAGTACTATAAATAGTTTTTAGTACCATTAATAGTTTTGGACTGCACAGTGTCAATCGTTGTAGCAAATATTTCGAGAGATTGATTTTATTTATTATGCATAGATCTTATACATCTTCAGACTCATAAATTGTATTATTGTTTGTTTTCCCTAAATAAATAAATTTAAAATCGCATAAAAAAGGATGCTGTAATCCTCGCATTATAATATCTAATTTAAGCAAACAAAAATTGTATTTCATTACATCTTTAGACACATAAATTGTACTAAATATTGTTTGATTTCCCAAAATAAATAAATTTGAAATCGCATAAAAACGAGGCTGTAATCCTCGCATTATATCTATTTTAAGCAAAAAAAAAATGTATTTCATTTGTGTATCGGATAGCATGACAAAACATCAGGCTTATAATCCCCAAAGTGTTAATAAGAGATGTAGGTACACCTCTCACGAAATATAGGTAGGTGTTGGATGTCCCATACAGGGTGGTGCCGACAATACGACAATAAATGAAACCACTGGTAGTTCTAGTTCATAGGAACGTACATTATTAAACTATCAAATAAATCTTAACACCAAAATAAAAAAGTTGAAAAAAAAACAACAAAACTAAGTAGCATAAAACTGTAAACGAAATACATTACAATTTACAAACAAATATTGGTTTACTAACCTTAGGAATTATTTGCACCGATTAACGTGAGGAAATAAAATGTAACAAACGAATTTGGCAAAGATATTTAGGTAGATTAGTGTCGTATCGTCGGCACCACGACGGTGTTAAGATTTATTTGATAGTTTAAAAATGTTCCTATGAACTAGAAATACCAGTGGTTTCATTTATTGTCGTATTGTCGGCACCACCCTGTTTAACAGAGGGCGAAGGAAGTGCTATCAACTGGGCACAAATTCAAGCTCTGTGGCTGTCACTGACAAATATCTGATGAAAAAACCCACTAATACTTTGCCCAACCTGGAAATCGAACCCAGGACCTCATACCTCATGCAATTTTTTATTTAATTTTATTTTAAAAACGTTGCCCCGCACTAGAAATTTCTCCTGTATCGTGGGTGCGTTCACAAACATCTAAACTCACATACACAAATACCCATACCCGAAACAACTATCAGTAGGTCATACAAGTATTTGTTCCGTGCGGGGATCGAACCCGCGACACGCAGCGCAGTAGTCCATTGCTTGAGCCTCAGCGCCAACCGTGCCGTCAAATTTAATTATATTCTATTCTTGCGCAGCAGTCTCGACCTAGTGGTCGTTCATCAGTAGGCAGAGTCGAATAGATAAATATTTTAAACAATAATAAACCATTTATTTCCTAAAAAAAATATTCATTACTACACAACGTGTTTACTAACTTAAACGTCATACTTGTTGCTCCGCCCAAGTCAAACACACTTGCTTAGAGAACGTTAATATACCGGTTTGTCATGACTTCAAATATTCGTGTAACGAGAATTCACAAAATTGGATGAACGCGGGCGAAACACGAACGTTTACACATTTCATGGAGAGTAAACATAATTTCAATTTCCGAAGGAATATCGGATCGATTACGGAATCTGATAAATCAAATACAAATACAATCACAGAAAATTATACTCTTGCTGAAAATGTAAGCGAGATTTGCCATCAAGTTTATTTGCGCTAATAAATTAACACTAAAATAGATTGTTGTTGTTATAGGACTTACAACTACCAACGCTTTCATTTAATAAGGTACAGATTTGTCCCGTCGGGGCTGCGGGTTCTTCGCAAGATATACCGCGGCCTCGACATAAAGGGCTAAGAAGGAACATGGGTGGTTTTTAGTCAGAACAAGTCTGATACCCTTTCGCTCTGCCCAAGAGCGGGAGGGGTTATTTGATGATTTTCAAAGATCTCATTTTTAAAGATCGACCCTTAACACAAAAAAGTCCTTCTAAATAATATTAAAACGACTTTAGAATATCGTTTTTCTTAAACAAACCCTGTATAACTGTATAATGTCTGTATTAATATGACAAAAATATCTAAACCGCGCGGTTCCATGAGGCCGAGCCACGCGTCTAACAGGAACGTTTCGGGTGACGTTAGGGTGGACACGGCTTTACAGTTTTTTATTGGATACACTGACACAAAACAACAAAAAGGTGGCAGCGCTATAAAGAAATCCTCAAATACCCTGTCTTTTAAGCTAGGAACTATCTCAGCTTAAAAGACAGGGTGGTTTAGGGCCCAATAGTTAGCGCTGTGCGAACACGAGCGAGTCTCTAATAATAATATAATTACGAGCGTGCTTTCATCATATTTTGAACTATAATAATATCTTTATCAGGCTAAAACATGGATTTATCATTATAAATCCATGTTTTTGCCTAATAAAGATGCCTCATCATTATGAGGTTTAAATCTAATAAATTGTAATAGTATATTAACAAACTATGTATTTAGTCCTACCTCTATTTTCTCTTATCCAAAGATAAGAGACAAAATTATAAATTTTCCTCTATACCATCACCTCAATATAATGTTTTCATTTTAATTACATCGTGACTAAATTTTGAACGAGTCATGAATGTTTAAAATTATCAAACCTTTACAGAACTAACAAAACTCGACTCTATAGCATATAAGTAACTCATTAATAATTATACTTCGATTTAATGTAAAAAATACATCTGCCAGTTCTGTGGTTAAATAGAAAAGCATCTATTTTCGATTTAAGTGGCATAATTTTACTATCCCATCTCTTATGAATGTCAGTTAACCCAAATATCATACTAACAGGAAAAGGTGTTTTTAACGCTCACACGAGTACCTATAATTAAAAATCTCCCCACGTAGACACAGTCTACGACGTAGTGCGTAGGTGACGACTACGGCGTAGCACGTATGCGATGTCTGCGAACCTATTGGCCTCAGTTTATAATAATACTCTTGGAAAAGCAATCTGATAAAATAACACTGTAAATATACTGAACGTGTGATTTGTATTGTTAAACCACTTTTGTGTATATACTTTGTATTTTAACAAAGATAGCAAGTAACTCGTGGTACTTAAAAAATCTCGCTAAAGGTTTAGTAGATTTAATTTTGTTTGACAAGATTTAATTTAATTTAGAATACCGCCAGTTTAGACCGGGCTTAAGTAAATTCTTATTTATTCGTTGTCATAATAGTAAGATTAGCATTTTAACATAGTTGCTTGAATTAAGATTAACGACAGTTAAAACATTAGAAGAATATTAGAGGTTCGGTCCAATTTACATGAGATAGGATTTTTTAAAACATGAAGGTATTAAGTATTTTTGAATCACGGATTAGTATGTTTTTTTTGGCCTATGTCCAGCAGTGGACGTTTTTCGGCTGAAATTGTAATGATGATGCTTATTCTTTTGTAATCGAAGTCTAGTAATCCCTAGTAATAAATGTATCAAGGTTCTATATAAACTAAAATTTATTTGATTTCCACAATGTAGATAAAAAAGGTGTTACAAAAAGACTTAAATCAATTATGTCATATTTTATGAAAATTGTTACCATATCTTGCAAAGGCCAAACAAACTTTTAAATATCATGAGACCAAAGTTAGGGTTTCTCAATAATGAATGTGACATTCATTTGTAAACTTCGTGCCTTTGTTCATTTTAACTTCTGGTATATGTGAATGAGTATGTCAAAATTTTCGCTGCCAATTATAAATTGAGAACAAAGAGAAGAAGTGCTAACATGGTAACATTTCCCAATGACGTAGTAATTAATTAATTTAAAGTATCTATTTAAGGTGTTTCGGGTATTGGAAAGCAAATTTTTGAGCACGAATAAATATGCGTAGCCAGATACAATCTCACAATGAAATGTACCTTTTTGCCTACCCAATACATTTGTATCACTTGCAAAAAAAACCTTCCACCTGGACACGAGTGGCCATGGCTGACCTGGAAGTCTTTAAATAAGCTTTAAAGGCATTAGATATTGATGTGGTGTGTTTTAGTGACCTGAAAGTCTTACAACCAGTCTTGCCAAAGAGTATCGTGGGTTGTGGAGGTCAGATAGGCAGTCGCTCCATGTAAAATACTGGTATTCAGCTGCATCCAGTTAAACTTGAAGCCGACCCCAACATAGTTGGGAAAAGGTTAGGCAGATGATGAAATGCATTAGATGTACAGTGTTGTCTCACAAACGTTGGAACATTAGATATCGTGTCCTGCCTTTCCTATTGTTCGCACATCACAGAAGCTGATAGATGCTATCGAAAGTGTCAAACTCATCGCCAAGTTTTGGGCTGACTCAATATGAATTGCTATCGACACGC
This sequence comes from Diarsia brunnea, assembly GCA_949774965.1. NCBI lineage: Eukaryota > Metazoa > Arthropoda > Insecta > Lepidoptera > Noctuidae > Diarsia > Diarsia brunnea. The sequence continues at coordinate 9,587,812 of OX459013.1, read as the reverse complement.
TACGAAGTAAATTTCATCCCGAAGATGCCTGTAGCAACCCCATAAATAGTACAGTCGAACAAGTTAATAAGTATACAGCCAGCTAACTTGTATTTACTTTTAAGATAATATAGATAAATTTAGAGACTGATGTCAAACGATGCAGCGTTTGGAATCAGTTGCTTAGTGCGAAACTCTTTGTAAAACAAAATTGCAACCAATATTTTCAGTGTACTGGAATTATAAAGATCTCTACCTGTATATTTATTAGCTTGTTCGACTGTACTTGTTATATAGACAAGCAGCCAACGCAACGTAAGCCTTTCGTTACTTTATTATTACACCCACTCAAATACTTATCAAATCAACCTTTATAAATAAACCTTAATAAAAGTTCTGTTGTCATATTGCGCTTTATATATTATATTAACTCGTTTTATTTGCAAAAGAAATAAAAATGTCAACTTTTGTCATATACGGGAGAATGTATGAGGATAAAAAAGTTACTGTGTGAAAGGTTAAAAAAAATATGTGAAAGGATATGGTTACAGAAATAATGTCTGAGCAATTTACTTAGAATCGATAGACACGTAGAACGTTTATGACGCATAGTCTAATCAAATCTCAGAAATGGACGTTTTAAATTCTATGAAGCCGGCACGTGGAACTGCATTATGCGTGCGGGATGTAAGGAATTTTTTAAAAGATATTTCTCTGGGTTTTATGAATAACGTTAACATAATATGGTGTGTCATAATAATGCATGACCTCATGTTCAGCAGCCGCGCTTGCAGCCACTAGACCAACTGGGGCAAGTGTACCTGAACTGAGAGTCTCGCAATAATCATAGAACAAAAACCCACGTACTCGTATGATAGTTCCTTTATAATTTCCACAGCTTCGATGGTAATCTATTACCTTCTAAATATAATATAACTAACTAAACTACTAATTATATTTGATAACATGCCAGGACGCATTAGTGACGGCGTTGTTCCTCTGAATACATAACAATCAGTACAAATATTAATTCTCGTCTTCATCCATCTTAATTTAAATAAAGTATGTGACTTTGGCCAGCGTCAGTCTTTTGTTTTTATGTCGCGAAACAACTGGCTGTTAGAAACGTGATTGTGAAAAATAAACGTGTAAAGCGTAAAAAGGATTCTTTGTGAAGAAAAAAGGTTGTTTGTTTTAGAGGCGGAGGACTTGAAATTGAAATAAAACAGAAAACCTTTATTTGATTTTTTTCTTTCTCAGTAGCCACAGTGACAGTGGTTGATGGCAATAGGCTTCGCAATCGTTTCGCGCCTGTTTGGCATGAGGCTCCGTTTTGTTCATGAACCACATTAAAAACCAATGTCAAAGATATTCAAAAAATTTATCCGTGTTTTATTTAAACTTCCTCTAGAAAAAATATCCTTTTTTTGGGTATACAGGGTGTAAATCAACCCATCACACAGCCGTCAACCAAGCATTTTGTACATCAAACTAAGTAACCCAACGCAAAAATTTCATTGGCCTGAGTCACTGCAGTGGGAACATTATAGGCTGATGATGATCATTATTTTTAAATCAGAAGATTATTTTAAGTCGGGAGATTCAGATTCTCAACTTGTTTACAAGTTACTGTTAATTTATACTTTTACATAAAGGTTTTACTGACTAATAACAAGAAGGTTCTGAATGAAAACGCTATACATACATATTATAGAATACCTTAGTGTGAATATGTGGACGTAATATCTTTTTAACCAGTAGTGTAGGTACCAGTACTCGGATGAATGGACACCAATATTCGATAGTTTTGATAGTTAATTTAAACTCAATTCACGAGCGGGCCTCGAACTCAATCAAACGTGTAACATTGAAAATCCAATGCCATTTACCTTTGACCCATTTAAGTTAATATTGAATTACTTCCATTTACCAAAAATTGATAATATTTGTAAAGCACAAGGAAACGCATTTTTTCCTGGTTAATAATAGTTTAAATCATCCAATGTTATTATTATATTTTATCACTAGCTTTGGCACACGGCTTTGTTCGCCTTATGGGCGTAAAATGTCCTACGGAAACGTTTTTAATTTAGCCTATGATACTCTGGAATCTGGAATGTATTTATGTATTTTTTAAAGAATGCTCGGGATATTTTTGCTATTGCTATTGCTTTATACGAAATTATCAAATACATTATAACCCATTACCAAGTACCTACATATAAATAATTTACTGTTGTTTGGTTGCCACTTAATTATTTCGAAAACACAAACTCACTGCTATGTTAATTAATAAGATGTCATCACTTATAGTAGGTAATGTTATGGATTAATTGATGACACATTAAAATAAATTGTTCTCTTAATTATTATCTTCCTATTGCATTAAATTAATTAATAGATGAACAAATAATATTATACTACTTCTTCTGTACAAACAGGTAAGTACATAAATATTTAAAATAAATTCACATTCTCTTTTAATCTTTAAAACAGTTCCGTTCACTGAAATCAAATGTGGGTGGAATGCGTATAAATCTTTAAATTGGATCTTTTGCTGAGCCTTTGTGGTATTTACGTGGGGACGGGTCGGTGTTGATTATTTTAATTAAACATTCATGACCCTATCCTATGTATATTATCCGGGATTCTGCCGTTATTAGGATTAATCCTTTTAGGGTTCCAAAAGGATTGTATGAGGTCCCAATTGATTAATCTGCCTTTATTTAAATAAAGACCTCGATTCACAGATTTAGTTAATTATTGTAGTCAGGATCAAGTTGAGGTCAATACCGTTTTATATTATGTGTTCTCAATTATTTATTGCATACCATAATGTATATAGTTGGTAGGAAAATAATTTAATTAGTCACAATAATGGACCCTGTCGAGCACAGGATAGATCAAGTAGCAGTAGTGGGCAGTCAGGCAAAAATCGTTATTTATTTATCCCCACTTATGCATTAACCATTCACTTCACTCTTAATCTACCTACCACGATAAAGAATACTATGCGAAACCGAATACTACTTCTCTAAGCCCTCGGGTATTCGCCAGCTAGATTGCGCTCTTTAAAAATTAAAACATCGGATTAACCTAAGAGCGTAAAAAACGTGCACAAACACAGCGGCCGAGTATCAAAGGAGCTCTCAGTGGCGAGTAATTTTGCACTGATAAAAACAGAAAAAAAGTAAAAGCAGAGCTTAACTCAACATACTTTGTACGTGCCGATAGCAAACAAATGTAATAAAAACTTTGTTTAACAGATTAGGTCACTTAAGTAGCCCATTATGATGTAAAAGGAATTAAAAGTTAGCAAAGCGTGGTCTGGTTGTAGTTAAAATTAATGACTGACACCGATTATAACTTGGTGCACTTTTGCTAACTCCAGGTTATCACTGTTCCCGTCGGGGCTGCGGGTAGATACCGCGGCCTCGACATGAAGGGCTAAGAAGGAACATGGGTGGTTTTTAGTCAGTAGAAGTCTGACACTCCCTTTCGCTCTGCCCAAGAGCGGGAGGGGTTATTTGATGATTTTCCACCTGCCAAAAAAAAAAAGTCACTATAACCACGCGATGAACTGTAACTCTGCATTTATCAGCATTGAAATATCCATTGGTTTATCAGTAGGCATTACAATAGAACCACAAAGAACGGACCTGCAATGGATTCCGTTCTCAACGGATAAGAACTATAACAGGTATGTGCAATCATAACATCACGCCTGTAATCCCGATAAGTTAACCAGATGTGTCCCTAATAGTACATCAACATTTCGCCAGTTATGTTTAAGTCCCATATAATAGGGGGCGAACGTATTGTCAACACCCGGGCACAAATCCAAACTCCATGGCTGCTTCTGAGAAATTCTTAATGGAAAAATTCAATTACAATTTGTCTGAACTGAGATTCGAACCAAAGAACTCATGATTGCAATTGTTTTTCCTACTCGTCCGCTATTCTGTTCTGATTTATTTCGTTGCTGCGACTTCGTCGAGCTTCATTGTCTCGGCACTTTTCTGGTGGTCACCACTGTTAATTCAGGATTACAAGAGTTACAGAGTTTTTGAAATAGTGTGGCGGGCTTGGCCCAAATAAAAAAAAAAGAAAGGAACTCATGCTCAGCATTTTTTTTTCTCATGCTCTGCGGCCGCGCTTGCGAATACTAGACCAACGAGGCTGTCACAGAATGAGTAAACATGCTTTAAATTATTATTGGAACGAAGTTCCTTATCGCGCGTTGTGAAAGGGGGCTAGACAGAAAAAATTCTTACGAAAAGTTGTCACGACACTTTTTGCTATAGTAAGCTATTGTAAGCTGTGCGGCGTCGCATGTTTCTCTGTCTGTCTCTCTCTCTCTTATAGAAAGCAAGTCAGATATTTTCATTTCTACATTTTTTTTTTTTTTTTTTCATAATAAAAAATAATAACAATAACTTCGTTCCATCCGGGTGTTCCTTGACACCTCTCAAGTTTTTTTATTATATAATAGCGTACCCACCAAAATATCACGACAAAAACCAACTACTGCAATCTTCCCTAATTTACTCAGAAAAGTACATCACTATCATTTACCCCACCTTTCTCAGATATAAATAGATGATGTCGCATTTTTCTCCATCTAAAATTCTCCTTTCAGCTTCAGAGATCATCAATTTCCGTGTATATGCAGGGATTGCTCGTCATGTTACTACGGGTCGGATAGCGTGGCTAATTTGTCAGAGTTAGGGCACCGCGGCGTATAGTAGTATGTCAATGTAGGACAGGAGCTAGTGGCAAGATTGGCATGTAAATTGTGTAGTTAGTTGATATAGTGTGGGCTGTATTGTTGTGTATACAGATTATGGTAGGATTTAAGATGACGTTCAGGTACGCACTCAAGCAAGCTGTACAAAACAAATGGTCAAACCAAAACCCGAGAAAACCCGGTTTTACTATGGGCCCGAAACTCAGTTCTGTATAAGAAAATTAATGCTTTAATCAGATATTTCAATAAAGGTTTAATTTTGTAATGGGCGTAAAATATTGTTTATCTTCTGCTATGAAGCGAACAAACGTAAGTGTCAAGTGGAATAAGATACAGGTAAAAAACCCTGAAAATTTCGTCTCACCTACACGTGCTCTATCTCACTAAATTACTGTCTTCATTCGTTTTATGTCAGCTTTGTTTTAGAAGTAGCACAGATCGTGCGTGAAATAGGGAACTTCTATCTACACAGTACAGCCAAGGACTTACAACTTTAATAAAGTAACACCTAGCTTAAATTGTCTTGAGGTACACTTTACGAGTACGTAGGTTTTCCTTCAGTATTCTAGAACATCAGTCGTATTTTTCTGTCGACAAACAAGGGTCTGTTCACAACCGATTCCTTGTTCTCACTTGAACACAACTATCTGCACGCCACTTTGTTTTTACTATGAACGTTCCTGTAAAACTGTGTTTAATAGGGACTGTTTCTTTTATTTTGTCTGGGTGTGTTGACCTAGATCTAGATTGCATTTTTATCTGGGTTCGCGACAATCTGGCCGACTAGTCGACACTTCGCGTGACCAGACTCTTTTTTGGCCAAAGAATTAGCATGGCCATTCAACGTGGCAATGCTGCCAGTCTTTTGGGTACATTCCTGGATAAGAAGTACTTAGCCACCTAAGCTTCCTGTAAATTGCATGTGTCCAAAATTTGAAGACGGGTTTGGCACTTTTAGAAGCCTTTCATTCATCAACTCCACCATGATATGCAGGCAACAGGATAGGTCAGGCACGAAATCAACCCACCCTGTTTTTTTGTTTTGGGGTTGAAAGACCTCCTCCTGAAGACTCCTCCCGCTCTGGGCAGAGCGGTAGGGAGTATCAGACTTCTACTGACTAAAAACCACCCATGTTCCTTCTTAGCCCTTTGTGCCGTGGCCACGGTATCACTTTCGAACAACCCGCCGCCGCCCCGACGGGAAAGTTACCCACCCTTCGTGTGGCAATACCATATTTACACAAGTAGCTCAAAAATAATTTAATCAATGGTAATTGTTATATGTCAATCTTTCTCTTTCCTTTCCTACCATGCCGTATTTATCAACTGAAGCGTTAATGTGCGACACATTGGATAGCATAAGCACGTTCCCATCGTTATTCTCACAGATAATATCTGTTATCGTTTTCCTTATTCCTATTTCTTCACGGGAAATGATTCCACGTACAAAGTTTCGTCATAGCGGTATGAAATAATTATTTAGGTACCATCACACTTTATTTCATGGATAAAAGTCTGCAAGATTAATACGTTTTATATTTATAATGTTACAAACTGACTACGTTCTATTTGTGTAATCTGTGTACATTGCTGTATACCCTTCCGAATAATTGTCGTGATATTATACTTAACGAGTGATACCGACTCATGAATACGTGTTCAATCTAAAACCCACTATTATGTTTATAATACAACCAACAATAAGTATATTATATAATAATGAGAACGTGCTTATAAATAGCTCCATCAAATTATAACCGATAAATACCGTCTCAAGGACGGAAATTCCCCAAATATCGTAATTACAGGATAAACAATTGTTCTCCTTATTAAAGAATCTACGATCATTTCTACTGTTTTCGCGGAACTCAGGTAAATGCTCCATATTATGGAAGTCGGCCCATATATTATAATACTCTCTAAGAACCCAAACAAAACACATTGTCTAGGTGCGCCGGTCATTCACCTCAGGGTTGATAAATATCCGTATTCAGCAATATTATTTACAATTCCTTGTAGACTATAGTTAAACACGCAAACACTTTATTTCGTTAACAGCCATTTTAATTGAATGTGACCGGAACGCTCATTTTATTTTAATTCCGGGAACGGACAATCAAGTAGTTCAAACCTAATTCTTTTTGGTCTCATAAGTCTCATAACCATTACAATATAAAAATGTCAGCATTACATGAAAATATATTTAGTGCATCACAAAATATATTTAGTGTTACCATAAATAAAGCGACGGGATTTAATTAAAACTTTGGAACCTACTTATTTATTATACTACGATATCACACAACACACCATACAACAGCTGTGTTACAATTTTGGTGCACAGCAAAACATATTCTAAAAGCGTAACCCATGAAAATGTAAATAAATGCGAATTAAGACGAAAATTCAACATTGAGCGTTCAAAATACGATACTTTAACAGAGGATACAATCATTTATGTTCGCGTTTAAACCGATATATTATTTACCAATAAACAAATTAATTAAAACAATGTATTGAAATGTTATTAAAAAAACAGAATGAACAGCCCAAAAGATTTTATTTTAATCTTGTTGAAATAACAAAATGGTTTCCACACTATTGCGTAAAATAATCAATTTATCCAAACTGAGTTGTATACAAGCAGCGTATCCAATGTAATGTAATCCCATCGGCACGTTATTCTTTCAACGAGATTTTCCTAACGTTAAACCGTTGGGCCCGCCTGTCAATTGTAGATCTTTGACAGTCGTTACATGTAGTCAATGGCTCCAAAGTGTGACAACAATTAATACGATACCCCTTTTTTTTTTCTTTGGTGTGGGAAATCATCGAATAACCCCTCCCGCTCTGGGCAAAAGGGAGTGTCAGACTTCTACTGATTAAAAACCATCCATGTTGCTTCTTAGCCCTTGTGCTGAGGCCGCGATATCTCTTTCGAACAACCCGCAGCCTCGACGTGAATAAGATACTCCTTGGTATCGTATTACCCAGTACGTTGGGTTGTGGAGATCAGATAGCAGTCGCTCCATATAAAATACGTGTATTCAGCTGCATCCGGTTAGACTGGAAGCGGATCCCAACATAGTTAGAGAAACGATAGGCAGATAATTATGATCATGATGATGGTCTTGACTTTCAGTGGCTGAGTAAAAGTTATTTTTTGTAACAAAATATGTAGATATGTTGATATCGACACAAAGCTTCAACACAATGTAATCTAGAAACATTGTGCAAGTAAAAAGCTCTTCAGTTTTATATTATCGTTTAACGGCGCGCGTCCGGTAACTACATTATCTTGCATGATGGTGGGAAAATAAAACTGCATAGCGGAACTTTTCAGATTAAACCTTTTTTGTTTTTTTTTTCAAGAATACCAGATTCGGAATAATAGCGGATTCGTAAATCTACACCACCTAGGGTATAACATCAACAATAAACAATGAATCCGCTGATCTACAAAGAGGAGCTTTAAATTATGTTCTTTTTTAACACAAAATGTGAGGGTAAATTCATACTTTCTGTGTTACGAACGGATTTAATACAGAGAATAGTTGTAAATATGAAAACAAAAGAAATGCTACGCCGATAAAGCAGAGATTATGGTCCCTATTACCGAGCAGTAAGTCGCGGGTTTGAACCCAGATAGGCAATTCACTTTGTATAATTTATGGCATCACCACTGTTCTCAAAACGGTGAACGAAAACATCGTGAGATAACTGGCTTGTCTTAGGACCAAACAGTTCGAAGAGATGATCAACCCGCACTGGTCCCGCATGATTTATTTATTTATCAACTTACATCTACCATCTATGATGGATTGTAGCTCAGGCCTTTTTTTTTGGCGTGTGGAATATCATCAAATAACCCCTCCCGCTCTTGGGCAGAGCGAAAGGGAGTGTCAGACTCTTCTGACCTTGCGCCGAAGCCGCGGTATCTCTTTCGAACAACCCGCAGCCCCGACGGGTAGAGAGGAGGCCTGAGTCCTAATAGCGGGATGATTATAGGTAAATAATGCTGCGCCAATCCCGATTAAATTGGACTCATTCATTGAAAGACTTCCGAGTTGTCAGGAAGTATGATTTATTATTAAGAGCAGGAAAATAATTAATCACGCACCTTCTTCCCAAGAAAATCTAAGAAACATAAGGACTGATCGTTAAGCTATTTAACACGCAATATCCAGGAGCGGTGATCAATGCTCGTTGATTATCTGTATGGGAAGAGTTCTTTGTACAAAAGTAGGGCAATTACAGGGTGCTTTCATTACAGGGCGTTTAGTACGATTGCTTTTTGATTAGTGATGACTGGGTTTCGCAGAATCCACAGTTCACACAACCCATCCGTATAATAGTAGGTGGCTTTGTAGACCAACCCTTACCAATTTTCAGCTTTAAAACAAGCAACATAAAGTTATCGTATCGTCAAACCCGCTGGCTAGTAGCCATCTTCAGCAAATAAAGTCTCCTCATAAAGAAAATATTGGAGTTCCCTCCATTGGTTCAGTAAAATAAAATTTCTGAATCAGTGGATAGCATCTGACGATTAAAACTCTCTTATTACAGACGCGAACCAATAAAACGATTTCAAACTTCTGTTGGGGAAACACCTAAGAAGATTGTAAAGTAATCAACAAAAGTACTTTACGCAATATTAGAACTTTTTTATATGAACTTAAGACTAGTTTTACCTTTGATATTTTTATTTTCATTTTATTCTGATAAATAATGATACAGGGAAGACGGGACACCGACGCAAAAATGGCTACTAAGTTTTCAGTACATCGTCGAACCTGGCAGATTTTTTATCTAATTACTAATTAAAAAAAAAAAACAGCCGGTTTTTTTAAATTCATTCTTTTAAAATTCAACCATTATAAAAGAAAAAAGCAAGGCTCTGATAAAATGCCAATTTCAACTTTAACTTTACTTTCATAATTTTAAAGCTTGTACCTATTCACGAGTTTGCAAAAAAACTAGTTCCAACTTTTAAAACTGTAACTAAACCCGCATAGTAGAAATTCTAGTTTATTACGTCCATACATTAACACTAACTGCACGTTATAACCTGAGTAAAGTCTAATTAACTGTGACATAGTGGTCACGGTATTCGGTACCAGGAGAACATAACTAACACTGGTATCGTTAGTCGTGGACTGAACTTGAGTCGAACTTGACACGCCTACATTCCGCCCCATTAGACATTTACAGCTACAGTTTGTTTATATTTTTTTTAATGTACAATGACATTATAGACATCTTTAACATTGAATACAGCGACCTAATGACATCTTTAGCATTGATTAAAGCTGAATGCAAGTACGGGTTTGATAAGGATGGCTGATGTAGGACGTTAAGTACGTAAACGGAGGAAGTACCTTTTTTTTATGGTGGGTGGAAAATCATCAAATGACCCTCCCGCTCTTGGGCAGAGCGAAAGGGAGTGTCAGACTTCTACTGACTAAAAACCACCCATGTTCCTTCTTAGCCCTTCATGTCGAGGCCACAAAATGTTTACTGTGTATAACTGCATTAATTTCAAGTACTAAGAATAATGTAACAATAAACTTCTAAATTAATTATCCCCGCCATCGTAAATCTAGTAGTAAGTTCGCTAATTTTCGTACAAAATTAAACAAATAGCTTTCTAACATGCAATGATGCAACCAACTGCATTAAGACGCTGTGTAGTCGAAACTAATAATTTAAGACCATTATCTGCATAGCACGAATTCATTCAAGCCTACAAATTTGTTCAGGCGGAACGAAAATAAATCCTATCGAAATAGCATAGACTTCGGCGGTAGCCTAAATAATGCCTAGAACTGGAGCAGTTTATTCTGGTAATTCAAAAATGGCACATTCATGCTATCCAGGTGAAAGAAGATCGATTGATGTTCATTCATAAAAATGAACCAAAATCATTATATTTATTTATTTTCTTTTTTTTATAGAAAGAGGAAATGGGCAATCTTGTGCGGTCCTGGAATAGTGTGCACACGGGCTCCAGACCCACAATTTTCAATTTTAGTTAAGTTTTACTTTCAAAGTTATAAGTCATTCCAACGATTTATTAATGGATGTATCTATCTGAAGTAAATGGTTAATAACATAATCACATATTGGTCTGGAACGCAGTGCATTTCAAATAAAAAGGTTCTACGCAGCGCAAATCAAAATGTTCTTTGCAGCGCCTTTCAAAATGGTCTGTACAGCGCATATCAAAACGATCCATGCAGCAATGTTGCATGTAGCACATATCAAAACGTTCTATGCAGCGTGTTCCTAGATCTTCTATGCAGCACAATTATATTATAAAAACGTTCTACGCAGCGTGTCCCAAAATGTTCTATGCAGTGCATATCAAAACATTATTACAACGCGGTAGGAAGAGTTGATCATCGTAGAAAGCGACGTTCTACAAATATTGTCCGAAAGAACTTATGTATCAGGGTTTAGTACAGCAGTCTTTATTCATCTGAATAGCGTAGGTTTAACGGCGGTTTATACTTATTAATATGTCACATTTGTTTAAAAATAAAATTACAGGCATGATCGTTAGGGTAATTAAATTACGAAAGTTTTTAGCAATATTTAAAAATACACGAACATTTTGGTACTACAATTTGGTATTTATAAACACGGTTAAGTGTAATATAATAATGCTGGTAGGTAGACTTGGTCACTACATGACATAACATTACGCCTGTAATCCCCGAAGGGTTAGTCAGAGTGGTACCCATTAGTACACCCACATTTCGCCAGTTATGTCTAAGTCCCATGTAATAAGGGGCAAGAATAATGCCACCAACTGGGCACAAATCCAGACTCTGTGACTGCTTCTTAGAAATTTCTTAGAAGCATCTAAGAAATTCCTGATGGAAAAACCAAATAAAACTTTGCCCGACCAGGGAATGCAGTCCAGGACTATGCACAGCAGTCGAGCTTTCTACCACTAGACCAATGAGGCAGTCCTAATATTCATAAGAGAAATTTGTCGAATAATATTAAAAAACAGCGGTACGTTGCGGTTTAAAAGAAGATGTAGTGACAAAAATTGAAAAGAGTATGCTAAGGTGGTTCGGTCATGTGGAAAGGATGAATGAAAGGCGATTAACAAAAGGTATTTACAAGGCAGATGTGAGTGGTAATGCCGGGAGGGGACGCCCTAGAAAGACATACACTGATCTTATTGGTGCCGTTCTTCTGAAAGGACAGGTGCGTAGTACTCGTAACCGGCGTGCGTGTATGACCAGATGTATGGACGAAGTAAAAAGAGTATGTAAGGATCGTAGCAAGTGGCGTTCTGTGGTTTCTGCCTACCCCCATGGGAAAAGGGCGTGAGTTTATGTATGTTTTAAAAAACAGATGGAAATTATTTCGTGAAATACTAATGTCAGAATTGATATTAAGTTCGTTCGTTTTGTCCTAAAATTAAAAAAAAACTAATCAAAACTTTGGCAAGAGCCTCTTCCATTCTCAGCTTATTTATGTCCAAAGTTCCTAAATCAACAAACATAGGTAATAAACTTTATTTACCACAGTCGTACTAAAAAACTTTACTATACTGAGTTTCCAGACTATCTATGTCTCTAACAAATGTACTAAAACAATTGAAGTCCACCTACATTCTCTTTTCTGTGACATTTTCGCAACACTAAACATAAAGTAGGAAAGTAAAACCTTACTTTTATAAAGTGGGGACGTAGGTTGGTATAGAGACAACATTACTAGGGGTGCTTTTATAACCAAAGTAACAGCGATATTGAAAAAATCCATTATATTAGCATAAGCTATAGGAAACCTTGTTATTTGTTCCAGAAATTTTAAATACCTGGAAAGTGACAAATGGATTTTTTATTGCTCAAAGGCCCTGTTTTTCCTGCCGGGGCTGCGGTTTATTCGTAAGAGATACCGCGGCCCTGGACACAAAGGGCTAAGAAGGAACATGGGTGGTGTTTAGTCAGTAGAAGTCTGACACTCTCTTCCGCTCCACTCAGAGCGAGAGGAGTCATTTGATGATTACCCATGCTCATAAATGGTGCCTGCTCTTAACCTTGTCACGCTTGATGGAAAGCGGTGAATGAATTCTTCAATTCAATTCTCAATTTCTGGTCTCAATTCTTTCTTGCGCACTAAAATGTATACAGTTGGTAGGGAAATAATCACTTGAGACCATTGATATAAAAACTAAAGATACGGTCGTCCGAACATTTGCTCGACGCGTTCGCTATACAGAGAATCGGTGTAGTCTGCTCGTTAATGTAACCTTGTATAAGCGGCGTGGTATTTTCGAGGTATAAAGAACATAAATAAAGCTTTTAATAAAATTTACGACCGCACCCGAAGAGAGCCGATCGTGGACTAGTTCACTTCGGCTTAGGAAAGACCATATTGGGACCACGTTTGAGGCGTCATTTTAACATGCCGTCCGCCCAGTCCTTACGCAGTAATATATAAGTCAATGCTTGAGACTCAAATAAATGAACCCTGTCGGGCACAGCAAAGATCACGTAGGAGAGAGGAGGAATACCGCTGAGTGTTTAATATGGTCCATTTTATTATAAGTAGTCTTCAGTAAGTTAAATTACTAATAATATTTAGCCACTTTTATCATGATCCTCATGTTCAGTGTATTATGTAAACATTAACTATTTTGATGTGGTATTAACACTTTACTTTGTTTTAATAAAAAAAGATTATGTCATAAAAAAACTATTTTGGACTGGTTGATACCAAACCAAATCGTGTCAAAAAAAGGCTATAATAACATGAAACAGGCGTAAAGTTACGAAAGTAATAAAAGTAAGCACAGTTGTGTGAGTAGTAACATTTTAGAAAGACATTGGAGAAAAAATTACGGGTTTGCTACAGTTTCTTACCGTCTATTTTTAATTATTCAGAGATCCGTAAGCTCTTTGTAGTTCCAATTTTTACTCTCAAAAACACGAACCAATTTTCCGACCCGATTTTTCTCGCCATAAATTGAAGAATATTTCAAGCTCATCGAGACATCGACATTATTTATGTCTTTCGTAACAACAAAGACTGTAGATCACTTTGCAAAACACTTTCTGACATAAAACTATTAGAGCGTAAAAACCGTAGTACAATGCTTCAAGAATAAATTTCAATTTTATTTTGCCGCAATTATTTACACAAGAATCGTGCGTAAAACATTCAGCCGTTTAATTTAATTACTACGTTAATGGTATACGTAGAAGTGGGTAGTTTTACCACGTTTTTATGTAGGAAAAGTGTAATAAATTAGACATGACATATCGTTGCAGACTCCCAAAGGCTTTAGTTGTACTAAAACATGCGATTTCCTAGAATTAGTGGTCATAGTGTTAGTCATAAGGTTACTTAATTGATGCCTACGAATATTTTGTGCTGGAGTATTTTTTTCGCATACATAGGCTGTTTTTTCAGAAGGGGACTTGCGTGTTGAGTAATTTTTCACTGCAAATGGACCCTTAGGTAGGGCAAGCGTCTGAAAAATGTGAGATAAGTGTAAGAGGTCACGATTTATGTTGCTATTCGTCTTATATGCAGAAAGACATTGGACCTAGGGGAGCCTTTACTTTTGTGTATATTTTTCAACTCTCAAAATGGTGAAGGAAAACATCTTGAGGAAACCGGCATGTCTTAGAACCAAAAAAATCAAGACTTGTGACATCTACCAATCCACACTGGACCCGCGTGGTGGATTATAGCCCATCCCTCTCATGGAAAGGAGGCCTGAGTCCCTGCAGTGGGAACATTATAGGCTGATGATGATGATGACATTTTTAGAACATTAATATTTTATGTTTACGGCCCAAGTTAACAACTGGCAAAACTAAAAGTATGGTTGTTGTCTTTTGATAGTTTTGGTTTTTTCTTTAGGTATCGTGTGGTTAGTGCCTAACCTGTTGTCAGTGGTTTTATGCCGCCTATGAGCCCCTAACTTGAATCTATATGCGGTCGAGAAATATCTCAGTTTTGATAATCTCTTAATACTATCATAGGACTGTCAATTAATTCTAATAAATATTAATTAAGAAAAGGATCAATTAATTAAGAGATAACGAATTTGACACAATGATAATACAGTTGTCAGTAATAATAATAATAAATGAAAACAGCAAGCATAGTCCCCCGATACTTGAAACAGTATCTACCTTCACTTAATCCAAGTGACAAGATGATCATTAATTTGACACATGCAATAGCAGGGAGGCTTAATAGGAAGGCCTACGATGCGATAACAAGGGCTTAAGCTCAACTAGAAACAAAAGGGTACTTTATCAATCACCCTAAATCCCTCCCTTGTTAAGATAAATCGATTTGATCACAGTTCAAAGCATTCACTCCTTTTGAGGTCGATAGCTATTTTAGACATAGGGCACAAAATCCATACTAATATTAGGGACTGTAAACTGGGCTAGTAGGTACATGGGTAATATTATCGTCTTCCCCGATAGAACCTGCCTCATTAGTCATGATTGTCTGGGTTTGATTTCCGGGTCGGGCATATTGATATTGGGTTTTTAGATCATATTATGTTTCTCAGTAGCAGCCTTTTGTGATTTGTGTCCGATGGATGACAATAGCACAATATAAATATGGACAGTACGGAAACTACCTACAAACGCTCGAAACCGCACACTCACACAAACATGCGCATCGACGGGGCACTTGGCAAGTCTTCGCAGTGCGCTCAGTTGTGCGTGCCGCGCCGAGACGAGTGGTCAGTTGGTCACGTATAAGTTCATATCTCCCGATATTTTTTTAAATGCAACGAACGTATTGCGCGGTATACGGCTGTGTCAACTCGGCTTCATCAGCAGAAGAAAGTATTTTTAATCGACTTCCAAAAAGAGGGAGGTTCTGAATTCGTCGGTTTGGTTTTGTTTTTGTATCATATTTGTTTCCGCATAACTCCCTCATTTATGAACCGAATTGAAAAAAAAAAAATTAATCGAAAAAGTATACTCCCGAGATGGTCCCACTGTTACCATGTCTGGATCTGATGATGGAATCTTAACGAAATCGAGGGCAACCATCAAATTTTATAGGCACGTATTACGTGTTTCGTATTTTTTCTAATGCTATTAAGTATTTACATCTGGCAGTCATTACCTCATGTTGATGAGCTGATGATGGAAGGAATAACTCCTTAACGGTTAGGAGTTGGAGGATAATTCTTAAATAAAATCTTATGGGGTTGTATTCTTTCAGGTTATCTAGGTGAGCTGATTGTGGAAGGTACAAATGTTATGTTGACAGAATAAAAATGTTATGTTGAGAAGTTATCTAGGGACTTCAGCAACCGTGCATAAAAGGGACAACCCTATGGCTTCAATGGAGCGTAGGTAGTTATCGCATCAACTAGGCTTAGTTTCGCTACTGTCCATATTTATACTGTGACAATAGTCTCGCCCCATATTTTATGGGACTTCAATCATAACTGGCGAAATATGGGTGTACTATTAAGCACATCATCATCATCATCATTTCAGCCATAAGACGTCCACTGCTGGACATAGGCCTGCCCCAGAAGGGGGGGATTTGCCATAATCGCCACGCTTGGCAGACGGGTTGGCGATAGCAGTATGGTCGTTACGAAGGCACAGAGAACGCTGCTGCCCATTCTCTGGTCCCTTAGTCGCCTCTTACGACACCCACGGGAAGATATGGGATGGTGCTATTCTTTACGTCCGACACCATACGGAACAATTATTAAGCACACCTTTGTTTAACATTTCAGGAATTAGAGGAGTAAAATCATGTTATGTGTAATGCCGATAGAACGATCCCATGGGATCAATTACAAACTGCACGTGGATAATACCACGGGCTGGCCATATTGTCAGTTTAGATATTACCACAAATTATCGATAAATAAATTGAATAACTTAGTGAGTGTAAACATTTATGTAGGTCAGGTGATATAATTATTAAGTACTAGCGGACGTCACGCGGTTTCACCCGCGTAGTTCCCATTCCCGTGGGAATACAGGGATAGAAAGTAGCCTATGTCACCCGGGGATAGTGTAGCTTCCCAACGGTGAAAGAATTTTTGAAATCGGTTCAGTAGATCCCGAGATTACCCCTTACAATTTAACAAACACACAAACTTTACTTCTTTATAATATTAGTATAGATGTAGGTTACTAAGTAAAGATGGTTTGAAAGCCTTTATAGGTAAGGCAAAGTAAATAGAAATGATACAATCTTTTATTAGAAGTTTTAAGAAGTGTTTTAGGAGTGAAGAAATTCACTACAACTGGTGTTTCTAATTTATATAAAACTAAAATAGAAAATTGAATTTCTTATGCGATGATAAATTCATTATTATCGGATTATAAAAGTTTTTTGTTCCATATAAATTGTACAGAAACTTAAACAACTAAAACAACTGTATATATTGATAATAAAATACACAGTTTAGTGCCTAAAGATAACATTTATTTATCTAGACAGCTGAGTTTAGCAGTCTCAAGTTTTCAACAAAGTGGAGTGTAAGTAAGTGAAGTTTCCTTCACCGATTTACTAAAGAAATTCTTAGAACAATTTCACAGCCGTAATCTCGACGAGTTAATTAAAAAAGATTCAGATTACTCGACATCGTTAAAATATTCTTTCCTCCCAACGGTCAGTTGTCAACTTTGCTGGAAAGATAAAAACAAAAGCCAGTGTGAAAACAATGAATAACAGCATATCCATTGTACTAAACTAGAGTAGCCTTTGAATGGTAGCTGTGATCGGTACAAATCGTTCACTCTTACAACAACCATTCATTTAATGGAATAAAAGAAAACTGCCTCGTTCGACTTTCTCATTGGTGCAGTGGTCGCAAGCGCTTTGACTGCTGAGTAAGGGGTCTTGGGTTCGATTTCCGGGTCGGGCAAAGTAGGTACTATTGAGTTACGTCGGGAATCTCTTAGTAGCAGCCACGGATTTATGTCCAGTTAATGGCAATATTAGGCTAAAATACTGGTATTCAGCTGCATCCGGTTAGACTGGAAGCCGACCCTAACATAGTTGGGAAAAAAAGGCTAGGCAGATGAATGGCAATATTAGGCTCGCTCTCAATAGGAGATTCTAATTACTCCGTTTGTTAGATTATCGAAAAATATTGGATACGTATTTTTTGTTTTATCAAATCAATAAAAATGTATGAAGATAAAACGCGTCAAAGATTTGAGTGGGGGGTTGTGACGTCACTCACCGGTAAAAAATGTCATACTAATGTCTTGGAAAATGACGTCACACGAGTTTTCAAAGCACTGTATCGTCTTCATTGTTTGTTTACGTGAAAAAGAAAAAATAAGTGTCCAATATTTTGTTTAGAAATCTATCTGACGGACCTATTACACACGACTATAACTGGTGAAATTTGGGTATACTAGTAGGAACATCACTGGCTAACCCCTCGGGGATTACAAGCGTGATGTTATATTAGTTCACAACAGTACAAACACTTGAACAGAAACTTAAGCACAAGCGCGCGGTGTAAATGTTACGTAGGTAAATACGTAGATTTTAAAATTCAATATACTCAACGCTCAATACTCTGTGTTTGATAGTGCTCGTTACCAACAAATTAATTGGCAATAGCATAACTGTATTTACGATCATAAAAACAACGTATTTTTATTTCACGATGTCAGAATAACCGCTATTTTCAGAATTACATTAAATTATTTGCCAAGTGAGTTGACAGGAACTTCATCGTAGGTGATGGATGAAACAGCCCCTAAGTATCTAATTTAGAAACCGTCTGGAGACACTAAGCTATACGAAAACTATACGAAACGAGCATAAGTTTAGTAACACACACAGCCCACGCCTAAAACACGAGTTGACCTATCTCCTTAAAACCTCATTCTGCATCCTTTAAAAACGCTAACAAGTTTCACGTGTAAGCCGGTTTACTGCAGTTTAAATTACGTCGAAACATTGTAGAAACAACGCCGCTGTAAGAGCTTGATATAAACTTCAATCCCTACGAGCAGATAAAACTAAAAAGCTAACTTTGTTAATGTTTAAAGTATATAGCAACATCTTAGTAAGGTCAACATAAATATTTCGATCACAACTTGTTTTGTAAGGTAAGGGAGGAAATGAACCGTCTGGTCTGCAGGTTGTTCGAAAGAGATACTGCGGCCTCGGCACAAAGGGCTAAGAAGGAACATGGGTGGTTTTTAGTCAGTAGAAGTCTGACACTCCCTACCACTCTGCCCAGAGCGGGAGGAGTCATTTGATGATTTCCCACCCTCCAAAAAAAAGAAAAGAAATGAAAGACTGTGTGAGTACATCCCCCATTGATTTCCTATGACTGCAGGAGGAATGTCATGAAGTTTAGCCTTACACTTCAATCATCTATGGATTTATAAAAAAGGAAAACATTACTAGAATATTATAAGTACTATGAAAAAAATGTTCGAAATGCAAACCATTAACAAAACAAAAACAGTGCACTATAATTTAAACCGAAAGTTGAATGCCAACCAAATTGTAAAATGTCACTAAGCTGAGATTTATCAAAACCGCAGGGAAATTTTGGAAATGCAAAAACACAACTACACTGTAAACTGTAAAGGTCGTGCCTATATACATACATAGGAGTAGCTTGACCTTCTCGCTTACGACTTTGTACGCTGAGAACGAAAACGTACAGCTTTAGACGTCAGAGTAGAGGATGTTTCAAAGGATTTTCCACTAAAAGCAAATACTAAAAGTTCAGTCAAATCCCATTTTCATTGATAAAGATCATGCACTTGACTTGAAACAGCTTCGCTGTGTTTTCAAAGGCCACTTTTGAATAAAAAGCCAGACGAAAAGACTCCTAATCTTATTGCAAATGAGCCTTTTTGTAACGGCTTTCTCAAAATATTTTCAAGAGTTTGCTGAGCATTGTTACGTGATCGTTTACTGCTTAAGCTTCAACTTAATACATATGTAAGTGAGTCTCGGTTTTCGATATACCGTAATGAGAATTTACTTTAGGTAAGCCACATCGAAGTATTACTGTTTCTCTGCAAGAGTATCATTAAAATCGAATGAGAATATTTCTAAATATGGCGATGTTTCTGATCACATAAAATCATGCCTATACCCCCAAGGAATAGACAGTATTTTTAATATACACATGTATATACAATACGGTACATGTCGCCAGCTATCTTCAAGTCCCGTGTTAAAAGGGACTAGTTTATTCCCATCAATCAAATGGATCCATTATTGACACCCAAATAAATAGTACGGTAGTGCTGTAACGAAAAGGCCCGTAATTTTTGGTGAACAAAAATATTCCATCATCAATTCTGTCTTCCCAATGTTGCAGTGAATAATCCATCACACGTACCCAATGTGGGTCGGTAAACTAATATAAACACGTAAACAGTAATAGCGCTGTTTCATTATTATTGCTGCAGGTTAAATGCAATTTATTGGTGTACGAAATCGGCCCCAATGGAAATGTGAATACGGTAACTGTCGGCGGTTACCGTATCGACCAAAACTTTTCAAATTTCAATACACGGCAGTCCCATTTTCCTGACACAATACCGGTAGATGTGACCGAGGGCGACTGATAATGTTATTGTTTTTACGTGATGCGGGAGAAATTAATTGTTCGGTAGTGTATTTTGTTTGATAACTGTTTTGTTCTTAGTGCTGTTGTGTTATGATTCATATTTCCTTGTTTATTTGTGAGGGAGGATGTACTCATAGATACCCTTAGTCTTGGAACAACGGAGAATTGTGTTGTCTTGTTTCAGCGCCTCAGGAAACAGTCGCAAATACGCTCAACTCTGACTAACTTCGGCGTATATTGAACATTGAAACTTTCCGCCCGCAGACTGCTCATGGAGTTTGTCAAACAATCTACGACAAAATCTAAATAATCATCATCTGTCCAGCCTTTTCCTAACTATGTTGGTGTCGGCTTCCAGTCTTATCGGATGCAGCTGAATATTATAAATAGAGCGACTGCCTATCTGACGTTCACAACTCAGTTAGAACTGATATAGAGCCGGCAAGACAACTTTTGCTCGCCACTGCGAAATGTATAATCTGCAATTCATGTACCTTTTACAAAGTCGGAACTTCCAATTGTGTTTAACATAAACTGACTCTGTAGTTTACACAGTGAAAAGTTTCATAACCACAACTATTGGTTTGATTGTGAGCTTAACTCACTGTGGTTTTAATTTTAGTTGTTATGAAACTTTTTCAATCGCATTTAGTTTTATTCTCACTATTGTTAATGTTATGCTTTGGATAAAATGGTTGGGCAATAAAATCTAATTTAGTTTTTTTTATTTTATTTTTTGTACTTTCCATATTTATGGGATGACGATCTGGACTCATTCTTAACAGATTGAACGGAGAAAGCAATTTGTGAACCAACTTGAAAAGCCATGGGAGAGGTCTTTGCCTAGTAGTGGGACAGTGTAAGTTGAACAAAAATCTATTACATTACATACACATAACATCACGCCTGTAATCCCCGAAGGTTTAGGGCAGAGGTGTAGGTACCTAATAGTACACCCACGTTTCGCCAGTTATGTTTAAGTCCCATGTAATAGAGGGCGAGCCTATTGCCATCAACCGGGCACAAATCCAGACTCCGTGGCTTTTACTGATAAATTCCTGATGGAAAGTCAATAACACTTTGCCCGACCCGGGAATCGAACCCAGGACCTCATGCTCAGTAGTCGCGCTTGCGACCACTAGACCAACGAGGCAGTCCATCTGTCATCTGTCTGTGTGTGTGTCTGTCTGTCTATTACATTATTTTCAGACTATTTATTTTATTACCCCAATGTTACTTGTTCTGTGAAAATTGTTGGAGATTTTAATTATTATTTTGCAACACCAACTTTAAATGTAAATCCTCTTGTAAATAGTGGCAACACTATTCCCTTCCATCTGCGACACTGGTCCAATACAGACGTACATTTTATTATTTGCTGTATTTTATTGAATCTTCCTCGGCACCAACGTACCAGCACCTCACCAGCTACCCAACACCCTACACATTGGTCCTTCGCGGAGAACTGTCGTGCTGCGGAAGAAACAAGAGGTTTGGCAAATTTTATTTTCTGCCGTTTCGCAGCCATTTTCGATTTTTGGTTGGCAACGCATGCGGGCTCTACATAATTCTTGGCCTTGTCGTCGCAACAAATCGCAAAATTTATTCGATTCGACTCCAGCAATTCGATACCAAGAAAAAGCCAGATTAAAAATATATCATCAATATAAATTTTCGGCTTCGGCCGTCTACGAAACCCTAGTTTCGTAACTGGTTTCGACGAAGGAATCATTTGTCTTTGTACGTAACTAGTTTCGATGGAGGAATTATTTGTCTTTGTACGAAACCACGGTTACGTACAAGGAATTTTTGCAAAAATATGAAAATTTACTAGTTACGAACAAGGATTAATAATTCTTTTATCGAAACTAGCGATTTATGTCAAAATCCCATAGCCGCAAATGTCAATCTGCAAATTTCCCAAAAATTATACAGGGTGTAAACCAACTCTTTACGAAGCCGTCAAACAAGCATTTGGAATATCAAACTAAGTCTAATATTAAACTACTCAAAAATAATTGCTGGGAAACGACATTTTTTTTGGGGCGAAAAATCAGATTTTAGTGTAAAAAAAAATATTGGAAGCAGCCAGACCAATCGGAGAGGCCTAGTTATAATCTTAATTATAGGAGCTTTTTAGTTATGATCTTATTATTCATACTTGTGTGTAAGTAATAAGATTATAACTCTGTCATTTGTGAACCGATTTTCAAAATATATTTTAACATTATTATGTATTTAAAAAAGTATATATGAATTAGATTTTTTATTTATTTGAATACAGACTTAGGTAAGTTTCAATAATTACAAGATTAAGGTCGGTAAAGTAGACAGCAAACGAACTACCTCAATCACCAAAATAATACCTCAATCGAAACCAGTTACGTACAAGGACAAATCATTCCTTCATCGAAACCTTGAAAGTAAATTCTTCGTACGTAACCATGGTACATAACCGTGGTTTCCTACAAAGACAAATAATTCCTCCATCGAAACTAGTTACATACAAGGACAAATCATTCCTTCATCGAAACCAGTTACGAAACTACGGTTTCGTAGACGGCCGAAAACAAATTTTCATCGATACATAATTTGTAAGAGACGACGTCTCTGGAACGCGATCTGCGCGCGCCGCCGAGAGCGGAACAGAAACAGAATTTCGTCCGAGCGAGACAACAACTGACGCTAGCAATTTGCATCACACCACCATTTTGTGGCTTTGAGTCTTTGACGGATCGACTAGTCAGTGAAATCAGTCCACGTGCAAGTGCATCAAAAAGTGTTTTGTGTTTTAGCATTAAGTTGTGATTCTTGTGATACTACAAAAGTGCGTAGTACCTACAAATGGAAGAAGAACTAAAACGCAAAATCGCAACACGTGGTTATGTTAAAGGTACTATCACAAGGCTACGTAATTTCGTTGATATTACTGATCTTTCAAAAATAGGTTGTGATGAGCTGATCACCAAACGTGATCGATTGGTATCTGCTTTTCGTGATTATGAGTCTCTATGTAAAGACATTCTGTATCTCGATACTGCCGACAAAGAAAATGTCGAGCAAATAGAAAATAATTATTACAGTATCTTTGCATCATTAAACGAGCAAATTAAGACACAGGAAAATGCAGGCCCATCTAGCTCCTCAACATATTATTCTGATGCACGTCAGACAAATAAAACAAAGTTACCACCAATTTCTACAAAAACATTTGATGGTACATCCACAGAATACGTGCCATTCATTAATTTGTTCAATTCATTGATTCACAACGACAGTAGTCTTGACCATATTCAAAAGTTTTATTATTTGAGAACATTTTTGAAAGGCGAACCATACAATTTAATAAAAGATTTAAGTTTAACTGCAGAAAGTTACAGTGAAGTTCGCAAACTATTGAGAGATCGCTACGATAATAAATATAAGATTATTAATGACCATGTATGCAACATTTTAGATTTAAGTTGTATTGTTAAGTCAACAGCTAGTAGTTTGAGGGACTTTGTGTCCTGTATTAGGCAACAATTAGCTGCTATTAAAAACCTTGACTCTAATGTCATATACTGGGATGCAATTTTGTTATGTGTTCTTTCCCGTAAATTAGATGGCATTACTGCACGAGCTTATCAGCTAGACCGAGATCTCAGTATACAACCTAACCTCGAAGATTTCCTGCAATATATTGAGAAAAGGGCTCTGGCATTGAAAATTGCTGGACAGAGTCTTCACTAGCAGCAACAGTCAACCAGAGTAACAGCAGTCGCCACTGCAGGAGTAACATGCATCTTCTGTAAGTTTAATGACCATAAATTATATAAATGTAAAAAATTTCAGCTATTGTCCACAATCGATAGACTGAAGTTTGCCAAAGAACAAAAATTGTGTAATTTGTTTAGGTATGCATGGTGGCAAGTGTAAGTTTCACTTTCGGTGCTCAGAGTGCAAGATGCCTCATAACACTCTGCTCCACTGCAATTCAGGTGAAACCCCACCAGCTGTCACTTTATCAACTAATGTTAATAATAATGTGCTTCTACCTACAGCTCGAATCAAAGTTGTAGCAAGGAACGGTACAAAATACATTATCAAGGCGTTACTGGACAGCGGATCTCAGGTTTCTTTTATAACTGCAAAAGTTGTTCAGCTATTAGGTTTAACGCCCTTGCAAAATAAAACTTGTATTGTTGGAATCACTAATGAAAAAAGTAATGTAAAGTATTGCATTCCCATTGAAATTCATTCATTTAATTCACCATTCAAGACAATGGTAACTTGTCATGTTGTTAAAGAGGTAACATGCAAATTACCTCAGAATAAATTTGATCTCTCTAATTTCATAATACCGCCAAGCATTAAATTGGCAGATGACCAATTTAATGTGCCTAGTGAAATACATATGTTATTAGGCTCTGATGTGTTTTTCCAGACCCTGTTATCGAACGAGCAGTGCAAAAGCAACAAGCCAGCACACAGCGAGCGGTCATCAGCTCTGCCCTGGAATGCTGCTCATCCGCTGCAGCAGCCTGGTAACACACAACCACACATCTTCAACACATACTTTGGTCACATTGTAGGAGGAAGTCTGCCACCCAAGGTATCTCAACAGACATGTAATAGAGTAGTATTAAAATGTGAATTAAGTCTTAATGAGACACTTGCCCAGTTTTGGACCAATGAAAAAGTTCCAGAAATATTTACTGAGCAAACATCTGAGCAAGACCTTTGTGAACACATTTTTCAAAGTTCAGTTAAATTAAATAATAATCAGTTTGAAGTTCCTTTGCCTTTAAAATTACCTTTATCAGATGTAAACAATACTCTTGGTGAATCTTTTCATTTAGCATTAAAAAGATTCATGAATTTGGAAAAGAGATTGCATACTGATCCTGATTTATTCATGCAATATAAAAATTTCATTCATGAATATCTATCACTTGGTCATGGTCATTATGTTGATATTGAATTGTATGATTTAAATAAGCATGCAGTGTATTTCCTACCACACCATGCAGTTATTAATAACAATAGTAAAACCACAAAGCTTCGAACTGTCTTTGATGGTTCAATGAAAACAAACAAGAAGGTTTCATTGAATGATTTACAACTCAATGGACCTGTGGTTCAAAAGGATTTGTTTGATATAATTTTATTATTCCGCTTAGGTAGATTTACATTTACTGCGGATATCAAGCGTATGTTTAGAAACATTAAAGTAGATCCTCAATACACTACCCTTAAATTTTTTTTGTGGAGAGACAATCCTGACCAGCCAGTCAAGTGTATAAGGTTGGATACAGTTACGTATGGCTTGAAAAGTTCAAGTTATTTAGCAACTCGCTGCATAGATGAACTAGCAAATAGATATGAAAAATCATACCCAATAGCATCATCTATTATCAAAAATAGTGTATAAATGTTGATGATATTATCTATTGTAATAATAACTTAGAAACTACTATGGCTGCCAGAGACCAACTTCGTGATTTGCTTAAATTAGGTAGTTTCCATACTCATAAATGGTCATCAAATGATGAGAATGTGTTGAACAATATACCATTAAGCGATAGACACTTTGATAGTTTAGAATTACAAAAGGATGATTGTAATATGAAAGCCTTAGGGCTACAAATAAATGTGAAGGATGATCACTTTATAATCTCTGCTCCAGAACCATTCAACAGGAGTAAGGTTACAAAAAGGAGCATACTTAGTTACATAGGCAGATTTTATGACCCAATGGGATTTGTGAGCCCAATTGTAGTCACTGCAAAGGCCATAATGCAAAAATTATGGTTACTGAACACAGGTTGGAATGACAGTCCACCTGCAATTATTCAGCAAGAATGGTTTCAATTTACCAATAATTTAGCTGCGATGCAGCCAATCGTCCTAGATAGGAACATTAGAATTTCAGAGGCAGACTCAGCAGATTTAATCGGCTTTGCAGACGCTTCGAGTAAGACAGCCTACGGATGCTGTGTGTACCTGCGATTCACAAACCAATCAGGTACAACAAAATTACATCTACTCTGTTCCAAATCGCGAATCAACCCTATTTAAAAGAAAGGCATGACTGTGCCAAGGCTTGAATTGAATGCTGCACTATTGCTATCGAAATTAATTTTGCGAACTCACAATACACTCAGAGTTAAAATTAACATAAGGCGTGTCTGTTTATTCAGTGACTCACAAATTGTCCTAGCATGGCTGAATACTGAGTTAACTAAACTTCAGGCGTACATATCGAACAGAGTAAATGTGATTCGTCAAAACACAGCTGGATGTAGTTGGCATTATGTCAACACAAATGACAATCCTGCTAATCTCATTAGCCGAGGTGTCAACCCGAATGAGCTGAGTAGCTGCGATATTTGGTGGAATGGCCCAAAGTTTCTGCAAAACAGTGAGTACAACTTTCCTGCTTCCAGCACTCTTGCTGATTCACTCTCAGTGGAACCCTGCTTAGCTCTTTCCAGCAACTTGGTATGCCAAAATCCAAATCCGCTTGATTATGTGTTCAAGTGCTTCTCTAATTACTCTAATTTAAATAAAATAGTAAGGCTATTAGCATACATATTGCGATTTTTAAACAATATTAATAAAAACAAAATTAAAATAAATACAAACTTTTTGCAAACTTCAGAGTTAAATCGTGCATTAATGTTAATAATGAAACACGAACAAAATGTATATTTTAAATCTGAAATCAAAGCAATAAGCAATAATAACAATTTGAAAGGAAATCTATCCGAATTGCATCCCTTTCTCGACAGCCAAGGTCTATTACGCGTTGGGGGTAGATTACATTATGCTGATATCGCTTATTCACAAAAGCATCCTGTCATACTGCCCAAAGGCTCTTCAATTACTAGCTTGCTTATAAGGTGTGAACATGAAAGGCTACTGCACGCAGGGCCTAAGCCTTTACTCTCGCATCTGAACCAACGATTTTGGATTGTTAATGGATTATTAGAAGTTAAAAAAATAACTCACAAATGTATTGTGTGTTTCAGACAAAAGGCTTCATAGCCAAGCAACTAATGGGCTCCTTGCCGGCTGCACGTGTAACAGCTACCAGCCGATCATTTCAGAAGGTTGGCGTGGATTTCGCTGGGCCAATTGATGTAAAACTCTCTCGCGTAAGTGTGAAGTATACACACCTTCTTATTACACAGGTATTAACCTCTATGGACTACTTACCTTTATTGCTACGCAACACTCTGTTGTTGATACTTTGAAGTTTTGTGGCTTATAATAAAACTATCTTTTCTTTCATGTATTTCTATTATATTTAACATGGTAGCAGAGCGTGTACGAAGTTACGAGATTTAAGTGAGTAACCCTGTCGCGTTTGTTTTAAAATGTCGAGCACCAAAATCGACCCTCTTACGAGAGAAAACTACGACACATGGGTCATACAAGCTGAAGCCGTCCTAGTACGACAAAAACTGTGGAAATACATTGAAAATAATGCTACTGAAGCTGACAAAGAAGGTGACAGACAAGCAAGATCAGAACTGATTCTTATAATCGCTCCTTCTGAACTCAAACAAATTAAAAATTGCACAACAGCTAAAGCATTATGGGAAAAACTGAAAGATACCTACGCCAGCAAGGGGCCTGCACGAAAGGCATCCCTATTGAAACAACTGATCCTAACAAAATTAGAAGGACACGACGTACGTGATCATCTGAACAAATTCATGGACATAGTTGACAAACTGGCAGACATGGATATAGCCATAAACGAGGACTTGTTGACAATAATAATGTTGTACAGTCTCTCATCCGAATACGAGAATTTCAGAGTCGCTATCGAAACACGAGACACTCTTCCGAAGCCAGAAGAACTGAAAAACAAAATTATCGAAGAATGTGAAGCTCGTTATAGCAAAACTTTAGAAAACAACGACAAACCTGAATATTTCACGCATGAAGAAGCGCTATACGCCACATGTAAAATTTGCAAACAAAGAGGAAACATTTTTAAACGCAAAACCCACAAAATTTGTACTAACTGCTGGAAGAAGAACAATGAGAAACCAACCAAAAACAAGAACGGTTCTCATAAGAACAATTATGCTACACAGTGCCTCCTCACACAAAACGAGAAGCCCAGAAACAGCATTTGGGTCTTAGACAGCGGTTGTACGTCTCACATGACATACCAACGAGAGTTATTTACGACCATTGAGCAAATACCCAGAAAATTAAGCTTCGCCACTGAAGAACATACTGCAAAGATTGAAGGTAAAGGCACAGTAACCTTTTTATCCAAAGATGGTAGCGGTATTGCGCGTACACACCTAAAAGACACGCTGTACGTACCCAGTCTTTGTACTAATTTGATGTTAGTAAAATGACAGATGCAGGATGCTCTGTCCTCCTTACGAAGAACGCAACGGTCAGAAACACAAAAGCTGGAATAACGCTCACTGCTTACAAAGAACAGGATGGTCTCTACTACATTAAACCAAATAAACATGAGCGCAACAACCTGGCCAATGATAATGATAACGTTACAACTAGTACGAAGAAAACGAACTCATCAAACATCAGCGACTGGCACAGAAAACTTGGTCACATGAACCCCAAAGATATGAAACTTGCACTCATAAACGAGAACTTAGTTGGCTTGAACTTTGATGCTTCTGAAACCTTGGCAGAATGTGAAACCTGCATCCAAGCAAAACTGCATCGAGTACCAGCCCCCCGTGAGAAAAATACTCAAAGAACAACAGAACGCTTAGAAATCGTTCATAGCGACGTATGTGGACCTATACAATCGCCCACAATCAGCGGAAACAAATACTTCGTTTCCTTTATTGATGACTTAATAGCAGATACAGTCGAGTTTACCTAATCAAAACCAAGAACGAAGTATTCGACAAGTTCAAAGAGTTCAAACATCTAGCGGAGACACAAACTGCAAACAAAATTAAGTTTTTACAGTCAGACAATGGTACTGAATACGTCAATAAAGAGTTTGACACTTATCTAAAAAGTTGCGGAATACAGCGAAGGCTCACCGCCCTTATATCCCGAATCAAAACGGAGTTGCAGAAAGAAAGAACCGCACCCTCGTGGAGAAAGCGAGAGCAATGATGATTGATGCACATGACATACACCATTAAAATTCTGGGGCGAAGCAGTCTTCACTGCAAACTACCTATCAAACAGGAGTATTAACAGCGCTATCCAGAACGAAACGCCATTCGAACGATGGGTTGGCAGAAAGCCATGTATCAATCATTTGTATGTGTTCGGTTGCAAGACTTTTGTATTGAAGAAAGGCATCAACGGTCACAAATTTGCACCAAAGGCAATTCCTGGCATTTTTGCGGGATACTCTGAAACAAGCAAAGCTTTCAGAATTTTCATACCCTCGAAGAACAGTATTGTTACATCGAAAGATATTCGAGTGATGAAGAATATGTTCTACGATGAACATAATAAAACTGAACTTACCAAACTGTTCAATGAACTGCAAAGTTCATTAGATCAAAACAAACAAACGTCACAACAAACATCACGCAAGCAAGTGACTATTACGTTTGATGATAACAAAGGAGATAACCAGCACAGTGATACAGACACCGATGATCAAAATGACAACGGAACTTCATCACCACATTTAGATGTAAACACTCAACGGATCGAACCAGTAAACAACGAAAGTGACTACGAATCTCTTTCCGGGTTATCCCATGATGACAATGATAATGAACCTGTACATAACGCTGTTGCTGAAAACGTGACTAATGAAGCGAGATCTTAGAGAGATAGGACTAAAATCACAGCTCCTAAGCGATACGATGATTTTATTTTGGCAGCTGTTGAAGAAATTGAAAACCTTCACAAACCTAAAGAACCTATCACCTTCAAAGAAGCATTAGAATCTCCTGACAGAAACAAATGGCAAGAAGCTATGAAAAATGAAATAGCATCTCTGAACGAGAGCCAAACCTGGGATCTGGTTGATTTGCCTAAAGGACGAAAAGCCCTGCCTTGCAAATGGGTATAAATAAAGTTAAAATGAATCCTGATGGTTCCGTCGAAAGGTATAAAGCCAGAATGGTAATCAAGGGCTACTCTCAACAACCTGGAGTAGACTACGATAAAACGTTCAGTCCAGTAGTTCGCCTGAGCACTGTGCGAACACTACTTGCCATAGCTGCAAAAGAAAATCTAAAATTATGCCAGTTCGATGTGTCAACAGCTTTCCTAAACGGCACAGTCGAAGAAGATATTTATATGAAACAGCCTGATGGTTATCAGGATGGCACAAAACGAGTCTGCAAGCTGAAACGCAGTCTCTATGGACTAAAGCAAGCGCCGCGTTGCTGGAATACCTGCATTGCAGAGTTCTTAAAGAAATCTAACTTTCAACAAAGTGAAGCGAATCCATGCTTGTATGTTCGAGTCAAAGGACAATCCAAAGTCTTTATTGGTCTTTACGTTGACGATGGATTAGTAGCGTACAACACAACCAAAGCAGGAGACGAATTCATTAAGGAATTAAAAGCACGATTCAAGATAATTACTAAACCTGCATCATATTTCCTTGGGTTGGAATTTGATGTGCGCAAAGACGAGACCATTACACTATGTCAGAAGGCCTACACAAAGAAAGTTTTGGAAAAATATGGAATGTCCAATTGCAAATCAGCACCAACGCCCATCATCAAAGAGCATGCGACGGGAGAGGATGAGAACACGAATTTCCCGTACAGACAAGCCGTGGGTGCTTTAGCATATTTATCAGTAGGCACAAGACCTGATATTTCATATGCTGTGGGTGTCGCATCCAGAAACCTTGACGCACCCACTAATAAAGATGTCATGCTGGTAAAACGCATCTTTCGTTTCTTGAAAGGGACCCAACAGAACGGGCTGACTCACACGAAGGAGTCACCCTCGTGTTGGTCTGTTATAGTGACTCAGATCACGCAGGAGACCAGACTACCGGCAGATCGACATCTGGAACGATGTGCTTATTCTCTGGAGCTGATATTAGCTGGAGAAGCCAGAAACAAAAGACTGTCTCCATTTCCTCAACGGAAGCGGAAGTGATAGCAGCCAGTGAAGCTGCTCAAGAGATTATATGGTTAAATAGACTACTTAAGGATCTGTCCAAGAACACAGAGAAACCGGTACTAAACCTAGATAATGAGTCAGCTATTAAACTTGCTAAAAATCCTCAATACGAATATAAACAAACGGACTAAGCACATCAAGCTGAAACATTTCTTTGTGAGAGAATGTGTTATCAACGGAGACTTAAATGTCCAGCACGTTCCGTCGGAGTTGCAGTTGGCCGATATGCTAACGAAGCCACTGTTTGGCCCTAGGCTGCAAGATTTAAGTTCCAGAATGGGACTCAAGAATTTATTTATAAATTCTTAAAAACGTGAGAGGATGTGAAGTATACACACCTTCTTATTACATAGGTATTAATCTCTATGGACTACTTACCTGTATTGCTACGCAACACTCTGTTGTTGATACTTTGATGTATTTCTATTATATTTAACAGTAAGAAGATCATTAATAGGTAAAGGTTATATCTGTGTTTACGTATGTTTCGCGACAAAGGCCGTTCACTTGGAACTTGCCTCAGACTTGACCACAGAAACTTTTCTTGCGTGCTTGAGGAGATTTATCTCTAGACGAGGGTTGCCCAACGAAATTCACTGCGACAATGCAAGCACATTTAAATGTGCAAGGAGTCAATTAGTCGAACTCTACAAACTGCAAACTTCTCAGAACCACCAAATGCAAGTTCAAAGATTTTCCGCCGAGCGTGGCAGAGGTGGCATACAATTTCATTTTATACCATGTTACTCGCCCACATTTGGGGGACTCTGGGAAGCGGCAGTAAAGAGCACAAAGTTTCACTTAAAAAGAATATTGCAAAAAACTGTCTTAACCTACGAAAAACTGAATACAGTATTAATTGAAATAGAAGCAGTACTTAATTCTCGACCGCTCTTACCATTATCTTCAAATACTGATGATTATTGTTATCTAACACCCGGTCACTTTATTATAGGGAGTGCAATATCAATGTATCCTGAAAATAATGTCTGTAATATTCCACAAAATAGACTTAAGTTCTGGCAACTGTGTAATTCTCTAAAACAGTCCTTTTGGAAAGTGTGGCATCAATATTATTTAAATTTGTTACAAAATAGACTTAAGTGGCGTGTTAATGTATGTAATGTTAAACTAGGCGATTTAGTTATTTTAAAAGAGGACAATACTCCTCCTATGTCGTGGCCTATGGCACGGATTGTTAATTTGTTTCCAGGACATGATGGCAGAATTAGGCAGTGGAGGTTAGAACCCCAAATGGGAAAACTCATTCCCGGGCCATCAATAAAATATGTCTACTACCTATAGAATATGATGATGGTTCTTAAGTATTACTTTATAACATGTATGTAAACCTCTACCATGTGTCGTAGTACTGTACTGTATTATGTATGTTAATTTAAAGCTCTAGTTTTTAAATAGTCTAAAAAACAAATGTAAACTTGTAACTTTAAAACAATTTAATTTTGTGTAACTTTAATTTTTGTAACTTTTTGTAAGTTCATTCATTGCTAGTCCTGAGAGGCCGCAGCATGTTGGAGATTTTAATTATTATTTTGCAACACCAACTTTAAATGTAAATCCTCTTGTAAATAGTGGCAACACTATTCCCTTCCATCTGCGACACTGGTCCAATACAGACGTACATTTTATTATTTGCTGTATTTAATTGAATCTTCCTCGGCACCAACGTACCAGCACCTCACCAGCTACCCAACACCCTATACAAGCTACACAAAAATTTCAAACTTAATTTTCAAGCCCGTTTACACAAACGTGAAAAATCCATTATACAAAGCACTGACCGACATATGGAGCTCTGTTGACATGACTAACTGTTCAGAACAACAAAGTTATCTACTGGACAGGTATGTTAGAGTACGTATTCGACGGTACACTCGAACGTGCAATTAACACGAGACTTCGAGATATTCCAAACATTTCGTACCTTGATTAAGTTAGGATTGGTTGTGGGTAGGCACCTTTATATTAATGTAGGTGTGTGAATGTGTGTGAGGACACCTAGTCAACTACGAAATGGAAATATTAGTAACGTATTCGGGTTATATTAAAATTCCAAGCATCATCATCATCATTCTCTTGCCGTTATCCCAATTCATTTGGGGTCGGCGCAGCATGTCTTCTTCTTCCATACGTCTCTATTACTCGTGATCTCATCAGACACTTCCATCCTTTACACAGTACATTCATCGTTTCTTTGGCTTTTATTTTATGGCAAGCAAGCCCACCTTTTTTTTTTTGGGGTTGGAAATCATCAAATAACCCCTCCCGCTCTTGGGCAGAGGGAAAGGGAGTGTCAGACTTCTACTGACTAAAAACCACCAATGTTCCTTCTTAGCCCTTGCGCCGAGGCCGCGGTATCTCTTTCGAACAACCCGCATCCCGGAAGCAAGCCTACTTAAAATATGTTCTCGAGAAAATCTTTACCAACCAAATATCCTTTATACATATGTATGCACATATGTATAAAGGATAGGTTCGGCTTTTCTCACGTACAGATTAGGTAAGCCTGACTAGTTTTAGACAAGGCCTTATTTGAACATCTAAATAAAGACTCGAAGAGGTTGAATCCCAAACTACTCCGTCGGGTCTACCCTAAATATGCACATGAGTAAAGCTGTCTTATATCACACCTATAAAGCCCCGAAGGGTTAGGCAGAACTGTACCTTATTATAGCACTCCCACATTTCGCCAGTTATAATTAACCGGGCACAAATCCAGATTCGGTGGCTGAAATTCGTGATAGAAAAAGCCCAATAATACTTGCTCGAACTGGAAATTGCACGCGTGACGTCGTGCGCAGCAGTCGCGCTTGGGACGTTTCAGCCTATAATGTTCCCACTGCAGGGACTCAGGCCTCCTCTCTTAGAGAGGTTGGCGGTAGGCGGGTTGGTACATGTCACATAAATATGTCTTCGAGTTTTTTGGTTCTAAGACATGTGACATTTCACACACGGTTTTCTCACACACAAAGAAATGCGCCTGCCTGGTTTCGAACCCACGATTTACTGTTCGTAATCCGAGGCTGCCACCACTAGACCACCGCTGCTTTTGGTACGTCATGTTGTTTTAAATGAACCTCTTTCCTGTACTACAAACGTAATAAAGCAACTTCAACCCTGACGCTTTTTTATTTTAAAAACCTATTTATAAAAGTTACATAACTTTACGTAATAGCCACAAGGTAGCTAAATAACCCTATACCAAATGACGTCATTTGGTCAACCAGACAACCTACGTGTAGGCGCTTTCTTACTGCTCCCCAAAGCAACGTTTACCGAAATACATAAACAACATACACTTAGGTTAAATCAGACTTATTTGTTACCTCCTTACATTGAATAACTTTCTAGAAAGAGTTAAAGGTTACTACTTACTGAAGGAATTTGATCGTCCCTGCGTGGGCACAGGCGGGCACAACACGTCACTGCCCAGGCTACTGACACTGACGACATCGCGAAGTTCTCCGAGCGATGACGAACGCAGCGTTGGAAGAGAAAAGTTCACCTCTTTTGTCCTATAACAAAAAAAAAAAAGAAATTGTACTTAAAAGTCACAAACAAAACCAGCTTTAAAATTCACAAGAATTTTGACGAGTGAATTGGAACTACATTCAAAAGAACCTTTTTTATTCGAACAAAAGTTACCGTTTTGAACATAAACGTAGACAACGATTCGTTCGTGAATTGAGACATAAAAATAAAGGTAGAACGTTGGAAACACAAATGATTGGTGTAATGGCGGTCGTCTGCGAATTTTCCCGCATTTATTAACGACGTACCTATTTCGTAATGTTTTGGAGCGTTTCATGTTCATTCACTACCGTTAATATAACTGGTAATTATGTTGACAATTTATGGAACTTCATGATAATGGTCAGTAAAATTACAGGTTCTTAGTCATCTAACGATGACAGTCGATAAGGCTTGTTAGAAGTCCTACTTATATATGACAACTGAGCAACTTTTAAAATACAACATAAATTAGTTTGAAATATAATGGACAGAAAGAAAGCAATCAAAAAAAGTTAAAAAGAAAATAGCATATATAATATATATATAGTTATATATACAGAAAGAAACAATGGCACAATAGGCATCGTCAGCATAGACTTTTCCGACTATGTTGGGGTCGAATATTAGTCTGACCAAATGCAGCTGAACACCAATATTTATAAATGAATTAAACGATTGAAAAAATAAATTATACACAACACAACTATACGATCACCGAAGGAGGTAGAATAGTTTGCTCTTTCTCACAGTAAATACGAAGTGAAGTAAAATAAAACTTTAAAAGGATATAACTCATACCTTGGTGTAGTTTCTAGAGCTTTAGAACTAAGTTAGTTAGGTACCTTTGAGTTAAGACTTTCCAAGGATCTAATGTCGGGGAAAGTTAAAATGGATTATCGCGTGACTAGAGCAAATTATTTTTTAATTAACTGTCAATATCCGTAGAGGTGCTAGTGAGGCCTTTGAGCGATGAGAACGTAATTACTTTAATCACTTTTATGTTAAGTGTCGATAGATTTTATGATGCTAATATCGACGCATAAACTGTTATCATGAATTTATCACATGATTAAAAAAAAAATTGCGGTGATGAGGCAGGAGCCAATTTTTTCTTTATAAGTGAAATGTATTTTACGTCGTGCCCGAGAACGAACCTCAAAACCCGAAAGAATAATGAATCTTAACAATTTTGAGAAGTGCCGCAATTGAATTTCAGCTGAATTTAGTCATCGTTTAGACCACGGAAAGTAATTTTGCATGGCTGTTGCTTCTTAGGCAATTCCTTTTTCTTATTTTATAAATTAAATATTTTAGTTCTGCCCGACTGCTTTAAAATATTTCAATATGTGTTTATGTAATTCAATCTCCATTATTAATATATCTGTCATTCAATGTTACAGAGAATCACGTCTCATTCTCAATAAACTTATGTATAACAGAAACACAAAAATAGCTACATATATTTCGATATAACAACGAAAAGTTTAACTACGTGGTTATTAGATTCTTTCTTAACATTATTTTACGAAGTTTTTGAACAACTTCAATAATGAAAAGATAAGTTTTAGAAAAAGCTTTTTTTGCACCTAATGAAACTTTTTTTAAAACTATTTTTGATAAAGTACGTATATTATAAACATTTTTTTACGTAAATAATGTTTCAGGTGTTTGTAGTTTTGGTGACTTGTAGTTTCTGCCTTTTGCGCCACCGTTTTGCGCAAAAGTCGTAAGTTTATGCATGAAAAGTTAGTGCGTAAGTGATAATCTCATTAAAAAGCGTACAAAAGTTCCAGAAGTTTTGTCTAATGTAGTACCTACATGTTAAAAGTTCCGTTCACTGACTGATTTAAATTTAAACATAAATTCGACTAATTAATCAAAGTCACTTCACAAAATGTAATAAAGTACTCGTCGACACAAGGACAAAATTTTCGAGGTGTGTTAAATATTTTAGCATAATTTAGAAGGGAACAAGAAGTAGGTAGGCTATACTGTTTCTACTGGAGGCCCCACTTAGGTAGTTACACTTTGACATGGAGGTGGGGTGGTGTAGGATGGAGTCTACGCAGGGCCAAGTCTACGCAGGGCCAGTTTGGAGTGTGAACGTCACTATAGCAGTTGCTTCTTAAGATCGCAATAGCGGTCATTGCCCTTTCCCAAATATCTCTTCGTACGAACCAAAACAAATGAACCATGTATCGTTTTTCATTACAAAAAATGTATAAGATCACGATAGATGACGATTTAAGTCATGAACTGGCTTAACTGACTTAACTGGCTTGGCTTTTTCTGGCTTATTAACTTTAATAAATGTAGGTGGCTCAATGACCGCTATTACGATCTTAACTGGCAGCAACTATACGTCCCTGCAAGGGTTGAGTTCAACAGGAGCGTCACGGC
Organism: Diarsia brunnea; assembly: GCA_949774965.1. Taxonomy (NCBI): domain Eukaryota; kingdom Metazoa; phylum Arthropoda; class Insecta; order Lepidoptera; family Noctuidae; genus Diarsia; species Diarsia brunnea. Next base: position 9,550,469 of record OX459013.1, on the reverse strand, counting down.
ATAGCGCCGCTTTCTTTACGCCATCTCGGTCAGTCTCCACCAGGTTATCCTCCGGTTAGGGCCTGGCGGGTGTCAGTTTGGAATAGAGAACTATTTTCCCCCTTTTTGTTACCATTGACGTGGGTTTATTGTACTGGTACAACTATAATTACGGAGTCTTTGTTGTTATCACATCATGTGCTATTGTATATTGTTAACATGCTGAAGACAAAATATTTTTAAAAACAGAAACAGTTAGGAAAGAACAAAATACAGTAAGGATACAAAATGAATTTTAGAAAAAAAACTCATAGACTTGCTTCATGTTCTCACAACAATTATAACATAAATGTATTATATTTCAGGTTACTCCGTCGGCCCATCAAAAGGAGGCACGTCCTTCATCTAGTCGGCCCAAAATAAACCTTCACAGTCTACAAAGCATTAATCTTAGTCGGCTCTGCATTAATTTACATTAATTGTATCTTTTTAAACTCAACAAAAGATTACTTCGTTGCAGGAATATTTTATTCGGAAAGATTGTTTTAGTTGATGATAGACACCTAGAGCAACGTAGAAAGTTAAAAAGGTTTTTAATTTCCATGAAATTAATTCATAAGCTTAATAATAGGCAGGATTTGCACAAAAACTTTGAGTAGGCACACCAAGTGCAACCTTTGCTTTCCAGACTTTCTTTCAACACTCAAGAGAAGCTAATCTTAATACCAAGCACATTATTCCAGCTTTTATCGAAAAATTACCTTTTTTTGGAGGGTAGGAAATCATCAAATGGCTCCTCCCGCTCTGGGCAGAGCGGTAAGGAGTGTCAGATTTTTACTGACTAAAAACTAATTATGTTCCTTTTTAGCCCTTAGTGTCGAGGCTGCGGTTTTTCTTTCAAACAACCCGCAACCCGACGGGTGGAAAATTACATAGCTAGCATAAAGAGAGAAAGACCAAGATTGTGTAGATTATATTTGTGTAACTTAATAACTCGCAGCTAACAATGTGTTCTCATTATTTATTGCTTCATCTCACGGTTAGAATAGGCAATTTTCTACTCATAAAATATTATGACGTCATTATATTGCTGTTATCTCTTGTTATGAATGTGACGTAAAAGGATTGTAAGGATCGTTGTTATACATTATTTAGGACTTACCTAAATTGAGTATTAAATTCTTAGGTCATCATCATCATCAGCCTATTAATGTTCCCACTGCTGGGACACAGGCCTCCACTCTTCTAGAGGAAATGGGTTATAATCATAATTAATCTATTTGCTAATCCGCACAGTCATGTAACACGTACCAGAGACAATTAACACCGAGGGAATGAAACTGTGTCTCCTTAACACAGGCTATTTTGTAGCCTAGCTAGGAGAACAGAGCTTCAACCACTTGATTGTAGACTACAACGTCTGTGTTACCAGTTGTTATTATTTAAGTTAAATGTAAATCTACAATCTGTTTATGTGAAATAAAATTATTATTATTATTATTATAATCTACCACGCGGGCCCAGTGCGGATTGGTAGATAACACATATCTTCGAATTTTTGGTTCTAGGACATGCCGATTTCCTTACGATGTTTTCCTTCACCGTTTTTGAGAGCAGTGGTGATGAAATAAATTACACAAAGTAATGTGCCTGCCAGGGTTCGAATCCACGACTTACTGTTCGTAAGTCGGGGCCGCCACCACTGGCCCACTGCTGCTTTCTCAATTCTTAGGTAACGTAATATAATATAATAAAGAAATGGTATTTGGTAATCATTTAATTCTCTGCCTTAGCCTTTTGGGATTACAATCTTGATGTTATGTTCTTATTTTATGTCTTTAATGGAAGTTTTCATAGAGGCTTAAATAATTACTTTATCATAACCAAGGGATGATGATGACCCGTCGGGGCTGCGGGTTGTTCGCAAGAGATACCGCGGCCTCGACATAAAGGGCTACGAAGGAACATGGGTGGTTTTTTTGACAGTAGAAGTCTGACACTCCCTTTCGCTCTGCCCAAGAGCGGGAGGGGTTATTTGATGATTTTCCACCCGCGAAAAAAAAAAAAGGTGTGATGATGAATCGCTTAGTAAGTCTCGATGTAAATGAGGTCTCTTTGTAAGACTTATGCTTGCTTATTGATAATATTATCTAAATTAGCCCTTCTAAAACAAAATGAGAATATTGACAATTCATGGTTACTACAGCCTTTTACAATCATCCACACTTCAAAACTTTATACACAGGCTGATATCTGTTTCAATAGTATTATATAATATACATACTAACTGCGGTACTCAGAGATATTTAATGATTACTTAAGCCGTCACTTGGTAAAGATTTGACATACTTTTTTACGACAAAACCTTTACTAATTGATGGCCTAAGTAATCATTAAAGCTCTCAGAGTGCGGCAGTTACACTGAGTAGACAGTCATTAACTAAGTACCAAAACATGAACAACATCTATTGTTTTACCTACCACAACAATTGTATTGTCAGTAGGTTCGTTCCGCTTGATTGACATTTCACAGTTTCAAGAGCTTATTGTTGTTTCAAAAACCGCTTTATAGTTGGTTACGCTGTGTTGTTCGGTATTGTATTTTTTTAATGTTTGTGTTGTGATTTTTATTATTTGTGATTTTTTCGTGACAGTTTCAATATTTTCTTATGTGTGTGATGGTTTCTCATGTAGTGTGTAAATCAAGCAAAATATTAAAATGTGAGAGTTAAGCAGTTTTGATTTAATTTATTATCATCTTGTATTTTGCAATTATGCATAGTGTTCCACGTAACAAGAAAGACTCCAATTATGCTGCAAATGCGATGCAATCCCTCGAGTTTTCTACACAAAATTATAATTAGCACAAATGCTCGTGTTAAGCCTATTATTATACTACGTAATAATAATTAACGGTTCCAAATAACGAGAACCCTTGGGGAAGCTGACAAAGATGATGAAATCCAGTCTCTTGTTCGAGGAATATGGACTGAACGGTCATTACCTACGCCAATACTTGTGTCAGCCAAGGTGCAGGTGTTAATGACGGCCTGCTCTGGTTTTCCTCAACAGGAATACCTGAGCAGGCCGTCGTTAGGCAACAGGATTAGTGCAGGCAATCTGATTCAGAAAGGATTCTTGACACAGCGCGCATTGTTGGACCCTTTCTTTGAATCCCTGACCGACACCCCGTCAGTAGCATGGACCTTTTACAAAATAGCGGTTTTAGTTTAAGTACACATTATTGAAGTGTTGCTTATTTCCAGAAATGCTTTAATTTTTAGTATTTTATTATCAGAAGAATATTAAATATAGCCAACTTAGATTAAGGGCTCGTTTACGGAGACGCAGGGCGTCGCGCGGCGCGTGCATAAGGCTCGTCTCGAGCCTTTTTATTTATTTACTGAGAGGCGCGCGAACCACCACAACGAACGCTGCATTTTAAACTAACGAGCGAAAAATCGCTTCTCGTAAAATCGACGTTTGAAATCGTTTACGTTTTCATACATCGCCATGTGTTTGAATTAACAACGCACACCGCGCCGCGCGACGCCCCGCATGTCCGTAAATGAGGCCTAATTGACTCTCCGTTGCCGCGGCAAATTGCTGCGCAGCGGACAGACCTCCGGTGCGATCTCATGGCGGCATGGAGAGAGCGACTGTCGCAACCCCGTGCAGGGCACGCCACGATAGTGGCGGTAAGTCCCCTCTTTGAGGAGTGGCTGGAGAGGCGCCACGGCGCCCTCACCTTCCGTCTGACGCAGGTACTCATCGGACACGGTTCTTTCAGGAGGTACCTGCACCGAATCAGGCGGGAGGAAACGCCCGGATGCCACCATTGCGAGGATCGGCCGGAGGACACGGTGGAGCACACTGTGGAGGTGTGTCCCGCTTGGGCGGAGCCCCGCCGTGTTCTCGTAGCGGCGATCGGCGGCGGCGACCTCTCGCGGCCGGCCCTGGTGCAAGCCATGGTCCGGGGCGAGGAGGAATGGGACGCCGTCGCCTCCTTCTGCGAAGCAGTGATGCTAGCGAAGGAGGTGGCGGAACGTGAGAGGGAGAGAACCTCTCGTCCCAGCCGCCGCGGGAGGCGCTCCGGACGTCGAGGGCCACGTGATGGCTTCCGGCCACCGTAGACGCGGGCCTGTGGACGGTGAGTGATGGGTAAGCTCGCCGTCCGTCCGTCTTATGACGACGACAGGCCGTGTCGACGGCGCGTTCGTGTTCCACGCGCGCCTCAAAGAGATGTCAGCAACATGGAAGGGGCCCGCAAGGGCCGACGCCTGTCGAGGCTGCGGGTTGTCCGCAAGGGATACCGAGGCCTCGACATGAAGGGCGAAGAAGGAACATGGGTGGTTTTTAGTCAGTAGAAGTCTGACACTCCCTTTCGCTCTGCCCAAGAGCGGGAGGGGTTATTTGATGATTTCCCACCCCCCAAAAAAAAAAAAAAAAGGCCTAATTGACTACACTGTTATCACTAGGGAACGAACAGAGTTTAGGTACCTTCGTACCATACCTTTAAAAATAAAAAAAAAGTTTCTCAAATAACTTTGGTAGGTTTATTTCGGGCATATTTCAATATTTTGTACTCATTTTTTTCAGTAAACGAAAACCGCAGGCAATCAATCAACAGTAGATCGGTATCATTCAAAACCATGTGTTGCGTATCGGTTGACAAAATCAGGATTGATAAGCTCGTCGACAACGGACACCACAATAATCTGTTTTATTATTTATTTTGTTAACCAATGTGTGTATTTTACTTGTCACTAAAAGTATCTGTCATTCTATTATATTCTATTGTTATTTATTCATAGAATGTTCATAATTTTGTGGTAAGCAATAGACTTACCAAAGGAGAATAATACTAATTTGCATAGCCTATTCTCAATTTTCTGTGCTGGAGTCAGCTTCCACCATTTTATATCGAGCCACTGTCTGCCTGAACCTGACCCTGAGTTTATGGGACTTTTTTTGGATGGTGGGAAATTATCAAATGACTTCTCCGCTCTGAGCGGAGTGGAAATGAATGTCAGATTTCTACTGACTAAAAACCAACCATGTTCCTTCTTAGCCCTTTGTGTTCGGGGTCACGGTATCTCTTTCAAACAACCCTTACCAACTGGTAAGACTGTGTGTAAGACTTTTGAGCTACTGACTATAAGCAACTACTATCTAAGTGTCTACAACCTACAAAAGACAGCGGAGACAGCTTAACATGCTTTCAGAGGCTTTTAGGGACCTCGGTGAGTTATGGATCACCGATTCATCCGACCTCAGTAAACATAATTTGACCTTGAAGGTCGACCCGTGAGGAGCTTGTTTCTGAGTCAAACATAAAAGCCTATTTCGGAGACAGATTTTTCCTCTCCAAAACTTTTCGAAAGTGCCATCGCAGGGGAATAGAACTAATTCACTTTTTTAAGGTAAGTAGCGTTTAAAAACTAATATAAAACACACAGGTACACATATTTAAGTTTGTGTAATACTCTCTTGAACAAAAAAGCTTCTTATTACAATCTCCGAATGGTTAAGTATTATTTAAAAAATTGATGTATGGATGGTATCGATGAATCTATCTGAAATAAACAAATTGAATTGAATTGATAGCGATTTAATCGCATGTCAGTACGGTTTCCGTTAAACCATTGACCATTATTAATTTATTGTCGTTAACAAGAATCAATGTCATAAAGCACATTTACACTTGAATAAGCTTTATGAAATTCAATAAACTGGTTTAAAAGGTCATAGAAATAATGCTTTTTCTTTTAAAAAATATGTAAACTGTACCTACATAACATTTGTCTGTAAACCCATACTTAAAGACTGTGTGTAACTTCCAAAAGTTAGTTGAAGATTCATTCGCTTCGGTCTTTTGTCTTGTTTAGGTAAAGATTTAAATTTTTTAACTGTCTCGCTGGTGTAGTGGTCGCAAGCGCGACTGCTGAGCATGAGGTCCTGGGTTGGATTCCCAGGTGAGGCAATGTGTTATTGGGTTTTCAATTAACAATTTTTCAGTAGCAGTCTAGATTTGTGCCCAGTTGATGGCAATAAGGCTCGCCCCCTGTTACATGGGACTTAAACATATCTGGCGAAATGTGGGTGAACTATTATGTTCAGCTTTGCCTAAAACTCGGGGATTTCAGGCGTGATGTTATAAATAAATTTACGTATTTATTCCTCGGAGGTAGGCAGAAACTACAATAGAACGCCACGTGCACGTTTATATATCTGGTCATACACGCGCACCCGAAAAACCATTTAGGTCAGTGTAGGAGGAAACCTAATATCAGTATTTATAACTAGTATTCCCTACTTGGTATAGTTTTAATCATCATCATCAGCTTAAAATGTTCCCACTGCAAAGACTCAGACTTCCACTCTAGGAGAGAGATGGGCTATTGGTAGATGTCACATGTCTTCGATTTTTTTGGTTCTAAGACATGCATGCCTCCTGGTTTCCTGGATTCCTCATGATGTTTTCGTTTACCGTTTTGAGAGCAGTGGTGATGAGATAAATTACACAAAGTAATGTGCCTGCCTGGGTTCGAACCCACGACTGCTCTCGTAGTTTTAATCATTAAATTATTCTGTGATTTGAAGCGTTATCGATGGTTATCGCGTTCACGGTCAATTTATTATTTGTTTTCAGTGAATTTTGTATGTGTATTTCCGGATCACATATTATTAATTTAGCTCGTTAGTAATATCATGAATTAGAAAATTAATTATTTTGCTGCAGGTACCAGGAATACATAGGTTACCAGAAGTTGAAACGACATGAGTACTTTTAAATATTACTTACAACTAGATCATTTTTGTTTGCCCATGAGTCGCAAACTCGAGGATTAGTCTGTATCTTGAGGATCAGAGTGTGATTTCCAAAATGAAGTGAGAGAGGGGATTTTAAGTTTGATATCATCATCACCAATTCAGCCAGAAGACGTTCACTGCTGGACATATCCCTCCCCGAGTATCACCTCATTGACCGGTTCTGTGCGACTCGCATCAAGCGAATCCCCACAACCTTCACCAGGTCATCAATGTGGTACGGTACATTGATATATTTATGTGAGTGAGTGTGAGGATTTGGTTTGTGCGAGTGTGTTTATCAGGTTAAATAAAAACTGGAAAGGCCACTTTTAAACGTATACACATATGTCACTCGTTTCTAAGTTGAGAATGAATGTAATACTCACATATAGCACGGCGCGGAGATATCATGAGGGGGGTACACGAGGATCGGAGGGGAAGGCACGGGGGAGGGGCTGTTCTTGCGTCTGCGCGCCACGAACACTCCCGCCATCACGATCAACAACACTAGAGCTGCGCTCGCGCCGCCCAACGCTACCAACGCTGCCTCTGTGGACAAAACACACGTTAATGACTTAAAAAAATAAAAAGCAAAGAAGAGCGACTTGTCTTGTATTAACACGATCTATACCATTATATACCATTATATGCCTAGCCTAGCTATCATTTTCCCAACTTTGGGAAAAGGCTAGGCAGATGCAGGTAGACAGTATGGAGCGACTGTCTATCTGATCTCCACAACCAAAACACTAACAAATAATTAAAAGATATAAAGCAAACCTACTTATTTCTTGACATGCTCAAAAGAAACAAATCCTTTAAAGTTAAAACATAATTATAGTGGAGAACAAATGGATCGTTAAACATTTTATATCTGGACTGAATCTTACAGCCTAAGGCATTGAGGTTTTTGTGATTATCTTTGATGTTCAACATCTTTTATCCTTGACATCTCTCGTGACTTTTACGTTTGCAATAATATCTCAAGGAGCTAGCGCTAACTTATTTCAGAAAAAGCAGCTCTAAAACGAAACGACAGGTCTTCTTTATTTTTCTCCACATATCAACAAAATAAGGAGGAGCTCGTGGCTTAATAATAACTACGACCCGGGTCGATCTTTAGGTCAAACCGTTCTTGTCTAGGTTGGCCCGTAGATGGGTGACCACCGATTACATATCGAGGTTCTTTCTAGCCTAAGAAATCACGTAAAGCCGTTGTCCTAAGATAGATCTTTGTCAGTTGTTGCAGGTAGTTAGGTGCCTGATAGTCTGACAACCAGTCTTACCAAAGATGTCGTATCGTATTACTATTTAAAAGGTTTTTGTGACGTTGTGCTATTTGCAGATGATACCTCTCTTATCTTTAAAGTAGATAGGAATAGACACGATTTTGACGACGTAAACAGCACGCTGTCAATGGTCACGGATTGGTTCACAACAAACAACCTTGTTCTTAATGCTAAGAAAACTAAAATAATTAAGTTCGCTTTACCCAATGTTAGAAATCTAGGTCCCAATATTATCCTCGCCAATCAAGAGCTGGAAACTGCCGACTCTGCTGTATTTCTGGGCATAACAGTAGATTCAAAATTACAATGGGGTTTACACATATCAAGCCTAGCGGGAAGGCTAAGTTCGGCCGCATACGCCGTCAGAAAAGTAAGACAATTCACTGACGTTGATACAGCACGGTTAGTCTACTTTAGTTATTTTCACAGCGTTATGTCCTACGGTATTCTGCTGTGGGGCAAAGCTGCTGATATTCAAAATATATTTGTTCTGCAGAAGCGAGCGGTTCGTGCAATTTATCAGCTGGGTGGCCGAGTTTCTCTTAGAGATATTTTTAAGGAGATTGGTATTCTCACGGTTGCTTCTCAGTTCATCTTTGCCAACATTTTATATATTAGACAAAATATTCACCTGTACACTAAAAACAGTGATATTCACAATTTTAACACTAGAAATAAGCATAAACTACGCGCTCCTTTTCACCGGCTTCACAAAGTTCATAATTCATTCGTAGGGCTCGGTATAACATTTTATAACAAATTGCCATCTTCTTTTCTAGACTTGCCATTTCATGCATTTAAAGCCAAAGTAAAATCTAATCTTTGTTTAAAAGCTTACTATTCCATTAACGACTACTTAAATGATAGGAATAGTTGGTCGCTGAGTTGAACACAAGACAATGTTTGTTTGTTTGTTATTTATGTTCTTTCTCCAAAATTAGTTTACTGACATGTTATGTCTTTTTTTTGTTTTTATTATTATATACATTTTTATTTTTGACTTGTGTCTGTAATCAATCGTAATATTAAGTTACACCTTTCTAATGTATCGAGTCTGGTTCTTCTAACCAAACAGACAGATGTGTTGCTGGGGAGTTTGTTCCGCCACTTCTTCTTTCCAGCAAAAAACACTAGGAAGTGTCGAAGGGTGGGCGTTTTGGGGGACTGTCACTTGTAAATGAGTAAAGTAAAGTAAAGTAAATTTTGACGTTCGAAAAGTGCTGATTATCAGCCTAGTTTGAATAAATGACTTTTGATTTTGATTTTGATTTTGACTAACTGGGTTGTGGAGGTCAGATAAGCAGTCGCTTCATGTAAATGCTAGTATTCAGCTGCATCTAGTTAGACTGAAAACCGACCTGAACATAGTTGGTAAAAGACTCAGCAGAAGACGATATAAGAAAAAATGCGACCGTGGGTGTTGACCTCGGACAGATTACAATGTACGACAGAAAATATGATATGAAACCATGAATAATTTTATGAGGTTCACTAAAGTAAGCATTATGTTGTATTATTACGTTGCTACATAAACTGTGACAACAATGAAAAAAACATAACTCTGTCGTTATTGTTAGAAATAGACGTGCAACATAAAAAAGTTGTAGGGTAATTTGGTGGAACATAAATTGTCTATTTTTGGGTAAACTAATTAAAATAGCAATGATGTTGATTAAGACATTAAAGTAAACGGTGTTTATCTTGTTTATGGTAATATAGCTCAAGACTTAATTACACTTAAGTACTTAGGATTGGAGCTAATCCTAAACAACTGAACATCAGTACCACTTATTTCAAATCCCACTTGACATTTAGGTTCTGGGATTCAATGCTAAGCTATGTTATTGATTCAATTTTATACAAACTGTAAACGGACTCTGTGGCGGTTTGGATATGTTGAATAGAACGGGCGACGTTGAGGTATCTAAAAAAATATAACATTAAAATATAATATTAATATAACTTGTGAAAAACCTTTGATACGCAATATCTTAGTAGTTAGAAGGCTCCCAATCTAGAACAAAACAAAATGAAACAAGGACAAGTGCCATTTGGCTTCGTCAAGGGTATTTTTAGACCCATTACATAATTATTGATCTAGTTAATATGGAAGCAGCTCCATCACATATTTGGGCAAACCCTAAGCAAATGTCTAAATTCTGTTCATTGGCAATTTAGAAAACATTCTAAGAGGCTCCACTCCTTGACTTATGATAATAAGCACATCCGATACACTGAAAGTAATTTGATAGCTCTATTCTCGTTACTGGTTAACCTTTTAACCGTGGGACGACGCGATCTATTCTTAGATCTATTCATAGAAATATGAGGACGAGAAAAATCTTACTGGAAATCTCATTCGGTTTTGTCGTGAATACAATACAAAGATAATTCTAAAATAAATTAACTTGAGGCGTTTGCCTTATATAAACCCAAGTGTGAATAATAAAGCGTATTGTGATTGCTTGATTGAACTTCTTAGTTAAAGGTTTAATTAAAACTTTTATGAAAACGCCCTTTGTCTTGTTAAAATCCAATTAAATATTTGACACTGGCAAAAAAACGAACTGTATAATATTTTCTTTTAAAATTGGAACATTTTGCAATCTATATTTTAAAAATCAAAATCTTGAATTAACTGACTGACGACTCACCAAATTCTCTAATATGTCTCTAGAAGATTGAGATCAAGGTTTATACAACCCACGATACCTTGTTTAAACCAAAATAGATCACCATTTGGTTTAAAGGCTGCAATAAAGTAAACATTGACAAGTTACCGATACCCTTCGGGCCCACTAAGTAGGTTAGAGTCCAATTTCTCTGATCTGATTCCCAACAGAAGATTTATAGAGGTTGTTACTCTACTCTCCTACGATATGCGATCAATTTTGTATCACCCAGTATACATAGACTAGATTCGGCCTTCGCGTAGTGAGCTTGCTACGGCGTAGCGTACGGGCTACGGCGTAGTAGTATCGGATTACCAATATGTTTTCGATAGACGTTCTCTAGAGGTAGGATGGGCTTATGTAGGTAGGTCGTACATATTATGAGTCTTGTCTATACGTTTGACAGACGAGACTACCAACTAGGTCAGGTTTTCCAAACTTTTCACGTTATATGTTAAGAGCTTAAGAGGATTCAAAGAATAGTGTTCCATTGAAATACGTACAAAGTATTGGCTCATATTGACATTATGGCAAGATATTGGCTTTGATCTATTGATATTATTTCAAACTGGCATAAAGTAAAAAAAAAAAAAAAGCCCTGTTAACCCAAATATTTTACTTTATCATAAAAAGATCTAACTTTCGAAAAATCAGGCGTAGGTATAAAAGTGCATACAACATACCTCTCAAATTCACAGCATTAGCAATAGAGAACTCTGACACCGAAGCAGAGGTGGGCGACTGTTCGAAGCTGTACTGCTTCGGGGGCGCGGTCTCGACCTGGCTCAGACCCTCAACGTGCCGTGACGTCACTGGGTCTTCGTACTCCCTCGGCCGGTCATAGTAGTCACCGCTTTGCTTCTCCCGCGGCTCCTCGATCGCGTCCGGGTCGTAGTCGTATTCTTCTGTTGATGAGAAAACGTGTATTACAAAACCTGTAATGCCCGAGGGGCTAGGCAGAGGCGTACCCAATAGTGTACACACATTTCCACCAGTTATGTTTAAGCCCCGTGTAATTGGGAGCGAGCCTATTGCCATTAATAGAGCACAAGTCTAAACTACGTGGCTACTGCTGATTCGGGTAGTTTTCAATAATATAGGTGGTCACAGGCTTCTATAGAAATTTGAGATAATCCGCCTGAACCTGTAAGGACCAATCAACCTTATGGTTTGCCACGAACATTCCCTATAAGCGTTTTTCACATGGCCCGGCTGCCGTAATTTTGGGTATCATACACGGAAGAAATAAGATAAAAAAGAAGAAAATAGCCGAAACAGTGTACACAATGTCATTGAACAAGGTTGCATGAGATCGTGCCATAGCAATAATGTCACTATCTGAATTTCATCAAAATCTTCGCCCTGCCATCGTCCCATGTTATTTGGGGTCGGCGCAACACATTTGTTTCGTCAATCGTCACCCTATCATTTACTCCTTTTCCTTCATCTCAATCCTCACACAATCCATTCATCTTTTATTTGGTCTTTTACTTATCCGCTATTGTTATAACATAGCGAGGAACTTTATGCCATTGTGCATTTGCCTGAAGCATGTATATTCTCAGTGTATTGAATACCAGAAGCTAATACCTGCTAATATCTGTGAATTCCAAATATTATGTCCACGCGAGCGTTAATCGGATTAGGGGCTTTAGGTACTTAATTAAATAGCGTATCGATCTGGTTTGGGAGAAAGTATTTGCTATTAATTAATAATAATAAAAGTTTATTTAGGAACAATAACACGAGACATAAAAGACAGTTAAAACGATGAAAGCTGTAAAAGTATAAATCGTAGCGCGTGCTATTAATTGCTTTTGATATAATTTTCATAGAATATGAGAATCAAACTACATAATATATACTTTAACCTTTCCGTTGTCAATTTACGTCGATATTAATCCTTAAATTTGAGTAATTAATCACAAACTCGAGAATTTCGATCATTAACAGAACGGGACGCAACTCAATTCATTGGAAATCAAATTCCATTCCAAGAATCCTACTTACTGCGTTAGACTGACTCATTACTCCATTAACAGAGAGAGCGAATAAGGTCATTAATTAGGTACCTTACCCTTCATTAAATCAATGCCGGCCAATACCTTATCGGGTCATTTAATTGATTACTGGTGGAAGAGCAATGTTGTACATATATTACGTTGTAGACCAATCAAGCTCGCTCAGTTATTGCTATATCATTATTATTGTTACGGTAGATTAAATAACAATAAGACTATGTATCCCACAAAATAATCTACTTTACTTGCCTGTCGTCCTAGTCAGTAGTTACCGTCTATGTACTAATTAAAAGTGAACCAATCAATAATATCGCTACGTAAGTACCTGTATAGTACGACTCATTAACATTCGATACAGAAAGGTCAAAGTTTACGTAACAAACCAATTCGGTCGAACTCAAATTACTTCATTAGAGTTATTAAGTAAATGCAAATTTTTATTTTATTCCTGAATGTTGTTTTATTCCTTTTTGTATTCGGCAATATGTTTCCGTATCAACAACTGTTCAGTTTGGTTTGGCTTGTTACATGCTACTTAAATGCGAAGTCACATTGAAGAAAGTATTAAATCTAACCGATCCCTTTCAGTTGATTTAGAAAGAACTTTTAATCAGAAAATATTAAATCAAAAATCAAATTCTGTTCTTACTCTATGATTTTATTTAAGTATCAAGGGACAGCAAACTACGAAATATCCAAAATTTGCTTATCTAATCCTTTGGGAAACTGTCGTTTTTACAGCAATGTGTTTTGCGGTACGACAAGTACGACATTATCTACTCATGATTAATGTAGCCTGTCTCTATGGAGATACTCTTGTAATTCCCTAAATTGTAATTTTTCAAAGATAGATTAATTTAATTATATTTATTATTTTAGTACACTGTACAAATAACTACTACAAGCCATTGAAGGATTACATGGTAAATTGTTTTTATACAAGGTGTTTTTTCTGATATTCCGTGACTTTTTAGGTTTCCTTTTTCATAGAAAATAAATCGTCAATGTCACGATTATTAATTTATAACACCCTTACGTGAAATTATGACAACGTCGCATTTTCTTAGCTATAAATGTAAATGATTGGTTTGAATGGAAATGAATCACTCGTGAAATGAATGAATGAAATGAAAAAACTCAATGAATATTCGATATAATTATATGTTTTCAAACAAAGAATTTACGTTTTGACGGCGTTGACACCTCTAAGTTTATCCAAACAATTTCAACAAACCATTTACTAGATATTACAAGAAGCCACGTCATTGATAAAATGATAATGAAATCGATCCAATTTTGAACTTGGAAGTCGGGTGTTCGTCCCTTATTTCAGTAGAAGATGGATCAGTCATAGAACGAGGTCAATATTGGACTGAGAATCACAAGAAAAACGAAGGTTAGCTAAAAAGGTTGTAGATTAGATCGTAAAACTCTGGCAGTCCACCCTATTTATTAGGAGTTAGTTAGTACTTTCGTGTGTGGAGATTTAGTGTAAAAAACTAGACAAAGCTGCGAAGCTTTCGTTCAACTTTTTTTGAGAACTTTAAGATCAGTTTCTAACTCAATTGAGTAACATTAAGTTAGCACTGCCAAGTGACTGCGGTGTCCAATATAAGTCTTGTATTTTTCTTCGTGAGTCTCATTCCCTAAAGAGTCTTGTGCGACAAGTTGGAAAATGTTTGAATTTGATTAGAGCCATGTATACATTTATTACACATAACGTAACATCACGCCTGTAATTTCTTTCTTTTCAGCACACTAAAATAGAAAACACGATCGAACATTCGATGACAATATTCACAAAATATTAAACTCCCTTGCATATTCACTGCTACACTCAATTAACTACTCCAGTGCCGCGAACAATAGCTTCGTTTGTCTAAAATTGCTGTCCCATAAGCTCTTTTGAATACACAAGCTTATGAAGCGACTACCTGGCGTGGGTACATCACAATTCCAGTAGGTGTATCGAAATTGTGACGTCACAAACATGACAAGTTTCTAATGCGATCTGTAGGCGATGAGTAAGCAGCCTGTCATTTGTTTTGGTACTAGTACATTTGCTAGTAATTTGAAAAGGTGCCGATTTTAGCTTCATGTGTTTGGTGGGAGTTGTGTGGGAGTGACGATGTTACGTTGTGCGGGCTTGATTTTGTGGTAGGTATAGTCACGTTCTTAAAACGGTGAAGGAAAACATCATCATCATCATCTCTTGCCCTTATCTTTGCCTTTCATTTGGGGTCTTCTTCTTCCTCTAAAAACGGTGAAGGAAAACATTGTGAGGAAACCGGCCGGTAGTCTTAAAACCAAAAAATTCGAAGACATGTGACATCTACCAATCCGCACTGGGCCCGCGTGGTGGATTATAAGCCCATCCCTTTTCTAGAGAGGAGGCCTGAGTCACTGCAGTGGGAACATTATAGGCTGAGGGTGGTAGTCACGCACACTAATATCTATAAGTCACTGTAAAAACTACCTTTGGCTGGTTGAAACGATTTTAACAATACAATATCTGACACCAGTCAAAAAAGGTTATGACCGATTAACAGTTTTGACTGTATCAAATACACTGAGCAAAATTCAACAGCGATTTAATTCTGGAATTCCGAAAAGGTACAACTTTACCTTGCTTGATCACTTTTGAAAGCTTCTACGTGTACACATTTTGTGTAGGTATATAGGTAGGTAATTTATTTTATATTATTTTATTTTATTTTCTTCGGGTAGCTTACAGCTAACAATACATAAATTATTAATGAGATGTTACACTACAAGCCATTTACAAGCCTCCACAGATGGCAGTAAACTAATGTTGCTTAGACTAATGAATAAGCATACTTAATAAATACACTCTTAAAAATAAAAAATAAAAACACAATAAAAACTATTGATTAACTAAGCCTAATATAATGTAGATATATATGATATACGAGTATGTACTCGTATGTAGATAGTACTGAGTTGTAATAAATAATTCTGTATATAGTGCTTACGTCAATCAGTTGTGTAGATGTCACTTACAAACGCTTGTCTACGTCCGATAGAGAGAATAATTTATGTTATTGATGGTGGTGTTATGGATGGTCCTAATTATTTCAGTCTCTTTTATCTATGTTTGTTAGTTGTAATGATACGAAAAATAACTACCGTGGTTTTTGAAGGTATGAAGTAGTTTTTCGTCGAATTATTGTTAATAATGTACTGTGTATATTTCAAATGATTACATATAAGTAAGTTCAAACCTACTTAGGTACCACCCCACTTATAATCGTAATACAATATATTTTTTTAGAAGTAGAACTAAATTAAATCCAGTAAAAAAGCAATCAAAGAAACAGGCATAGTTTTTTATCCCAAACCACTATTCCCCGTATAATAGAATTTGAAAACCAATTACATTTTTATCCAACCGGGATTAGAACCTGCGGCCCCAGAGATGAAATTTAAAGCCAGGCTTGTTTCAACTATAGGAAAATTAAACGAAAAGAGTTTTTTTTTTGCTTTGATTTTCCAATGAAAAGCTTTGCCTAAAATTGATTCTGATATAGTGCCAGAACTACTGGTATAAGAGGTTGTCTATTTGAAATTGCTAATGTATCGCTACATGGACATAACGGTTGGTTGTCGATGAAACAACTGGCAGATGTGACTATAGGGAGACGGGTAACATTGTTCTATCATATAATTATTGTTTTATTACAAGGGCAGGACCGTAGTCATCATCATCATCATTTCATCAAAAAGACGTCCACTGTTGGACATAGGCCTCCCCCAGGTGTCGCCATATTGACCGGTCCTGTGCGTCTCGCATCCAGCGGGTCCACGCAACCTTCACCAGGTCATCGGTCCACCTAGTGGGAGGCCTTCCAACGCAACGTCTTCCGGTTCGGGGTCGCCACTCCAGAACTTTTCGGCCATCCGTTCTGCGAGCAATGTGCCCTGCCCATTGCCACTTAAGTCTGGCGATTCTTCGGGCTACGTCGTAACTTTGGTTCTCATGCGGATGTCCTCATTTCTGAACCGTAGTAAAAAGAGATAATACCTATGTATTTTAATAAATTCACCCTTGAAATCAAAAACATATTCCCAACCTTTTTCTTAGGCAACTCTCGTGTCTTCGAGCGTCCTTATGATCACCCGGTGGATCATAAGACATTCAAGCAATGTTAGCGGACGTTCAAGAGGTTAAAATGGACTGAACGCAACTACAATAAAATAATCGGGCAAAATGTTATGAGCATTTCCATTAGGAATTTCTCATTAGCAGCCATGAGGTCGTGATATGTGCGCGGTTATTTATGGCAATTGGCTCGGCCTCTATTACATGATTCCTGGCTGAACCTACGGAGGTTACAGCCATGATTTTGTAGTGTAGCCAGTATTTTTTTTTTTGGACAAGTTCGCCACACTTTTATCACAATCACTGTAACTCCTGAAAGCCAAAATCAACAGCAGCGACCACCAGAAAAGCGCTGAGACAATGAACCTCGATGAAGTCCCAGAGAAACAATTTAACTGTCTTGGATCCCACAACGAAATTAATCAGAACAGGATAGCAGAGAAGTACGTCCTTACTAATCCTTACTAGTAGTATACTATATACTAATATTATAAATGCGAAAGTAACTCTGTCTAGCTGTCTGTCGCGCTCTCGCCCCAAAACTACAGAACCGATTTAAATGAAATTTGGTAAACAGATAGTCTAGAAACTGAGAAAGGACATAGGCTCCTTTTAATGTGAAAAAGGGTTGTACGGTGTTGAAAGGGGAGGGATGAAGATATTCCTTTTGGTCGCGATATAAGATAACAGCTAGTAAATAAATAAAATAGTGAATATTACCTGGCGTATTTCTCAATATCTCCGCCGGGTCTACAACGGCCGGAGCGTACCACGGCCGCCGCGAGTACACCTTCTTGGTGTTAACCGTGCGTTCGCTCGCGTCAACGTTGCGGTAACTCGATGGTGACAGGTTTAACATCTCTAAACATCTGATGATACCTGTGGAAGAAAACAGTGGTTAATTTCGAGTCCTGGGTGTTAAAATGAATGTTTTTAAATGGAAGTAATGTACACAATTATTTTTAATCAGGCGCCCCGTCTAGCAGGTTCACATACACGGAGAGTAAAAAGTTTTTATTTTATTTTCCTTTATTGGTCAACCAACAATTGTTTACACTGATAAAATTTAAAGTAAGTATATAATATCTAAAGTTAGTGTAACAATTAATTACAGGTTAGCACCACATGCCCCATTAACAAAAATAAGATGTGCCACAAGCACTGAAATATAATTAAAGATTAATATTTGAATACTTAACTAAAATTAATAGGTTTAAGAATACATGACATGAAATTAAGGAATGACCCTTATAATATCAATGGAATAAAAGAGTCTTTTCCCCACTTCAACATTACCCATTCAGATCAGTGTCCAAACAATAGCCAGACAGGTTTATCTCATGGTATTCTCGGTTATAGACTAGTCTGGTTGTTGCACCACAGAAAAGTGGGCTATGTCTATTTGTAGCCGCCTGTCAGGAGACTAACTGAAGCGTTCACGGCGGCGGGCCTAAGTTTAGACACACTTCGTTCTATAAGACCGAAATATATTGAAAAGCTGAAACCTATGTGAAATATATAAAATCACCAAGCATACATGCTACAAAATAGACACTACGATCTTTGTGGTTTTAAAATCCATACACATTAAATACATTTTAAATATTAACTGTCTTCACGATTAACTCTTTTTTTTATTTTCAAAAGAAACTTTGCCCCACTCTAGGACTTTATCAATAAACTAAGATAGAAAAACTCTTCCACAAACAAAGGTGGCATTTTGCACGTTGTTTGGCAATATTTACCTCCGGTCAAGGTAAAAGTATCCTTATTTACATAGGTATGGCCTGTAACATTACGTCACACCTTTCCCGAGGATAACAACATAAATACAATATGTACGTATAGGCGCCATCACATCAAGTTACCAGAAACTAGGAGTTTGATGTGCTGGCGTTAGTACCATAGTACAGTCGAACAAGCTCTAATAAGTATACATTCAGCTAACTTGTATTTACTTTTAAGATTATACAGATATATTTAAAGCAGTAGTGGCCCAGTGGTTGCGGCCCCGACTTACGAATAGTAAGTCGTAGGTTCAAACCCAGGCAGGCGCATTACTTTGTATAATTTATTTCATCACCACTGCTCTCAAAACGGCTAAAGAAAATATCGGGAGGAAACCGACATGTCCTGGAACCAAAAAATTCGAAATCTACTATCAAATCCGCACTGGGCCCGCGTGGCCTCAGAGAGAAAGCCTAAGTCCCTGCAGTGGGATGATGATTTACAGACTGATGTCAAACATCAAATGTTTGGAAACGTCTTGTATTCTTTAATGTGTATATGCATTTTTATTTTACAACCCGCACGGAACCGATCTTTACTCGTATTTTTATGATAAAACCATTACATTTTTAAAATATAGTCAGTTAATACTAACAATATATACTCGTAAATATGTATTATATATTCATGCAAACATTTCACTTTACTGTACCCTCAAACGTATTGTATGTATATGCCATCAACCCCAATTACTACTACATACCGTTCCGACCTTTTCAAAATAAACCACAAAATGAGAAACTAGATACAACCTCCGGAGGTGTACTCTCTTTGAAATGTTTTACCGGAGCGACCACACTCGGCCGCAGAGTGAGAAATGAAAACCAAGTTACCCTTTACCCTGTATTATATTGTTAAAAGGATTTTTTTTATTGAAATACGATAGTATTAATGAAAGCGTATTTGTTAAATTGGAATATGGTAACATTACATCGCAAAATGTTCACGTACAACAAATTCTGATGAAAATTTTAATTGTTCTGACTACTTATTCATTCATAGATTTATGTCTAACATCGCGTCTATGATCCTTGAGGGCAGAGGTGTGTAGTGGTCCCACATTTCGCCAGTTATAATTAAGTTCAATGAGGTGCGAGCCTATTGCCATCAACCGGGCATAAATCCAGACTCAGTGGCTGCTACTGAGAAATTCCTGATGGCAAAACCCAAACACAATTTTCCAGACCTGGTAAGAAAAAGTCTGTATAAATATTTAGGTTAATTAAATGTTTACGATTCTTCACTTAATTAGCCGTCCAAAAAGTATATATATGTCCTAAAGCATTGTTTACTTAGTTCTATATTTACATATTGTTAATGCCAAAAATGACACAGTACTAACTGGGTTGTGGAGATAGGCAGTCGCATAAAAAACCAACCACCACATACCATACCACTGGAGGCCACCCCGACATATAAATATTGATAATATTGTAAATCCCTAAAACACAAGTTCAAAAAGAAAGTACAAGAGTGGTCTTACCGCCTAAAGCCACACTAGAACACATTAACTTGTAGGAAAACAATAACAATGCATGTCTTACTCAATCGGAAAACGTACAAAGAGAAAATCCTCAAATACTGCTTGAGGTAAAAAAAACTTACTTACAAGGAAGTCGAGTAACAAAAAACAAATGACGAACGAGATAAAATTTTCACAGAAACCACATTGTCCTGAACCTCTTACAATATCAGTTTACAGTGTAACAAGTGCTAGAGGCAATAGGGATGTTTGCTGACAAAAAAAAAATATGATTAAAATTAGTCCGTCTGTTAAATTATCGAAAATATTGGATACGTATTTTTTTGTTTTATCAAATCGATAAAACTTGACGAAGATAAAACGCGTCAAAGATTTGAGGTGGGGGGTTGTGACGTCACTCACCGGTAAAAAATGTCATACGAATGTCTTAGAATATGACGTCACATGAGTTTTCAAAGCACTGTGCACTGTATCGTCTTCATTGTTTGCTTACGTGAAAAAAGAAAAAATACGTCTCCAATATTTTTTGAAAATCTATTTGACGGACTAATTAGATTTTTTTTGTTAACTACCCTATTCGACGAATCTTTTTCAAAACATATTAATTACCTACGCATGGACCATATTATTTCGTGTAAAATAACATTTTGACCAAAACAAACAGTTGGACATAACTTGGCCGCATATTTCGTTTATTGAATTGCGGCTGTCGTAGGTTTTCTCTGCATTGACGAAAATCATTTAATTATAGGTATAGTGAAGTGAAACAAAACATTGTTTACACAGTATTTACATAAAAGCTTTTATCCATTTAACAATACATTTTCGGTTTAGAATTTTGTGGAACAATTGTTTGTCGAAAACGTTCTATTGGAACCACAAAACGAAGCCACGAAAATGAATCAGTATTTTGAAAAATTAATGAAAGAGAAATACCACGTGAATGAATCTGGACTACATTGCATTGTAGCTATTATTTTTGAAGACTGAACTAACATCTCCAATTTTTTTAAAACCCCATGAAATATTTGTATCATCAAACTGTGCATTTGGAAAATTAAATCTCTAAGGTCTTTGCTCTGCAGTAAGACATTCATAGGCAGGTATTACTATTGTTTATTAGGTACTACATACCACTGGTTAAATGGTAATCGGTTATCGTGTGATGTGATGTGGCGGAATGAAGCAAATGTTGAGTATGAATGTGGATAGCTATAAGAGTAGAGGAAGTCTAAATAAACGATGTTTGGACTGTGTGAAGGATGATATGGCTACAAGAAGGTAACTGCTGAGACGACGAGTAATATAGAATTATGGAAAAAAAACATGCTGTGCTGAAACCTTGCGTCAATATGTGAGTAAGTTATACGTACTATTAAGCCTTGGCATAAACGTATTGTTTGGGCTTGGTCTAAGGGAAAATCATTTCGTTTGTATTTGATAGGAAACTTCAACCGGTTGGTCGACTCTTCACGTGACCAGAGGGCGGGAATATTTTCCAATGTGGCACTGCTACCAGCCTACCACTTTTTTAGTGACAGCAATTAGGACGAATTTACATTGTTTCTCTATTTTTTTATTTGACTGTAGTTAATAAATATTTATGTACGCAAATTAAAATACAAAAATAATAAAACTTGGAAACATGTTCTGTTTTTTAATTTACTACAGAACTTTATGATATTCTTATGGATATCACCAACACCGATAGCATCCTAACTTTCTACTCTGACATGTGCTCTACTTAGAAAAAAAAAAGATCAACGTCAAAAGAGTGAATTTAAAATTCTCAGCTTTAGTTGAGGAATTTTGTATCTAAAACGTGGGCAAACTTAAAAGTATTTTGCTAGAGTCCCTTTTACCTCATATATGTAGGTAAGCAAGCAATACTGCCGGTCCAGCCAAATGGACATCGTAACTCTTTCGAAGCAACTCAAATAGAAGCACAAAAAAGGCTATGGCCTTTCAGAAATTGGCAGCTTCTGGCCGGTATCTGAATAATGTTTTGGCAAAGACTTCGGAGACCTTTTTCGTAACACCTTTACATATGCTAAAATTTACATAATACGGGTCCCAAACTTAGTAAACAGGTGAAAACGAAGAATTTGTGAATGATACGTTGAGGAAGTTTTTTAGGATCTTAAAGAAATTAGAAGAATTCGAGGAAATAAAATAATTTGATTCGGTAGACGTAACAAAATAAAAGACAAAAACCAAAAACTTTTTTTCTCTCAAAAATATGTACTTACCTATGACTAAAAAACATTATAATTCTAAGTAATACAGCGCTAGTCCAAAATAAAGAAAAAGAGGCAGAGAGAGGAGAGGCTTCATACCTTGATTTTAAATCCCCATCCAATTTACAAAGAAATGTAACGGCAATATTGTGGCACCTTTTCTTCAGCAAAAGGCAAAGAATAGCCCTCGGTTTATTTTCCGCCCTTCCAGTTGGTGAGGCGGTAAATAAGCATTAGTTTCACTACGCTTTCTGTGGGTTTTATTAAAATGGACTTTAACATACATTTTAATTAAGTCTCATTTATTTTTCTTAATTAATATATTGTGTAGAATAATAAAAGAAAACAGCTTCCATTTCCATACTCTCATTTTAAACTAATTTCGATTATGGTTTCAGCAATAGTTGTTTTTTTTACATTTTTAGCATTTTACTTAAATCACATCATCAACATCATTGTCTTCGCAAATGCATCCAAGTTCTATCCTATTCGACAAATTAAAGTTTTCGATAACAAATTAAAATTTTATTTTAGAATCAAAAAAAATGCCACACAAATATTTTCACAATTTATAAAGGACAGAGTAACTGTAGGTACTCATAAACTTTGACTAGTGTGAAAACCAATAAATGATACTTTGTATAATTTAAACTGTATATATATCTAAGTTGGTTACCTACAATTACTGTGTGTATAAACAATCGGAAAGTCTTGATCCTTTTATAGAATCCATTTGTATCATCGAATATTCACGAGCCAAAATGGAAGACAAAAATATAGATGTTTAAATAACACGTTTTAAAAAGTCATCAACACGAATTGATTGACAAAATGGTATACGCAATGCCTGAGTGGTTTGCTTTTGCGGACACTGGTTGGGTCCCACATAAATCTAAAACATAATAACTAGTCTTGAAAGTGTATTTCCATTTGTCAGAAGCGACTTAGCTGTGCTTCATTTGCTTAAGGATCTCAAGCAAATTAATGCGTAAAATGCAAGGAGGAAAAAAATTTTAACTCACTACAGTCATGTCTCCAGACTATCATTAAGAATTTATGGAGCGTGGAAGTGGTTCCGTAGAGAAATAATAATTAAGGGCAGTCGACGGCCGGAGTGCAATTCTATAAAGTACTCTTATTACTCTGGGCATTAGCCTCATGGCTTTGAAGGCGTGTTCGTCAACTAATTCAACTTATGTAGTAAAAGTAGGTAATGGTGACTAAGGGACTAGACTAGCTGTCTATTCTGTTTATACCTACTACATAGTATGTTGTCAACATCACACATTTTGCGACAGTACATTGTGAAGTAGTTTTGTAGTTTATTAGATAGATATACAGACAAAAAACCGACATTTTAATAGGTTTGGGAAATCACTTCAGCAGTTCCAGCCAAACTTATGTAGGTTAAAAAAACACCTTTAAATTTTATAACCAAAGATGGAACCCTAAAAATGAAGACATTCCCAACCCAATACATCAGCCAGCTGTCAATGTGCAAAACAACCGAAGAGGTTTCATTATTTATCAATTAACAAGTAACATTTACTAAAACGCCAACGCTTTTTAAGGGCACAAAATTGTTATTTAGTTTTTTTTTTTTTCCTTTATTGGCCAACCAAAAATTGTTTACACTGATACAATTTAAAGTAAGTATATAATATCTAAAGTTAGTGTAATAATTAATTACAGGTTAGCACCACATGCCCCACAAGCAAATAAGATGTGCCACAAGCACTGAAATATAATTAAAGATTATTATTTGAATACTTAACTAAAATTAATAGGTTGTAGTTGCTTAATTAAATACCCTAGTTGCCTAAAACAAACACGTGTGTTGTGTGGTTTAGCCTGAGTGAAAACCACAGAGCAATTTCTGTTGACCGCACCAAAAACCACGTCAAATTGGGCGAAGTGTAGAAAGACAGAGTATACTAGTATTATATTATATATATATACTTAATATTTTCCTAGTCAAATTACAAATAGGTATAATTTTATACGTAGGTATTAAATGGCAAAAGCGTGTCGCATATTAACATACATATTTATATGTACTAGCTTTATCACGTCACGTTATCATCATCATTCTCTTGCCCATAACCCAATTCATTTGGGGTCGGCGCAGCATGTCTTCTTCCATATTTCTCTGTTTCTCGTCATCTCATGAGACACATCCTTTCTTGCCATATCATTCTTAATCCATCCATCGTTTCTTTGGTCTTCCTCTACTCTTATACCGTCCAAATTCATACTCAAAACCTTAGTCGTGAACTTTGCGTTATCATTGGAAATTATACCACGGAAGCTTTTGAAATGTAAGCTGTGTTATTTAGGGGATAACGTAGCTTTCGATCAGTGAAATAATTTTCGTAATTTAATCAGCAGTTCCGAAGATTAGCAATACATCCAAACTTAAATTTATTATCGCTGTAAAATAGTTAGGTTTTATGAGAAACACTTTCGCCGACTATTTGATGAACATCTAGCCGTCGGAAGTGCACCAAGAAATTGGTATTTCTTCTTTCTTTCTGATGAATGGATGATTGTGTTTGACACCAGTCAAACATGGAACATACTATACATGTTTATTCCTGTCTTCTTTGACAACACTCATTCCGTATTATAAATCCTCTTAAATAATGTAAATAGTTAAATAATTTACGATTTGTTTCAACTCAAAAATAATTTAAATTGGCTCCATCAAAGCTACATAGAATAGAGGAATTCAGTCTATTTAATTATTCACTCCGAAAAATGTTTTCACGTTTACAAATGAGATCAATTTTGGAGCTACTTATAGACCTTCCAGTTGAAATGACCGTCTTTGTTAATGACCCTTTTAATTGGTATTTGTCACAGTTGCTAAGAGAAAGTAAATGAAAATCCCAGCGTAACTCTTGAGCTGGTAAATTTCCGTTGCTTTACAAAAGCTTCCTTGTTAAGAGATGATTAGGTTCACAGGAGCGTATCTTTATTAGTTTCGTTTTCCATCCGCTTTTAGCCATCGAATATTGTATCCAATTTAATTGCTTAATTCTGGTTAACCATGGGCGATTTGAATCTGTCCATCTACACTAATATTATACAGAGATATTTTTAAGCTATTGCATAGCTTCTATCGCGGGCCTTGAGCGTGGGGACCGAATCCAGAAATTCCGTAACGATAATAAAAACCTAACACTCATTTATTTTCTTTCAGCGCCATCTATTGCAATTTTCTTTCAACTGTCAAGGAAACTCTTGCTCTAATTTCAGTTTCAACAACGTCAAAGTTAGATAACTTGACTTCCTTTGTAGCATAGCGTTCTAAAAAGAGATGGCGCCACTGATAACAAAATGGTGGAGTGTGGTTTTTTAGGAAATCTATGAAAATTGGAAACTTGGAATGTGACATTAATTTGTAACTCATGTCGGTTTTGTAACATTACATGGTTTTTGCCCGTTTGAAGGCCATAGGCTCACCCTAGGAGGGATTAGGTAGGTACAGCCCATTCACGTTCATAGAGAGGAGGCGCGACTCCCAGTAGTGGGAACATTAAAGGCCGGTAATTCTTAGCTTTATGCTGCCTTATCCTTCTGGTATTACAGGCGTGATGTTAAGTTATCATCTTTCAACAATCTTACAATTCAGTTTTAGTACGTGTGTGGGAAGTGAATGTAACACGGAAAACATCTAAAAAATTTGTTTTTTTATCAGTCACCACGCTCAAAGTGAAGTGAAGTTGAATTAATAATATCAAAGAAAAAAAAACAAAGGAAAAAAAATACTGCATTAATAAAATAAATAAACAATTATAATTGCATAAGTTGATAAAAAATGCTATGCAATAGCTTTACCGCGGCAGTCTCCTAGTGCCACACGTCTTTTTTTTTTGTAAGTTTGTATATGGAAATAATAATCCAATTCTAAGATAAATCATAACTGATAAAAATATACATTATACGCTGATTGTATAGGCTAAACTAAATTAGTATCATACCATTTTTATTCAAAATTCAAATAGAATCTAAAATTTTTATATAAACCGACCACCTCCTATCTATTTTTTCGTATAAAACTATTACAGTAGAAAGTAAACGCAAAGTGCAATCCTAGAAAATCTTTTTGTAATCTAAAAGAAATAAAATATCTAGAAGACAAACGCAATTCTATGTCTGCGTGCGACAGTAGGAAACCGTTTAAAATTCCATCTAGTTAAAAGAATAGGAGTTATTTACTCCTACTGCGATGCAATGCACACAATGTTGACTGGAAACGCAACGTTTTCTTAAAGGACGTGACTCGGACTCTTATTAATTTGTTTTTGTTTAATCTACGATTAAAGGCGTTGGAATATAGCCGCCGCGGGAGACGCTCCGGGCGTCGGGGGCCACGTGTTGGTTTCCAGCCACCGTAGGCGCTGGCTTGTGGACGGTGAACAATGTGGTAGCTCACCGTCCGACCGTCCTATGACGATGACAGGCCGTGTGGTATAGTATTTATTGAGATTTATACTTACACTTTTACTAATCATCCTCATCTTTCATAAAATGTCCTTTTTACGTCTCATTTCGCGCCTTGGCGACAACTATTCTTGTTGGCAGTCTTATAATCGATCTTATTCGATTTATTAACGTTGTTTTTACTGTTTTAAAATGTTAAATCTTATAATTTTTCATTGTTTACTTTTCATGTGACATAACGTCAGTTGTCAATATGTCATTTACTTTTTCTTTTAATTTGTGTCATAGTTTTTCTTAGTGGTTAGAACTATGAAGGTTACATTTGATTTATATAATTTAATTTATTTTTATTAATATATTAGCTCAAATAATGTAATTTATTGATAATTTCTATTAACTGTAACTTATCTCACGCTTATAAAATTAAATAACACGCTCACAGAAATTCTTTGAGGAAGTTTTTGACTGAATAATACAGGCCGTTTTAAATACAGGCAACTCACAATTTTTGATTTCAAGAACTTAAATTCTGGAAAGAATTAAAAGACAATTGGGTGGAAAAAACGGAGAGATGGTTTTATAAAAAGGGATTTCTGAAGGATGCCCGCCAGTTGAGATCTGGTTTTTAAAGAAGAATGAACACGTCTACAAGTTATTATCTGAGTTAAGAAGAACCATCGCGAAGTACCTCCAAAGTATCCTCCGGGCCTCCCTAAAGGAGTCGCCCGTGATCCTCGCGACGCGAAGTACCTCCAAAGTATCCTCCGGGCCTCCCTAAAGGAGTCGCCCGTGATCCTCGCGACGCGAAGTACCTCCAACGTATCCTCCGGGCCTCCCTAAAGGAGTCGCCCGTGATCCTCGCGACGCGAAGTACCTCCAACGTATTCTCCGGGCCTCCCTAAAGGACTTGCCCGTAATCTGCTGGCCAGCCTTCGAGATTTACCTACCGTGGAGCTGTTCTGTGCAAAGCGTGAGTTAGGAAGGTTCGTGTTTTTATAGATTTACTTGTATTTTTTACCTCTTACCTCTAAATTAAATTCAATTGTTAAATTACTTACCCTCTTTTACTTGTTAGGGGTAAGTAACACGACAGTTTGGCGCCCAACGTAAAATCAAGACTAGATCTCACTCATTCCCTCTCTAAATTCTAAAAAAACTTACACAAGCAATCAAATTTGGTATATAATTATTTTTCATCATAATTCATCACTTCATCAATCTTTACTACTTTACTTAATACTAAACATACATTTATACTACACCCCCACACACATTTCTTTTACCTCTGGTAATTGACACCCTTTCGGCCTCTTGGATGTGTTAATCCACTTCTGGACACTGCCAAGGTTGGAGATTGGTTACTATACGACGATTATTGGACAATATCTCGTAGTCGTTTCTCATTATACTTAATACTTTACCAAAACATCACTACACTGCATCCCACAGACTTGCACACATTCCATTATCGAAAGATAATGTGCACCCTTTCGGCCTCTTGGATGTGATAACCACTTGTGGGCACTGCCAAGGTTGGAGATTGGATACTTTACGACAGCCGCAGGACAATATCCTGTGGTCGTTTATACAAATCTATATATATTTATGTAATACCTATTACAAATAATTATCATTATATCGGATCCTCTAGTCCTCTTAAACTCTCTTTTCTTTAACTCTTGAGTCCTCCTCTTAAACAATTATATTGAACTACGTTTAGTGTCGTGGGCTCTTGAACTTTTATAGATACTGGGTCAATACAAAGTATAGAGACTGTTAGTAGGCTATTTTAGATTCCTCCTTCAGAACTTAACTCTTACTCTTTGTCCCTCCTCAGCCCTCCCTTACCCTCTTAAACTCTTTCACTCTCTTACCCTCTTAAACTCTTTCACTCCCTTACCCTCTTAAACTCTTTCATTCTCTTACCCTCTTAAACTCTTTCACTCCCTTACCCTCTTAAACTCTTTCACTCCCTTACCCTCTTAAACTCCTTCACTCCCTTACCCTCTTAAACTCTTTCCCTCCCTTACCCTCTTAAACTCTTTCACTCCCTTACCCTCTTAAACTCCTTCACTCCCTTACCCTCTTAAACTCTTTCCCTCCCTTACCCTCTTAAACTCTTCACTCTTGAGTCCTATAATACTCTTGAATCCTCCTTCAGAAATGATCTCTTACTCTTTGTCCCTCCTCAGCCCTCCCTTACCCTCTTTTAGAACCTTTATTATTTTTTCTAAATATTTTTTTTTTTTTTTTTTCATATATACACATGACTCATCTCTTTCTTCTTTCCCTCTTCTAAAATAGAGTTCCTTTTCGGCTTATTAAAACTCTATTTATTTTCTAATTCATTCATCGGTTATTAAACCATTATAAGATTATTTTTAATCTTTCTTTATATATTACCTAACCTTCGTTTCAACTAACTCTACAAGTTAGTATGAATCTTGTTTCTAACTATTAACTCTAAAAGTTGATAGGAGCTGCCCTTGACGTTTTACTCGGAGCATACCGACTACTATTGCGGGAGCTGCCCTGACGTTAACTCGGAGTTTACCGAGTGCGGTGTTGTTATTTATCAACTAAAGTTGACTAGGAGCGGATTACAACTCCTTTAAAAATAAGCCTTTGTTAAAAAATTTTTTTACTTCATGTTATTAATGGGTTTTAGACGAGAGCGGATTACAACTCCGAAAATAAGCCTTAAAGTTATTACCTTAACAGGTTGCGTAGTGATCATTGAATGTGAATCCTACCTCACCTAACTTCGTAAGATGTCGGTGTGTTTGAATGAAGTATGTACGTTTTGTGAATGTTGTTATACTTTAACCTTACAAAATTTTTGTTCTAGACCAAAAATTTTCTCGGGGTCGTTGGGGAAATATAGTATTTATTGAGATTTATACTTACACTTTTACTAATCATCCTCATCTTTCATAAAATGTCCTTTTTACGTCTCATTTCGCGCCTTGGCGACAACTATTCTTGTTGGCAGTCTTATAATCGATCTTATTCGATTTATTAACGTTGTTTTTACTGTTTTAAAATGTTAAATCTTATAATTTTTCATTGTTTACTTTTCATGTGACATAACGTCAGTTGTCAATATGTCATTTACTTTTTCTTTTAATTTGTGTCATAGTTTTTCTTAGTGGTTAGAACTATGAAGGTTACATTTGATTTATATAATTTAATTTATTTTTATTAATATATTAGCTCAAATAATGTAATTTATTGATAATTTCTATTAACTGTAACTTATCTCACGCTTATAAAATTAAATAACACGCTCACAGAAATTCTTTGAGGAAGTTTTTGACTGAATAATACAGGCCGTTTTAAATACAGGCAACTCACAATTTTTGATTTCAAGAACTTAAATTCTGGAAAGAATTAAAAGACAATTGGGTGGAAAAAACGGAGAGATGGTTTTATAAAAAGGGATTTCTGAAGGATGCCCGCCAGTTGAGATCTGGTTTTTAAAGAAGAATGAACACGTCTACAAGTTATTATCTGAGTTAAGAAGAACCATCGCGAAGTACCTCCAAAGTATCCTCCGGGCCTCCCTAAAGGAGTCGCCCGTGATCCTCGCGACGCGAAGTACCTCCAAAGTATCCTCCGGGCCTCCCTAAAGGAGTCGCCCGTGATCCTCGCGACGCGAAGTACCTCCAACGTATCCTCCGGGCCTCCCTAAAGGAGTCGCCCGTGATCCTCGCGACGCGAAGTACCTCCAACGTATTCTCCGGGCCTCCCTAAAGGACTTGCCCGTAATCTGCTGGCCAGCCTTCGAGATTTACCTACCGTGGAGCTGTTCTGTGCAAAGCGTGAGTTAGGAAGGTTCGTGTTTTTATAGATTTACTTGTATTTTTTACCTCTTACCTCTAAATTAAATTCAATTGTTAAATTACTTACCCTCTTTTACTTGTTAGGGGTAAGTAACACGACAGTGGACGGCGCGTTCGTGTTCCACGCGCGCCTCTAAGTAATGTCAGCAACATCACAGGGGCTCGCAAAGGCCGACGCCTGTTGGGGTTGCATGTTGTTCGAAAGAGATACGGCGGCCTCGGACACAATGGGCTTAGAAGTAACATGGGTGGTTTTTAGTCAGTAGAAGTCTGACACTCCCTACCGCTCTGCCCAGAGCGGGAGGAGTCGTTTAATGAAAAAAAGAGGTTGTAATATTTTTGTTCGAAGCTTGGCCTGCCTAACTTATATCATTTTATTTTATTTTCAAAATAGCGTATAAAACCTGTATGTATGTAATCAATAGTTCGTATCAATACATAGCGGTTTTGTGTTAGGCAAAATCTTTCAAAGCTTCGCGTTTCCGAGGTAACTACATATGTCAGCTATCAAAGTTGTGCTTTTGGCGAAGAGAGTAACTTTAATGGCTTATATCAAGAAAGATTTAATTAGACAAAGAAAACAGACGTCGGTAATCCTCATGTCTATATATTCACTCTCGTCTGTGCGGACATCAGTTTAGTTTGCAACGGTAATCATAGATGGCGCTTTGCAGGGGCGCCCCGTCCTATTAAATGGGTTGTTAAATTAATGAGTAAAGAAAAGTTCGTACTTATGTAATTCTTACGCATCTACGAAACGTATTTTATCTAACGAAATAACAGTTAAGAACCCTATAATTTTACCAAAAAGACGAAACACGAACATTAAAATATAATTAAGTGAGGTCGCGGCTTAATAATAACTGCCACTCGGGTCGTTCTTTAGGTCAAGCCGACCTTACCTAGGTTGGTCTGTGGATGGGTGACCACCCATTACATACCGAGTTCCCTCCGTGCCTCGGAAAGCACGTTAAGCTGTTGGTCCCGGCTGCCATACACAGATCTTAAAGTCTGACAACCAGTCTTACCAAAAGGGTATCGTATTACCTTGTATTAAATGGGTTGTCATCATTGGTTATAGTGCCACCCTATGACCCCAACATAGTTGGGAAAAGGCTAGGCAGATTATGATTAAAATATAATTAAGTAAATAATACAAATTCAACGGAAAACTTCATGCATTTAAATATCAAACATATAAGAACCCTATTTAGAAAAACTACAAATTGAATAAGTTTGTACTTAGGTACTAAGAAACATCTAGAGAGAAGATACTCGTATCATATAAAGTCAATCACGTAGTTATGTACTTAGTTGTTTTATTCGAAGCAAAAATGTACGAAACTTTCACCCTAATGTGTCTAACAAGCCCAAACCTCTTCGAAAACCTAAATACGTACTAAAATTACTAGGCTCTTATCGAAATCTACAAAATCAAATTGTCAGACTTTACTTTTGTTTTCACTTTATTTTAGCAGACGTGATATTGCGAATCAAAAATATTCTAAATCAGATCGTGTTTCCAAACTTTATTTACGGCAAAAAATTCTACCTATCTTTGGCAAAAATATTTCTGAGAGTAATATTTGATTTGATATTCTATGCAAAGGAGAAAGATAGAACTATAAACGAATAAAATAAAAAATATAGTGTTTCCTATTCTTCGATATAAAATATTATATTGGGGCAAGAATATTTTACCAACTGAATTGAATTTGGGTAACAGATTCTCCCGTAAGTGTTCACTCAATGTGCTTGAAAGTTTATGTGGTAATTTGTATAGCAAATGAGACTTTATGACGGTGAGATAAAGATCCAACAATCCGAAAGAAAAAACGGGCTATGCACACGTTTCTTTATAAAACGCCGTCAACGCCCAGACGCAACAAGTATGGTTTTTTCAAGGGAGAAATAAATGTCTTCGTTTTTGTTACTCGTAACTTCACACGTTATATGAGTATTGAACCCACGGATATTAAACGCGTGTCGTACGATATGGCATACCAAATCATCAAATAACCCCTCCCGCTCTGGGCAGAGCGAAAGAGAGTGTCAGACTTCTACTGACTAAAAACCACGCATGTTCCTTTTTAGAAATAAATGTTATTATTTTAATTAGCCCTTGTGCCGAGGCCGCGGTATCTCTTTCGAACACCCCGCAGCCCCGACGGGATATGACACACCCTTGAACCTTAATGATAAACATGTGTTTAATTTTTCGCCAACCGTGAAAAATGTTCATTATAGCTGCTTTTTCATATCATCTTTTTTTGATAAACTTTATGGTGTAATTCAGTTCCACTAGAACCAGGTCTGACTGTGCAATATTCAGGAAACAGATGCAATAAAGTATTCACCGGGAAAAATAGCAAAAAGTGTATGAAACGCTTCCGTCTATCTAGATAAATAAAATACTGGTATTCAGCTGCATCCGGTTAAATAGGAAGCCGATCCCTTTGGATCGGCTACTTACTATATTGAAAGTTGAAAAATCCGCCATGTGCGAGTCAGATTCGTATATTAAGGGTTTCGTTCCATCGTAGTAAGGGAGCAATCTTTAATTTTTAATTTATTTTCAGTACATGTTGTTGCAACAGAAATACACATTCTGTGGAAATTTACGAGTCATGAGATACAACCCGATGACAGACGGACGGACGGACACCGGAGGCTTAGAAATAGGGTCCCATTTGGTTACTTTTCGGGTATGGACCCCCAGAAAAGGCTAATTAGTTAATGATGTTTCTGACTGTTTAGGTATGTGTGTTACCAAAATAAATTACTCTAGTGTTCAGGTGAAATCTTTCACGTGTATCAGATAATCTCTAAAGATCATTGTGTACGTCACAGTTCAGAAGAGATACCTAAATCTCGTTACTTTGTCAAAGGAGTCTAAGCGAGGTTTATCGGATTAAAGAATTAAGTTGCAATCTTGAAAGATGAGATGGCAAATCTGTGAGCTTTAGTAATATTGATGGTACAAGTTTACTTTACGGTTTACACGTGCTTTACTTCGGATCGTGTTAGTTTAAAACCGATGTTAAAATACTTACCCGTAAAAAGGGATGAATAGAAATGCTTTTTTTTATATGTTTCAGATACCTTTTTGGCAACATACCACATTAATTCAAAGTTAAAATTCTCAAAGTTTTGTCTCGATTCACCCCTATTTTATAAGAATGGGAAATCATCAAATGACTCGTCTCGCTTTGGGCGGAGCAAAAGGGAGTCATCATCATCATCATTCTCCTGCCCTTATCAAAATTTATTTGGGGTCGGCGCAACATGTCTTCTTCTTCCATACTTCTCTATTTCTCGTCATGTCAGCAGTCACCTCCTTTCTAGCCATATCATCCTTCACACAGTCCATCCATCGTTTCTTTGGTCTTCCTCTACTCTTATAGCCATCTTTTTTTTTTTTTTTTATTTATTTATTTCAACCAAAGTTACATGAGTGGGTATTATACAAATTTTCTGCCAAACTGCAGGACAGTTTGTCGGCAGTGTTCTCGTGAATACAGCTCTTATATAGTTAAAATAACATTAAATAGTACATCACAACTTTAAGCGTTAAGAAACACAAAGTTTTGTAATAAATTACAATACATCCAAAAATACAAGGCGATATACCTACGCCTTGTATTTTTGCCACCGTCTGCTCACGCAGACGTACGCCACGGACCAACACACACTTATTCGAGCTGTCCCGTTTGTATTTAGAAAGATACTTATATAACCATGTACTGATCTACACTTCTACAGCTCGAGCTTTCGTACATGTAAACTGGTGTCTATAGATTGACTCTTATCGACTAGCCCGCCATGCCAGCACGGCGAACGAACATGCACCTACCGTCCCGACCACCGCCGCCGCACCCCCCGGTGGGAGACGAGCTACCAAGCGCGAGTGAGACACAACGGCGGCAGCCCGACCGACAGCAGCAAGGCGCGCGCGCATGCTAGCATGGCCGACTCATTCATAAGTTAGGTACACTATTATGTACACTTCACCCGGCGTACTCGCACAAACACTCGCCCAAACCGGCCGCTAAAAATTATACTTTATTGTGATGAAACTAAGATACACTTTCCATCCAAAAGTAACAATCATAACATAACATGACGCCTGTAATCCCCGAAGGTTCGGCAGAACTTTCCATCCAATAAGAAAATAAATAAATAAATAGACGCGAATCTCCGAACGAATACGCCAAGTGAAGCGACACCATAACAATTTAGGTGCCAATGCTAGGGACACAAACCCAAATAGTGCTTGCGCAGCACACTCTTTAACACGTTTTTAGACATTGTTTCGGTAGACATTTCCTTAGGTAATTCATTTAACAATGTTGGAGTTAGCCATTTCCGCGTCCTTTGACCGAAATAGTTCCTCACCTTAGGGACCGAATATTTGTTTTTCTTTGTCACTATACGAGTTGGTCGGTTATACACTTTTTTCACCATGAGTTCATTTTTATTGTGTTGTTCTAAAATTATAGTTGTTTTTATTTTTTTCTGTATGGGTAATATTTTACAAATTTTAAATAATTTTTCGTAATCTTTATTAATGCTATCTTTAGTTGACTTGTTTACTAGTAATTTTAACAATCGAATTTGCAACAGTTTAATTTTATTTAAATGTACCGGAAACGTCAGTCCATAACCACCCAACCCATAGTTTATTGTTTCCTCTGCAAGTGCATGATAAAGAATGTACATTACTCGCCTACTAACTATATACTTTAAATTGTTTAGTTTCCCTAGTACGGAGCGCAGGCGACTACATACTGTGTTTATGTGTAAGTCCCATGTAAATCGCTCGTCAATTAGTAAACCTAGGTATTTGTATTTCACCACACGCTCAATACACTCACATTGACAGTTTGCATTGCTATCGTGAAGACATTCGTACGAGTGGCCTTTTATTGAGATACGGGCATTTTTAGCAATGTGGTTATACGGAGACGATATTAACATCCACTTGGTTTTATTTATATTTATAAGAATACCATTATCGTGCGCCCATTTGACCACATTATCAAGGTCTTCTTGCATTGCCGACTGGATCAGTTCACAGTCCCGACCGCTGTATGTCAAGCACGTATCGTCTGCATACATGTATGCCTTACAATTTTTCACGACATTGACCATACTGTTGACGTGCATGATATACCCTACAGGTCCATAAACTGACCCGGTCGGCACACCGTAATCGACTTTACCGAGATCACTGTCTACTTCTTTAACCCTAACTTTTAAATACCTATGTTCTAGATACTGCCTGA
Organism: Diarsia brunnea; assembly: GCA_949774965.1. Classification (NCBI taxonomy): domain Eukaryota; kingdom Metazoa; phylum Arthropoda; class Insecta; order Lepidoptera; family Noctuidae; genus Diarsia; species Diarsia brunnea. Next base: position 9,514,494 of record OX459013.1, on the reverse strand, counting down.
ACCACCCTTTAACAGGCCCCCGTATTCCGCACTCGTCCATGGCCTGCAGCAAGCCCTCATGCTCCAGAGTGTCAAAGGCTTTTTTAAAATCAATAAAGATTAATAAAACCACCTCTTTTGAATTTAATGCGATGTTTATGTCATCTGTAAACTTACTTAATGCCGTTGCTGTGCTTCTATTTGGTCTAAATCCGTGCTGAATATCTGATAATATATTATTATTTTCTAAAAACTTTGTGATTTGGCCCACTATTACTTTTTCAAAAATTTTATTAATAACACTCAATATCGCGATGGGCCTATAATTTGTGTACTCTTTATGTTCCCCTCCCTTGAAAATAGGCCTAATAATTGAGATCTTTAAATCACTAGGATATACCTGTCGTTCTATACACTTATTAATAAAATGTGCAAGAACTTGGCTGATAGGATACTTAATAATTTTTAAATCCTTTACTCGAATTCGATCAGAGCCTGGGGACTTGCTGCAGCTTAGCTTATCTATAATTAAACATATATCTCTAGGGCAGACCTTTTTAAATCTAAAACTTACATCACTTTCTTTGACATATTCACATCTTTCATAAAACAAACGGTTACATAAATGATTCTGTTTTAGTAAACCTATTTCATTAGTAAACGTATAACAAAAATTATTACATACGCTTTCCAGGTTCTCGTTACTTTTTACAAAATGCTTTTGGATCACGTCATCAACATTTAACTTGCTTCTACCAAGCCACTTGTTCGCACACTCCCACACTTTTCTCATATCTCCGTTACAGTTTTTCAACTCTTGACGCCTGTGTGCATTTCTAGCAACATTTACAGCTTTGTTTACTTTATTTCGATATTTTGTGTACTCTAATCGTAGTGTCATATTTTTAGGATTTGCTTTCCATTTTCGGAACAATGCGTCTTTAGTTTCTAATAGTTTTTGCAATTTTTTGTCAACCCAGATGTTAGATTCCCTCTTTTTAACTAGTTTTCTTGTTTCCGACGAGCTGTAAATGTTGCTAAACATATCACACATTTGGATATACAGCTCTAAGGGGTCTTCAATACACATAAGATTTGTCCATTCTACCTCACATAATTTAGTTTTAACCGCTTCATTATTAAGTATCGTGCGGTAGCAAGGCGGCATCAGCTGTTTGTTTACTTCGATCGAGAGTCCCGTTAAGTAGTGATCGGATATAGTGGTCGTTAGTACATAGGCGTGAAGCTCGCCGACCGGTCGCGCACTTCGCACAAAAATATGATCGATGCATGATGTCACTCGTCGCTCTGACAGGACTACCTCCCGCGTGATATCTTGGATGCAGCATTCCATGCCTAACTCACTTAGGGTGTTCAGGTATTCGTTGGCGCGTGAGTCGGTTTCCCCTCGCAATATGTTAATGTTGCAGTCTCCCAACAACACTAAATCATTACCAATAGGTATATCTTGAATTAATTTCTTAAGTTCCTTTATAAAGTGTGATTTATTCATTTGCGGAGGCCTGTAGGTAATTATTATGTCAATTTTTTTGTGTTCTGTGACAATTTGACCATGTATTAGCTCACAAAATAGGTTATATTTCTTTATAATTTCAAACTCCATCTTTTCATGTACATAAATAATTATACCACCTCCCCTTCTTTCCGATCTAGTTAAGTAATATGAACAGAAACCATTTATTTCATAGTTATACACTTCCTCCTCCTTTATATTTATTTCCGTTAGACATATTAGTTCCAATTTAGGTATACAGTCTTTTATTAATACTATAAATTCATTAAAATGCTTCCTTAGCGAACAAATATTCATGTGTATGATGTTTAACTTATTTTTCGTATGTGTTATATAATCTATCCAATGTTTATTTGATTCATATTTTGAGTATATAATATCTTGTAGGTCTTCAGAGTTCATATTTGTATTTAGAAACTTCTAATCAGGAAATTTTATACTACATTCATACTCAACATTTTTCTCACAACATTTTCTTCGGAGCAAAAGGGAGTATCAGACTCTTATTGACTACAAGCCATCCGTGTTCGTTAAGCAACCCTGACAGGCACTGGCCTTAGTAGGCCCGGTCTACTTTGCTGGCAACTCTTTGAGGCGCGCGTGTTCAGGATCTGATCAGACGACAAGCCTTCGATTCACCCCCGCATTTCTTTTCACCCCGTTTTACGGTAGTTCCAATTCATCGTGCATTCATACCTACCCAAAATTATTATTATCTCTAGCCTCTACAATGTTTCCATTGCAACTGATTAAATATTGTTTTGACAACAAATTAATACTGATATAAAAAGTTCAATGATTTCAGTTGTTGTCATAATAATTCATTGCAGTGATAACGTTGCAATTATTGACTTTAAAGTCAACGTGATATACAAAACAATACTTTAATAATAATAAGTTAAGCACTAATCTCTATAGATATTTTTATCTCGAAATACATTAAAGTAAATAGCTATATTGAACCCAGTCTTTATAAAAGAATATTTTACATTTTAGCACTTCGATAAATTAGATTTTATTTCAACCGAATTTGAAATTCGGGACGAACAATTTCGGTAAAGAAAGTTTAACGGAGTTTCAAAGATTCTGACCTAAATTTGCTTACAAGGTTTGATCCTGGTCAGGGTTTGAAAAGCAGGCTCTAATAAATTCGAGGGATATCATTGTTAATCTCGTGATTGCTTCATCACCCTTTTTTGTTTGGGATAACTTAATAGATCCGACTTTCCGTTTGTTGTTCGATAGAGGTTTGTATTGCAGGTTTGTGTGGATTGGATAAAAGAGTACAGGAAGACCAAATACACGATAGTTGGATTATGTGAAATATGATATAACCAGGAAGAAGGTGGTTCTGAGATGAAGAATACAAGAGAAGTAGATACGGCAGAAGATAACATTTTGCGCCAACCCCAAATAAATTGGTATAAGGGCAGGAGAATGATGTTCATAATTATAATTAGATTTAGAACCACCATTGACGGACGATAGAATACTTATAGTTGTGTAGGTATGTAATGCAATCTACTGATAGTACAGTTTTCTACTATATTTCGGGAATTATAGGCATGATGTTACGTCGTGTTTATGTAATAAATTGGTACCTACCTCAAAGAGAGTGAAAAGCTAAACAGATCTGACGAGGGTTAAAAAAGAAATAAAATTGCGAGGAGCAGCTACAAAATCATAACGAAAATTGTGCCTAGGTACGCAGGCGTTAATAACTTATGTGTTTGCATAAATTTTAAAATTTTATATTTATTTAACATTTATTAGTGGTCCAAGTAAACTAATGTAAGCTAAGACTATTATTCTTAATTAAATGTAGACCTCTGTGAACTCTAAACCGAAATTATTTACATCATAATGTTGGCGTATTTTATTTACTGAACAGAACCAAACCTTATTATTTCTGCCCCCGCCGTTGTGTTGTATATTTTACTTATTCTAGTTTTCTCATTAGTATTAATTATTTAGACTAATTGAGAAACACAGTTGCAAAGTACCTAACCACACTTGAGTAATTAGAACCAATTTTCAGTGATATTTTTTTTATTGTTTATTACTTTAATACACATGACATTACGTTTTTCTCCATGGGGGTAGGCAGATATGCCCCAGTACCTGCAAAATCTTTATATACTCCTTTTGCCTCATCTACGTTCATACCTCTGGTCATACACGCACGCCGCCGGTTGCGAATACTATGCACCTGTCATTTCTGAAGAACGGCACCAATAAGGTCAGTAAATGTCTTCTTATTGCATCCCCTCCCGGTGTTGCCACTCACATATGGCTTACTTTCAATAGTTTATCGTTAGGTATCATTAAATTTTACTTAATATTGAATGAAACTTTGTACCTAATGCGAGTTTACACAAACATTCGAGCGATCAAATAAGATTTCGGTTTGTTGTTAAAACTTTGTCCCTAAAGTTTCCTTCACGAAGGATTTTACTTTTCGTGTTATTTGAAGGCCTTCTTCAGCAAAGTGTCGAAAGCCTTCTAATTCAAAAGTTTTTCTTGGGAAACGAAAACTTAGTTAAACGATGGTCCGCATGTGTGTGTAGTCTTTGAATATGTAGGTTCGGATGGTTCATGCCATTTGACGTTTGCAGATCCTGTACTTTTTGTAAAATTTAGAAATCTACACTAATATTATAAAGAGGAAAGATTTGTTTGTTTGTTTGTAACGAATAGGCTCCGAAACTACTGGACCGATTTCAAAAATTCTGTCACCGTTGGGAAGCTACACTATCCGCGGGTGACATAGGCTACTTTTTATCCCTGTATTCCCACGGGAACGGGAACTACGCGGGTGACGTCCGCTAGTGATTAATAATTTCATCCAAATTTATATGGGCTAGGTGGATATTAGTATGACGACCTTTGGTGATACGATGATTTGGTTAGGTTAGTCAATTGAAGTTGTAAACTTAAACTCTTTTTTTGAAGTATTCTTTAGATTATTTGTAACGAATTCAATGTTGTAGCAATGTGAGATTCTGAAACTTGACGGGTTAGGATATACCGACGCTGTGTAGGCATACAAAGGAAGGACATCGTTGCAAAATATTTCTTATATAATGTGCTATATTATATAGATGCAAAAAAAACTAGAGCACAGGGTACATACCCAATAAAACTGTATAGACTCTACAAACGAGTCAAATTGGCTCGGACTAACGTTTTATAATTTTTGCTCTGCACTGAAGTCCCCATGGTGCAGGTGCTGTTACAAAACGTGAGTCAAAAATAGAGCAACATACGTGGACCAAAATATCCACAGTCTATTCACAGTATTCACGGATGTATACGTCCCTGTGTGCCTATTGGCCTTGTTCTGTTCTGTCTCCTGCTGATATGGAAGGAAATGGAAATTATGTTTTTCCTACTCCTCCGCTATTCTTTTCTGATTAATTAAATCGTTAAATCGTTATATTATTATTATTAAATCGTAATAGTTCAATCGTTTCTCTGGGACATCGTCGGGCTTCATTGTCTCGGCGCTTTTCTTGTGGTCGCCACTGTTGATTCTGGCTTACAGGAGTTACAGTGGTTTGGGAATAATGTGGCAGGCTTGTCCCAATTAAAAACAAAAGTATTCTCGGAAATGGCTGTTGCTGATTTTAATATTATATAACGAACGAGGCGAAATAAAATATGAGAAGGTAAGGAGATAATCATGAGTAGGTACCTACTTATTTGTTGCGTGTGTTTTATTTCGTGGGAAACATTCTTAAAACAATTTACTTCCCATAGGGGAAACTTTTACTCTGGCGTAAACTGTAAGTAGTTTTTATGAAGAAAATCCGTTGGCCTTCAAAGCAGGAGTGAACCGGTATCTACTGGGCACGCTCGTGCCATCATATACCTCGTCTATCGCTTTCTATCAGGCGTTATGGAGATCTAGAGCTGGCCTATTTTGAAAATATATATAGCATTTCGTGACTCGTAACTCGTAACTCGTCGGTTCATAACTCGGTAGGTTCTAATGAAGTATGACGTTCTATACTAAAACAAATTAACGCAAACTTCGTATTTACCAAAAACGTTTTGAAACCAAAAGGTTCATTTGCTTGAACTTTATCTTTTTATTGACAAAGGAAAATTTTGATTGGCCTATAAATCAATTTTGTGACCACGTTGTGCGGTTACAGAGGGTGTTCAACCTATATATAGTAGGCTGATACAGTTTGCTTTACTTATGTTGTCTATTTATCTTACGATCCCATCTAAACTGGAATATAAAAGCTTCATTAAACCTAATAGCTGTTCAAGTATTAAAATTATGCCTGTTTAAAAGATTACTACGAGTATGTATTTGCACCTACAAAATAATATTTTGAATGCAATCTTGAAATAAATTATTTTCTTACGAAGCTTACTAATAAGCTTATAGGTATCTACAACGAGTCGACACTCGATACTTATGTTTATTGTTGATTATAAAAGTCAAAGTTTAATTTAAATTGATTACAAACATGAATTTAACAACGAACCAAAATTTAATTTAACAACGAAAAAAACAGAAGCTTATAAAAATATGTCAAGGCGGGAACAGGGTTTTATAAAAATATGTTAGGTGCTAACTTCCAATTTGTTTTTCCCCACGGAAAAGAAAGCAGAGTATCCTTTTAAGCAGCATTCATTTTACAGTTCCATTGTAAGACTATGTTTTCATCTGTCTAGCCTTTTCCCAACTATGTATATTGTGGGTGTACTATTAGGTACACCTCTGCCTAACCCTTCGGGGATTATAGGCGTGATGTTATGATGTTATGTTGTGTATATTGGGTTCAGATTCCAGTCTAACCGGATGCAGGTTTATACCAGTATTTTACATGGAGCGACTTTCTATCTGACTTCCACAACCCAGTTAGTCCTGGGTAATACGATACCTTTTTTTTGGGGGGGGGGGGGGGGGGGGGAAATCATCAAATAATCCCTCCCGCTCTTGGGCAGAGCGCAAGGGAGTGTCAGACTTGTACTGACTAAAAACCACCCATGTTCCTTCTTAGCCCTTCATGTCGAGGCCGCGGTAGCTCTTGCGAACAACCCGCAGCCCCGACGGGGTAATACGATACCTCAAGACTGGTTGTCAGACTTAAGGGTTAATATACTTTCCGAGGCGCGGAGAAAACTCAGGATGTAACCAATCTATGGACTAACCCAGGAAAACACGGCTTAACTTGAAGATCAACCAGGGCGGCTGCTATTATTTAGCCACGAGCTCTTCCATTCTCATTGGTGTAAGACTATATTTAAATTAACCTTATAGCAAAAACTGGCAAATCAGGATTCCCACAATATTATTAATGGACTAAATCTTAAATCTGTTACAATAATATAGCCAAAGATTACTTTTACAAATACATTCCTATGATAAGAAGACTGTAAAGACTTACTCGACGTAAATAAATGTATTTTAAAAGAATATTCCATCCAGATTATGGAACAAATCAAAAATATCTATTACTGTAATCTGTGCAATCGAAACCTTACAAAAAGAAGTCTATTACTTATTACTACCTCTAATACCTTCTTTAAATATAATGTAGGTACCAAAGACATAGGCCTTACGCAGCGCTAATACGGCAAAGCTTACATACTACTTAGAACTATAATGATTAAGATGACAGCAATATTGACAAAAAATCACTACATTTTTTTTTTGAGTTTAAAACCTTTTGCTTTAATTAGGATTGTTAAAATCCATCGTCTTGTTCCACAGCAGTTTTAAATACTTTCATTAATTGGGGTTTTAATTTTATATTTGTTCGGGAAAATGTTATTGCGATTTTCTGTAAAGAAAGTCGTTACTGCCTCATTGATCGAGTGTTCCTGCAGGGCTTTTGTGTATCGTTTTAAATGTCAGTGGCTATCATAGTGTCCATCGATTAACTGTCAAATGGTTACATTTTGTACCAAATTGACATTTAATCGATGGACACTATGATAGCCACTGACATTTAAAAAGATACGCCCTGCTGGTCGCGATTAAAGTCCATTTCACGAAAGAAGTCCCGCGGACAATTGTGGAACTAAATTTAACAGATCGGCCATGTTGTCGTTTGTCGATGTTATCAAGGTGCGTTTGTTGTGGTAGATATTTTGTGAGTTTATTATTGGATTAGTGCGTTATAAGGTTTATTTACGATGCCAGAAGTTGTGAAACAACATTATGTCGCGCGACATACAGCGCTGCGTCTGCGGGACTTCTTTCGTGAAATGTTCATGTTCAAAATTTACTGTTCATGTTCATGCAGTACTGGGCTTGATTCCCAGAATGGGCAAAGTATTACAGGGTGTTTCCATTACAAATTTCTCAGTAGCAGCTACGAAGTTTCGATTTATGTTCGATTGATAGAGAGGGCCCACGGGGTTCCATGTAATAACATAGGTCTTAAACATAACTGGTGAAATGTGGGTTTACTAATGGGTACTCCTCTGCCTAACCTATCGGGAATTACAGGTGTGATGTTATGTTATGTTAAAGTCTTTAGAAAAGTTTGGAGTTTAGAATGGTGTTCCTTATAAAAGGTATTGCCTTTTCCTCCGCTCAGCGCAATCTGGAGTAACACTTTAGCGTGTGAAAGCACCCATAAATATAAACAACTTTTCAATGTGAGCTCTGAAAATGAACACACATTTTTGTTGAATAGGCGTTCGATTTTTTCATTCATTCATTTTCATTTTTGTATAAATGAATATCGGTGTGTAGTTAAAATTCTGGATGTTTTTACATAAGGTAAGTACGATGTTTTTTGATAGTTATCATAGTTATAAGTACCGTCAACCTCCATAGTACAAAATGATGGGAACATCAGAAGGGACATTCGATTTTCTTAGCTCATCGTCTAACCTGCCTATACATTTCTAAACTATGGTGGGATCGGCTACCAGTCTAACTGAATTACAATATTTTATGAACGAATGCCAACTATTTTACCTGGCAGGTCGTACTATAGACACCTACGTGTATGACCCTGTATAAGTATAATACTGATACACATATACCAGCACAGTTTACTAGCTTCATCTGAACGTCCACACGTATGTGTGACTCCGACTCAATAGTCGCCTCTTTTAACCCACCACGGTTCAATAACCGTGGTGGGTTAAAAGAGGCTACATAATTATGTATTCGAATAAATATAAATGACAGGAATACGTAGAGTGTATGGTATGGTGTAAAGAATAGCACCATCCCATATCTTCCCGTGGCTGTCGTAAGAGGCGACTAAGGGACTTACCAGATAATGGGCAGCAGTGTTCTGTGTTATGCCTTCGTAACAACCATACTGCGATCACCAACCCGCACTAGGCAGGTACCAGGCACTGCTGGACATAGGTCCAGCAGTGTCTTATGGCTGAAATGATGATGATGATACGTACAGTGAATACTTTAAAAAATATCACAGATATTTTACCAAAAGTCTTATGTTACTTAAGAAGCATTGAAGAGCCTCACGAGAACGAACCTAAATACCTCTAAGTTAGAAATACTTAAATGTCAGTTATATGTTTTCTTTAGTTCGTAGAAAATGAAACGAAATTGCTTATTTAGACTCTAATAATATTTTAAAAGGGCGAAAAATAAAACGTAGAAAATAAAGTAGATTGTACGCTAGTCACGAACACATTCTGAGTGCCTATGTTAGAGATAGGTGCTTCATAAATGTTTCAGATGGTATGAAAAAGCAATTTTCTTGACTTAAACACTATCTTTACAAGGTTACCAAGGCAGCAATTTAGAAAAAAACAGAAACAAACCAACCACTCCAAAGTTAAAAGCATAGTGAAAGATTTTAGTAAACTGTATCATCAGTTAATATTGTTATCACTGCTGGGATACTCACCTTGTCTGTATGGGACCGTATGGCCACGTAAACCTAGCGCAAGTTGAAAGATGTCACATGCCTTCAAGTTTTTGGTTCTAGGACACGCTGGTTTCCTGATGACGCACTATATAAACAAGGATCTCAAGCAAAGCCGTTTATAAAACGAAGAAAAACAACAACAAAGAATAACGTTTATTTGAACAGGGCGTAAACTGCTAGAAAATTCATAGAGATTCGGGTGGCTTACGAAATCATTCCACGTCCCTGCTTTATGATTATGAGCAAAAACGAATTGGTATTGCCAAACAACTTGATGTCATTGTGGAATTACATGCATAGTGCGAGATCGATTCGTCCTTGCTTTGAAATCAACAAGTTTAACCTTCTTCAAAATAAAAGTGTGTGCCATGTCACTTTGCGTTAGGGGCTTAACTTAAGCAAGGTTCGCAAAGTTCAATAAGTATAATATAAGGTTAAAGTTAAGAAACGCGACATATATTGGTTGTAAACGTGCACATTTTGGAAGATAACACATTTTATCGCCGTCGCCGTTGAATAGATACCTATCCCAGACTGAACCAGCGTAAAATGCATACAATGCTGTAGACAAACTTGTATACCGGTGTTTAATTAATAATTCTTCTTCTTTATCGTCAAGAGTTTTTATGCCGCCAATGGGCCTCTACCTTTTTGTTTTTTTTTTGGCCGGTGGAAAATCATCAAATAACCCCTCCCGCTCTTGGGCAAAGCGGAAGGGAGTGTCAGACTTCTACTGACTAAAAACCACCCATAATTTTCCTTCTTAGCCCTGGCGCCGAGGCCGCGGTATCTCTTTCGAACAACCCGCAGCCCCGACGGGACCCGCAGCCCTGACGCGACGAGACCCGCAACCTCGACGGGATGGGCCTCTACCTTGCTTGTATATGCCTTCGAGAAATAACTCTTAGGCACGTTCGTTTCTTCACGATGTTTCCTTTCATTGAAACAAGTGATGCAATACGCGCATGAATCCAATAAATCAGACGGTCTTGGGTTTGAACTCCAGTCCTATGACTTAGCAGTCATTGCCTACTTTAAAAGGTAAATCACTCAGCCGGAGAAACGAACGTCCCCAAATGGTCCCCAATAAATCTGGACCGAAAGTTACTGAGATTTGTTTTTGCACAGATATCCGATGATAAAGGCTGACATGATAATAGCTGTAGCCGCACATAACAAAAGAATTGGCAAAAACCAACCTGCAAACATCATCTTATCGTATGTAATTTCATAATCTCTTTAGCCTCTCTGACTGCAAATTTGGTTATCTATTATACTTAATCTAAATCATTTGCACACTTTTTATTTGGTTTCTGTGTTGAAAATCCTCATGCATGTCGTCCGCCCTAGGGTAAGCGGTGGGGTACGTCAGAATGTAACTGACTAAAAACATGACCGGTGTTTCCTCATTCCGGTTTTCTCCTTGGTATCATGGGAACTGAGTCGATCACCTACATCGATCCCCGGAAATCATTTGCATACTAACCTAACCTACTTATATTGACGTTATTTTATCATTTGTGACATTCAGGAAATGCTGTGCACCTCATTAGCCATGCTGATTTCGTACCGCATTTGTAATTACCTTCCATTTCCGAACATCGTTGAAATTTTCCATGTCAAAGGCATGTGATTTTAGGAAATCACTACCCAGAAATTGGTCATTAGAGGTCACAACGAAGAAATTAGGAATATACAATGTTTTTATTGAACAATTTTTACTACTCCAACTTTTACAAGCAACATCTAATATTTACTTCAGTTTTATAAAGGCTTCACAGTTATTTGTTTTTTATTTAGAAGAAACTTTCTTAACGGAATTAGGTACCTACACCTTTCCCTAACCCTTCGGGGATCACAGGAAATATTTTATGTTTTCTGAACGTTTTATTTTTAGAACAGTACGCAACCTCTGGTTCGGGCATTGAACTCTCGCATTATTACCTAAAAGGCAAACGTAACGTTTGTCGTTCTTGTAGGTAATGTTGATTTACAGAAGCACACCTAAGTCAAACTTTTCCAGGAACACACACGATATTCTTCAAAAGTTACAGAACACCGCGTATTGCTTCGTCACTGGTTAATAGCTCAGCTCTCGTATTATTTAGGTCGATCGCTTAGCAAAGGCAATTTATTAGAGAACTGGTGACTGGGTAGAACCTCCTACTACAACCCTAGTTTATTATTTATTATTCAAACAGCTAAATCATTTATGACAGACTACACTTACAATTTTCAATATTTTTACAATATACTATAATTATTTATCGTCTAACTAGAAAATCAATGAAGTTACGTTTAAGAATTAATAAAATTAACATTTTGGAACTAGATACGAAGTGGTTTTATGATGATATAACTAGATATAACTAAGGAGGTAACTGCACTGAAAAGTAAAACAAATCTTTATTAAACCTTAAATCCGAAAAAGGTAATACTTCATTTAAAACAAACTTCCTACTCTTCTAACAGGCAGACAGAGAGACAGAGTACATTCCAATCATGAGTTAACTCATGAGTAAAATGTTTTATTCAGATTTCTCAAACAAAATTTAACTTCACTAACATATTCATGCACTTCCACTAATGCAACTACGTACCTCTATTATATCTGCTGAGTGAAGTATATTATGAGTATAAACCACCACTCCAGCTTTACATCACAGCTACCAGGCAAACATAACATTGTAGAAGGCATTAAACTTGCAAACCCAACCTATGTCGTTGATGGAAGGGCTAAGTGAAGCCATAAGTGACATTATCTTAGATATTATTCACTATTAGAGGAGGAATTCATTCATAAATAATTAATTTAAACGTTAACTGCCTCGTATGGTCTAGTGGTCTCAAGTACGACTGTTTAGCACGAGGTCCTGGGTTCGATTCCCGGGTCTGGCAAAGTGTTATTGTATTGTTCCATCAGTAGCAGCCACGGAATCTAGATTTGTCCCCAGATAATGACAATATACTCGCTCCCTATTACATGGGACTTAAACATAACTGGCGGAATGTGAGGGTACTATACATACACCTCTGTCTAACTCTTCGAGGATTACAGGCGTGATGTTATGTTATGTTAAACGTTTAATAATGCCATGTCTTCATTCTAAAATACTCAGCTCAATATAATTACAACAGGCTGCTGATGTAATCACAGTCTCTTCAATGTGATCTATGTATAATATATTATAGCCAAGTCTCGTGTCTTCTTTGTGATTGAATGTAGCTATTTTCGTCAATCAATTTCGTCAGCTAACATCATGTATTGTGTTTAGGTAGTTTACTTACTGATTAAGCGTTCAGAACACGGAGTAGAGACAACAGTAATCATAATATACTGTTGAATATACAAGAGGAACGCGCACACTCATTTTAGTAATAATAATCAACAACAAGGAACAACTCAAATGTATGTGTTAATGAATAAATACACTCTGATTTCCATGATACAGACCAACGTCTTGTTTGGGGATCGTGGTTCAAATTGCTATGTATGAGATACTTGACCATCATCCAGACGAATTGAGAACCTCCTCCTTTTTGGAAGTCAGTTAAAAAACGGAAACTGTTTTTGTTTACGTATTTTGTGTTTTTGAATTTTCAATGTGTCCCATCCAGTTTGATCGTGTTTATTTTATAAAATTCAATAAGGCATGCACGGCGACAAATCAAGTTATACAAAACTAGTTCGTGTCAATTACTCATTGTATTGGAAATCTATACATAGCGAGACCATGTATCTGAATAGGTTTGTATAGCTTGATGTCACCGTATTTTATAACTTGTGGTGTCTTTAATGAGTAATAATAAATGAAAAAATAAATGAATAGTAATAATAAGTAATAATAAATGAGTAGTAATAATGAGTAATGTATATTGTATGAGTTAAGAGACATTTTTTTGTTGATAAAACCATAACTGAAACATTTTGATGATTAGATGAATCAAAAACATAAATAATGAATTAATACTTATGCCAGGGGCCATGAAAATGTTTTTTTTTTAAATGAAAATCCTTAGTTTCGACAGCATAAAATCTGACGCTATTTAACAGAAAACATGGCAAAAAACACATTGTATTACCTATGTCGACAGGAGTTTTGTTTTGTTGTACGGTTTCATTTAACATGCATGTTTATGAAGGGAATATTCGTCAACATGAGTAAATATTGTGTAAGGTGTGAGAGTTGTGAGACTAAGTATAATAAATTACATTAAATTATATTACCAAAAAAATAAAAACTCATTTTGGTGTCTTTGAACTGTTATAATTTTTTCCCTTGGATAAACAAAGCAGTTATTTTAAACATATGAATAGGTAGACGGTGATTTTACCGGATGATACAAATCCTCAGTTTTTACTCCAAATTTCGATAACGAATAGATTCTAATTCTAGAAAATTACTTTTTATATTTTCATTGGATTTTTTTAGGAATAAAAGAGGTCCTAATATTTTATAAACAAAAGCTTTTCGTTAAAAATTTAAATTAAAAAAATAATTCTGCATAACTTGAAATATAAATCAAACAGAAATGTTATTGAAAGCCCTACCATTTGTATATTGTTTAATTAGATTTCACAATCGATACACAAGGAAAAAACAAATGTATCTAATTAAAGCTGATTATTGTGTACAGATTAAAAAGGTACATTGGACTATATTCATTATTTTTTAATAGCTTGTTTTAGATTACAATCGACTCTTCCAGAAGCAACACCGCTTTACAGCCATGCTTTGAACCAAGCAGTTCTCAAGTACTTTTATTTTGTACTCTCTAAATAAAGAAACCAAAAGTGTCTACTATAATATATTACTAGCACGAATCTTCTCGCAACTGAGCAGAGGCGTCTAAATATGATCTACTTTGTCCTGGGTTAAGTTTTGTCTAACTCGTCCGGCCATCTTCTAAGTGAAATAAAAAGTGAATAAATTAAAACTCCGTGCAAGTGAAAGTGAGATTCGCCATGTCTGATAATGATACACGAATATCGAGTGACTCTTCAAGCAGTTTTGATGGTGAATTTTCACCAACTCAAACAATGATTGTAATGTTAGTTGAGGCACTGCTTACACTAGCAACATTAATTTACGGCGTGTCATCATGGTGTATCCTGAAGAAATTCCAAAATTACAGGAATTTCGTGTTCCTTAACATCATTTTATCAAACTTGCTTATCTTTTCAACAGTGCACATAGTTTTCAATACCGAAAATTATTGGTCATTCTGCTCATTTAAATATTTAATAACAGCGAGGAACCACTGGCTGGTAATTTTAAGTCACATGTTTTACTTAGATTTTGTAAAAGTTTTTAATAGGCATTATATGCAAAGAAAATATTTGAAAAGTTGTATTTTTGGTTGGGTTGTGTCTTTTATATCATTTAGCGTTTGCGTGTTAGTAAATGATTTTCTTTCAAATGAATTCATTTCAAAGTTATCCACGGAAATACAGACTTTCATTCAGGTGGCAGATTGTATTCTACCGCTAATTGTAAACTGTTGTTTATACTTTATAATCGTATTTTCACTTTGTCGTAGTGTCAAATCGAACGAACATACAGCTTCTAACATCTGGCGTCGCTTGTATATAGCCACATTGATATTTATGTTAAGTAACATTTTATTATTGTTAAATTTTGTCGTGTATAATATATTGTTAGACCCAAACCCAATAGTAAAACTTTTGGTAACATTATTAGTTTACTTGAATCCACTAGCATTGAACGTTGTTTTTATAGTTTTAAGGAGTAATCGTGAGATGTGGTATGAGTTTTATGTAAATAAATTAAGACAAAGGTCTTCAATAGAAAGTTTTCAAAGGGATCAAGACAACATAATGGATGAACTAATTATATGTAAACTTGATGATAGTCATGCAGTAGTTGTTCATAAGGATGAAGTGTTAAATGTACCTAAAGACGGTCCCCTACTGAAACATTTACCTTCAATGTAGTAATTAATAATACACGGCGTATTTTAAACGTGCAGACGCTGCTCGTTTCTGGAACGCGCGTTGTTTGCGCCGTAGATGCGATGCCGATTTTTTCGTTTTCATATATTCAAACACGCGTATAACGCGATAAAAAGGGCGTGTGAAGCGCGTTCGAAACTCGTTTGAAGCGCGTACAAAGGGTCGGTTTGGGATCGCTGAATCTGCGGGTATACGCGCAGTGGACGCACATTTCACGATCGCCCTGTGTGCTAAGCGCATATACGCGCTTCATCTGCGCATCGTCGCTGCGCGTTTAAAATACGCCGTGTGCTAGGGGCCTAACACTTTAGTATTTAAAGTAATGTTATTTATAAATTACTTGAGTTTAAAAAGGTTATCACTTAAGCAACCATTTTTATGCAATATACAAGAGATTTAATGAAGTAAAACCGTCAAAGAAAGCAAAGCTAAGAATTCTAACTTTGCCAGTTTCAACTTCAAACAAAACTGTAGAATAAAATCGTATCTTAATTAATTACTATGAATCAAGCAATTAAAGTGATTACTTGACTTGATTATAGTACTTGATCAAAAACAAGTGATTGTTAAATATCTTTACAGATTGAATTACAACAGAATGCTCCCAGTGAGAGATTGTCTTAATATTGTATTAGAATTATTATTTAAAGAAGTAAAAATAAAATAGTACCATTTTCGGTTATGGTTTCCTTTGTTATGTCGCTGTGAACGACATTTAGTATTATGAATTTAAAAAATTGTATTGGATTTGGTATTGTTATAAGTCAGAATTTTTAATCGTACCATCGATGAAAGATTTTCTTAAAAATTTCGACTATTGAGTGACGGCTAGAAAACGTATAGTGTGAACCTGTTTATACGGTGATGATCAGTTGTCACACGTTAACTTAACATGTTTTGTTCATACCTTAGAAAACTATCGTCAACATCTGTATTTTTCGCAACTGCTGTCAGCTTTCAGCCTGACTGAATGCAGCTGAATACCAGTATTTTACATGGAGTGACAGCCTATCTGACCTCCACAAACCGGTTAGTAAAGGTTATAACCAGTTAGTTACCAGTAATCATGCGAAACCCAAAATGATACAGTGACCTAGCAAAGGGTCCATCATCGCTTTGAGCTGTGTGATTGTAGCCTAGTATGTTAGCATCTTAAAATCACAAACGTTATTAAAATTCAGACACCGTATTCAATCCTGCGGCGCATACTATGCAAATATTTTGGGAGCACGCATGGCAAGCATGAAATTTACCATAAAATATGCAATATGAGCAACATTCTACTGATATATATACCTAGCACCAGTTTTCTAACTGAACAAGAAAGATAGTTCTTGTACAAATAAGTTTTCTTTAGAATTATTCGATAAGCTAACACAAATTAGACTTTGATCGCTAATTATTTTTATCCTTAAGTTTTCTTAGTCAGAATCATGTGTTTTCAGACAAAATGTATTGTAGCGTTATTAATTAAATGTTCAATAACAGGTTAGTATGATAAGTCAAAAGTAAAGATGTCCAATCACACTAACCTTTCTTTAACTAAGTCAACTTTAGAAATCATCAGAATTAAAATATGTTTTTTTTTAACCGTTGCCCCACTCTAGGAATTTCTTCTGTATCGTATCCTGTACTTAATCGTACACATAGATAATAATTACATACAAGGTCTTAAAAATAGGTACCTAATGGTTCTTCTACTTTTAGGCAACCCTTCAAGGAACATTAAATATCTTCCTTTTACGTTGCACTTAATACAGTAGAACTACAAAATTACCTAGAAAAGTAACACATGACTTGAGATCAAAACCGAAAGGTCACAGGCTGCACGGTGTCACTTCTCCACAACCTTCACTCACACTACGTTTACTGAGCCTCTATTTGATTTTGTGAGACGGTCGGAACGCGTCGCGCCGTGAAACCACATGGCACGTGTCACGTAACAACGAGAAAACCTGAGGAATCACCGCAACTTTTTGAAAATGACAAAAGATAATGAGCATCTTTCCATATTTCTAGTATCAAAGGAGAAAAAATAAAGAAAATGAATATCTAAAAACGACAAAGTCTGATATGATTGAAAAAGTAATCCTGTGCAGAGAAAACGCCAAACAATGATACGGAAATTAAACATCGTTATGCCCAGTTTAATTATGTTTTTAAAGAAATTAAACAGACATAATAAATAAATATTTCATGAATATGGCTGCGAATATTAAAAAAATTGGTCCTTCACACGTTGTATGGTAATATCATGATATTCTTTTTCATACAATATTTTGTTCATAGTAACATGTTGCGCCAACTTCAATAATTTGAATGGGAAAAGGTCAGGGAGATTCTTTTATTTTGTTTTTTTTAGGCTGGAATCTTTTTTCTGGAAAGTAATTTTGTTCGTACTATCAGTACCTACTATAATCATTTTTCGGATTTTATTTCGGAAAAATCATCTCCTTGCCCTTATCCTGCCAATATGGTACGAAAGCAACACGGCATTTTCATTCCACCGTGAATAACTGAATATGTTATTTATTCAGCACAGTATTCAAGATTTCATATTTAAATGACATTGAGGAAACAAAAAAGAATACACATACCTATCAGATTTGGTTTATGTTCTTCAATTTACTTAAAAATAAAGACGTAGATAATATGTATATAGCCTGAAAATATGGATCATTCTCAATAGATCCATTGGTCAGATCCATGATGGATCTACTGGGAATTTGTTTTCTCATTAGATCCATCATCCAAATAAGTGGATCTACTGAGAATATTTTTTCTCAGAAGATCCATTGGCCAGATCCATGATAAATGAATGGATCTACTGGGAATTTGTTTCCCATTAGATCCATCATCGAAATAAGTAGATCTACTAAGAATATTTTTTCTCAGAAGATCCATTAGCCAGATCCATGATAAATAAAGAACGGCAATCAAACATATTAACCTGCATACCATATAATGTAGAAGCAGCGGAAGAAAATCCTATTATATAATAGGATTTTCTTCCGCTTAAAACTCCAACAGAGTATTATTAGTTTTTATGCTCTACAAATAAATACATCGGATGTTAAATCATCATTACTTCCAATTATTAAAACCGTACACTGTTTCCGGAACGAAACAAAATATTTAAATTGAATGAGCAAGTATTGCCATTTTCAAAGGGCTAGTTACAATAAATAAAAACCGGCCCAGTGCGAGTCGAGCTTGTGCATGTAGGGCTCTGTACCATCGAAGCAGGGGAGCCCTTTAATTTATTTTTATTATTTTGTGTTATAGTGTCAACAGAAATACACTAATATGTGAAAATTTCAATTGCCTACATATTATGGATCATTAGATTTAGCCAGCTGACAAAGCCCACCACACTATTCCCAGACCATTTTAACTCAAATCACGCGATCGCGATCACAAGAAAAGCACAACCCGCTGACAGACAGACGGACAAACGAATGATGGACGCACGGAAAGCGGAGGCTTCAACACTGGTTGAAGAAACATTATAATATTATCATAGAAGTACAGATGTAGCTGCGTCCATTTACTTGTGAAAGCAGAAATGCAATGAAAACACATCGCCCTTAGAAAACAGAAGCTCTCCTTGTTTTGTGGCAATCAAGCCTTCATCGTGTTTGTCACAAATATAAACATCGAATTTAAACTGTTTGAGGTATGACGCATAAATTACTAATGAAACGTAACGTCACGTCACGTGTAACGTCTAGACAATGTTATTTGGTCTGTATTGGATTCAAGGTAAGGTGATTGGTGTTAAAATTTTAATGTCAATCGATGTTCTAACAATAAACTGTTTAAAAAGGTATTTAATTGAAACTCAATTTGGATATGTCTTTAAAACCAAATTCGTTAAAATACAATATAATATAATTTCTCAGTGGCAGGCGCCAAAGAGTCTGAATTTGTACCCGGTTGATGGCTCGTCCCGTATTACATGGGACTTAAACATAACTGGCGAAATATAGGTGTACTATTACACCTCTGCCTAACCCTTCGGGTATTACAGGCGTGATGTTACGTTATGTGTTAAAATACCTTAAAAAACTGAACGGTTGAAAAGTTTGTATAAACTTATTTGATTGGATCAAACGTTTTTGTTTCTGAAACAAACAATTCAATACGTTAGCCGATTTCCGAGAAAACCAATCGGACACACTGGTTGTAAATCAATTCTAACATTGTTTTATTAACAATTCTGTTCTTGGAAAATCACTTACAATTTTCTTACAAACAACGTACTATCAAAAGACGAACGAAGGAAAGAAATATTATACCTATTTTTTTTTCTTATTAGTCGTACGCCGCTGCATCATATGTGCGTTCCATGATCATTTGGATCATTTGATCATCAACATAGATGATGATGATCATGGAACGCAGCTGCATCCGACTAAACTGGAAGTCGTATTTTACATGAAGGTGACTGCGTACGTTCAATATCATTAGATCTCAAGTTTCTACTTGGGAACATTTAATTTGAAAACAATGACGTATGTTGGCTTCGACGGACCTCCGTTTACACTGAGACGAATCACAAACTTAAAGAATTTATTTCTATAAGACCATTACAGGCACTTATGAGTGTGAAGAAAAGCTACAGTCACGGCATAGTAATTTATGAAAGTACTGTCGTTGCCCATTTCAAAGCATAGATTGTAATGGAGAACCATGAGCAAGAAACTCTTCTCTTTTAAACCTCATTTTTGAAAGGCAGGGTTCGATTTCTTTAGTGGAAGTGAATTAAAGCCACTTTGACGTATTAATTAATTACGTAACGTTATTGAAACCGCTATGTGAAACCGTAAGTGATGAAAATTAAAAGTGAATATAGGTTGATACTATAAATTATGTCTACCAAAACGAGAAACGGAGGCGTGATGTATTATGAAATTTGAGGATAACCGGTTGTATTGTGTTTTAAGTCTTGGCATTGTAAATTAATATTATTTGACAGTTGCCAGTAAATCCTATTGTCCATTAACGCCTACGTTACGTTGTGGTTTGCGTCACGAAAACGCAACGCACCCAAAAGTATTGTAATCGAAGCACAATAGGTGTGTGTATGGTAGGTAGACATTCAATCATCATCATCATCATTTACCTAACCTATTCTCAACTCTGTTAGGGTCAGGTTTGTCTAACCAGATTCAGCTGAAAACTAGCATTTGTCAAGGAGTAGTTTGTAGAGGAGGAAGAGAATGTGACCTCCACAAGCCAGTAGGTAAGACTGATTGTTAGACTTTCGGACTTCTATCTACCCACATAATGCATCGTCAATTAAAATCAAGCTAAGAAATTAGTTAAAAAAGTTCTACAAGCTCCATGGTTTAAGTAAGGGTTATTTCTTTGTTAAGAAAAAGTAGTTGCGTAGTAATTGGATGGCATCATAGTTACTAATTTAAGTAGCACCCTGGGTATATGCAGAACTCAAAACACAATAATTTGTCCACATTCAGAAGCAATAATACGTGTATAAAATTAAAATTCTTCAGCTGAAACTCGTGTCTATGCAAATTCATGAACAAATATTTTTAAACAAATATTCAAGTCGCTTCCTAAAACAAATAAAAAAAATGGTTCCACAACACTTACCTTTCCTTATAAATAAACTTGTTTTAACATATTTTCTAGCAACTTTAAACAAGGTAGAATAATTTCGAACACATATAATGTATCCTAAAAAGTTACTTTTCTTTGTTATTTAAACACAAACCAATGCTAATTCTTACACGACAAAGTTAAATAGTATAGAAGGTTAATTTGTCATGCAAATAACAAACTATTCATTCATTAAGCGTGATTAATAAATCACAGGGAAACTACAGGAAACAATTACTTACCCTTTTACAAATAAATCTCAGGTACACCTAATTTTCAAGGGGATTTTCGAACTTTCTAAACACACATAGACATGCTTTTCTACTGTTTTCAATAATGCTTACATAAAACACCGGGTGCTTTTACTTGGGGCAATAAGTGCGAGCGTGAATTCGCTCAGCTCCGTATACGTACGGTGGTCAAAAGTACCGCCAAGCCACTGAACGAAAACCCACCGCCAAAGTTCCTTCAAGTTTGTACTGCGCATGTTCCTTCCATCAAGTTAAGTTGGGACTCGTACAGACTCCGACAACTTCAAATATAGCGTCACAAAACTGTACAATGCGTACACTAAAAGCTGTTTTTTACGATTACATTTACGGTATATGGTGCCCGGCTTAACAAAATTGTGGGATTTCTATAGAACATCAGTAGATGGGATAAGCTACGGAGAAAGGGGATGAATGTAAATAGAACACACACAAAGTGTTAGCGAGGGTCAAATTAGTCCCATGTTTGAGTTACGGAGTTTAATGCCATAGAAAGGCATTTGCTTCAGCGAAAACTTGTAGTAACAAGCTTAGTCGCCTTTTGTTTTCAAGAACTAGTTGTGGGCCAGATGAATATCATGAATAACTATAATAGCATTAGTACTCGTATTATAGCACCACTAGACTAAATTTATTATTACTAACTGACTGACTAAAACGGTTTTCAGTAAGTATCGTATCTTCAGTGATTCTAACTTAGGTGAAGCTTACACAAATTACCGTTTTGAGCGGCGGAAAATAATAGAAACATGACATAATGCGATTTTGTGTTGCTAGATTAAACGCAACCCTTAAAATCCTAGGTCATAGTCATAATTTGGAAAATTTCCTAAACATGTGAATTATTTCGCAAAAACGAATGTAGCTGTCATACCATGAGTAAAAATCGTTTCGGACAGTCTCAAACTAGTGTTATTCTCCAATTGGCCTTTTGAAATATAGAAAAAAAATATCTTGTTTTGAGTTCGTGATATTTTTCATAATATCCTCTTTTCAGTGTTAATGATACCTAATGTTAGTGTACAGTCATGTGCTATATCTCTTTCGGACAAACCCGCAGCCCCGACGGGGTCGTGATGATGATTTTGATTGATTTTGACTATTCTTGGGCCAGCTATTTTCCTTCAACAACAGACAGTACAAAGAGATATAGGTAATATTATCGAAATTATACTTTTAAATAATACTAACCTACTGTTAGTTAAAGGCCTCTTCTCACACAGAAAATGCACGAGCCTCGATCACCATAGTTACTCTCGACGCATTGGCGATTTAGAACTTGCAAGTATTGAACCAGGTTCTCTCTAGATGTTTAGATTTCTCTTTCCCTCCCTTATTTGTTTGCTTATTTTAAAATCCTTCATACCAAACTAATTTAATTTTAGTTAGCAATTTGTAAAGCTATGTTAAAATCACGCCCTTTGTTAAAACTTGATTGCTAACTTATTTACCCGTAATTAAGGGATGTAATACAACACAATTTAAACAAGTTTGTTAGATAAAGCCCTACACGAATTTCAGTTGGTACCATTATAATTGAATTTCCGTCAAAGTTAACGCTTTCCCCACCTATGGAATGTAGAACTAAATATAATATTCGGCTCAGGAAAAGTTTATTTACTGAATACATTTCTAATACCATGCAGTATACAATGACGATACTACTACTTCACCATTCTACCACTTCAAAGTGAAGTGGGAAGGATTAAAAGCACTTGCTGACTAGAATACTGGGTGATCACCCAGGTGAACATAGGCGAATACAGACTTCTACCCCGGTGAACATAGGCGAATACAGACTTCTACCCCGGTGAAGGAAAACTTAATGAAAAATATTCACAGAGTTTTCTCGGAAAACACGTTAAGGCGTCCGTCCCTGCCGTCCCTGTAGTTATAGATATTTGGCCGTTGTTACAGGTAGTCTGCAGTGGGCTGAAAGTGTGGCATCCAATCTCAACAAGGCAGTCGTATTACATAGTCGCTTCATATAATATTTTAGTATTCAGCTGGATGCGATAAGACTGGAAGCCGTCTATAGCATAGTTGGAAAAAGGCTAGGCAGATGATTTCATAAAACGAGATTAATTCTCAATCCTTGATAGACTATATTGTTGATCACTATTGTTATTTATTAGCTTAGCAGGCTGGAGGGTACCTACTGTGGCCTATTCACCTGATTGAATACATAAAACCTTCGTCAAGTTTTACGACTCACACGTGTTAAGAATATAGCCTTACAGCCGTAAGTGGAGTGATAACCGAGTTTATACAAAAAACTTAATAATTTTCTAACTTAATGATGTTCAAGCATGAGAGATCAGGGGAAAATTGACAGTTTTATGCGATCATAAATTGACAAATATTACTGTTTCCGAAAAAAATAACTAATAGCCTAGTCAAATAGACATTTGAAATAACAATAATTCGCATAGAGCTAAAAATTTTGTTCAATTTTCAGCTGTATGTTTATTTAACTACCTTTTATATTCGTATTTTGACTGGGCTATTTTGTTACTGAACGAAATGATGAAACATTGTTCTGTATTGTACTAAAAAATATATTGAATTGAAATCATCAATAACGTCCCACTTTATATTTATTTTAAGGATGTTAAAAGCAACTGAAAATCTTCAAAATATATTTTTTTTACTTCAAAAATAACACAACACCTAAATAATTGGTTTCTAACCAAACAATACAGTCATATTGATTTATTCATTAAAATAGCAAAGTAAATGACGATTATTTACAAGAAGAAAAAGTGAATTTTGTGTGAAGTATGTGTGTGGAGTGAAGTTTTGGAATGCACAAGACTTGAGGTTTGATGTAGTTACAAAAATATTGATGTACAATCAACAGCATCATCATTTTCCTAGTCGAAAAGACTAGGACTAGGACTACTTACAAATTATTTTATGGATGATTTTCAGTCTGACCGGATACAGCTAAATACCAGTATTTTTTTATAGGGCGACTGTCTATCTGAACTCCACAGGGTTGTACACTGTACAGGGCAATACGATATCCCTTGATAAGGCTGGTTGTCAGAATTTCGGGCCACTGACTACCTGCAGGGCTATTGCGTATCTTTTTAAATGTCAGTGGCTATCATAGTGTCCATCAATTAACTGTCAAATGGTTCCATTTTGTACCAAACCATAACCATTTGACAGTTAATCGATGGGTACTGTGATAGCCACTGACATTTAAAAAGATACGTAATAGCCCTGCTGAAACGACAACTAAAGGTAAAAGGTAAATGGACCTATAGTACCCACACTGTTTTACATGTCATTCACATGAAACCGTTTCAGTAACGTAACATAGAACAGTGTTGGAAACAATTATTAACAATTAGGAAAACCGTAAACCTATTGAATTTCTACAGCTGGGGCCTTTCACCTCTGAAATCCGACTGTAATTGACATAATTGCTCCACCCGAAACCTAGCCAGACTGTCAAAAAACCGATCATGTTTGATTCACGTATTTTTAATGAATGCTTGCTTGTCTGCGTCTGTGAACTGTATTATGATCAATGTGAAATATTTTTTATTCTTCTTTTTGGTACTGTTATATGATTTCAATCTGTTAAGTTTGAATCAAACATCATGTTTTCTTAGGAAAATACCGTCAAAGAACAGATTTAATTAATTTTAATATTTACCATATTCATATAAAATAAACAGTTTTTAAAATATTATAAAACTTTTTACTGTAAAACTTTAAGCTCTTTCAAAGCCATTTTATTATACTTCTTTACAAACTACAATTTTAGCTTTACATGCTTCACCTAGATTTCAAAGAAACAGTACCGACATACTGTTATATGCATATTATGTGTAGCTCAAGGATACTGTTCTCCACATTCGCCTCAAGCCACCTTTGTTGGATTAAACGCCGCTTTAATGCATAAGTACTTAAGTAGGGAAGGCTAAGCTATCGCCTTAAGCACTATTATAGTAACTTGGCTTGCTTAGATACATCTAACTTACTCGTCGTGGCAAGACGCGATGGTTGCTCTTACAAATTTATAAACTGTACAGTTTATAAATTATTAAGAGCAACCATCGCGTCTTCGTACACATGATTTAAAGACTAACTTCATGCAGAATACCTACAAGAGTATAAGAATATAGGAAAACCAAAGACGACACGGTTGGCGCAGTGGCTCAAGTAGTTGACTGCTGCGCTACGTGTTGCGGGTTCGATTCCCGCACGGAACAATTATTTGTATGACCTACAGATAGTTGTTTCGGGTCTGGGTATTTGTTAAATGTCTGTGAACGCACCCACGATACAGGAGAAATTCCTAGTGTGGGGCAACGTCTTAAAAAAAAAAAAAAAAAAGAAACGATGGGTGAAATGTGTTAAGGACGATATGACAAGAAATGATTGTCTGATGAGATGAAGAGTGAAAGAGAAGTATAGAAGAAAACTTATGCTATAAGAACGGCAATGAATTGAGATAAAGGCAAGAGATTTAAGATTCAAGATTCTTTATTTGCATGAAATATGGTACAGTATTATGGTCTTAAAAATGAAAAGGTTTCACATATTTCGCTTACTACATTCTGCATGCAAACTTTCAATTAAATTAAATTAAAACACCTAGTAGGTACTCGTAATTTAGGTGTTACCTTGTTACATAAAACAAAATTGAATAACACAACTTAAAAAAACAACAAATAAAAAGACAACAAACAACAAAATATCAATAAAACAAAATAGGAACATAAGAGAATGACGAGATCGCCAGTATTTAGATACCTACAATGATAATAACATCATTATACATATAACTCTCATAGGTAGGTCAGGTGCGCAGTATTTGCAACCGGCTTGCATGTATGACCCGATATATGAACGTGAACGAGGTAAAAGTAGTATGTAAAGATCGCAGCAGTTGGTGTTCTGTGGTATCTGCTTAACCCCCATGGAAAAGTCGTGAAATTATCACCTTATATATATCCCAAACTACCAATTTGAAAATATTTTAAAACGAAAGTCAAATTACCCATTAAAGTTAAATTATACGAACAAGTCATTTACTAGAAGTTTGTCGCCAAATTACGGATTCCACTGACAAGACACAGATCAAACCTTCATTAAAACAGTACCTACAACCTAATAAAATCCGTGTAACAGCAATGAATAAACATAAGTAATTAAATTACGTCCTACAGTCAATTAATATCCGACCTGCTTCGGAATACGAGAATGGGACTGCGAACATTTAATGAGCACTAAAATTCCAGTTGTACCAGAAAATACTATTATACGGAGTCTAATGAAGCTGCCTTTTAAAGCTACTGAAGCAAAAGTCGGTAAAACTAAGAGCGTTGTCACATTGACGATTTGCTAGCGTTTTTTCAGGGAAGAGATTTGTTTGCGGAATCTCCGCGGCCAAGGATAAGTCGAAGAAACCAGGGCCGTCCTCGTTGGGAAAAGTCGTGGGTATCACCTAAATAAGGGAGGCACAGGTCCCAGCAGTGGGCAGGTGATTCCGGGTAGATATGATGATGATGATCTCCACGGGTGAGAAGCGTGCTAGCTACGACTACGCAACGAGTTCAGCATGATTTCACAATAATATACTCCTCTTGTCTTGCTCTCTCTTTTATCTTACACGTATACACGTGGAGTAGAATGCTAGCTACGCAGACGCAGTGAAAGAGTGGTATAGACTATAATTTTTTTCCAGTTAACCTGAACCCTAAAGCTTTTGCAATAAAGTTGACAATCTATCAAAGAAGACAAATTGTATTTAGTAGCTTAAAGTGCTGACGTCTGGACTCTACACAATTTCTCTGGATCAGCACAACTTCTCTCTGGTAGCACCCTAATACTTCGAGTCGAGCTAGAATAATATATCTACAAGTAAATAAAATTACCTCTAAGAGAGTACGGTAATTAAATACAGAAGTAGCATCTAATTTTATTTGGTGTGTACAAATTAGGTCGCATTTCGTTAATCAATTATGGTTACAAACGCCACAAAGGACAATAAAGGAGATTTAATGGAAATATCGAGAAGAAGAAGCGAGATTTTGTTTCCACCCCCGGCCTGTCCACCAGTGTGTGGTGGGAGGGTAGACGTGGATATCAGGAAATATCGCCTATTATGTAGTTCATAAATAAGTCATTATTTTGTACAAGTTGTTTAGTTCATTGAAATGTCACGCTTGACTATGTTATAATTGTACTTTTCTACTGATAGTAGAGTATGACATGATCCAATTATTTTATTTGTTGTATATAAAGACAATATTGGTACAATAAAGTTTTAACTGGATAAAAGAAACACGTCTTCTCTGTGAGAAGTAGTAAGTTGTTGTCCACCATGTGGATCCAGTGTGTTGATAGATGTTACATGCTTTTTCAATTTAGCTAGCTTTAGCTTTCCCAATTTATGATTCTAGAACGTGCAGGTTGTCTTACGATATTTTCCTTCTCGGTTTTGAGAACTGTGGAAATTGGCTTACTGCCTCATTGGTCTAGTGGTTGCAATCGTGACTGCTGAGCATGAGGTTCTGGGTTCGATCCCCGGTTCGGAGTAATAGTAAAAGCTATTAAGTCAGGATTTGTGTTCAGTTAATGGAAATTTTCCCTCGCCCTCTTTTACAGGTGACCATGGGCTTCTGAAACATTAGTGATTTATACAAGACGCACATAAATCCGAAAACCAGAGGTGTGTGTCTTTGTCTGTCAACCAGAGGTGGGTTTGAATTCGAGACATATAACTTAACAGTCAGACAGTCACACCACTGGGCTAACATTGCTGTACGCTTATTGAATTCCAGAATATTTTCTTTCACACAGAACAGTGCGTCACTCAATCTCACGTACTTATACCTACATAACTACGTTTAGAAGAAACCGAGACAGGTTTCTTGTTCGTAAGTTTATATAACGTTGAATGATAGAGGTAAAGTAACTCGATTCGGTGCGGTCACAGATAGCGTTAGGGCGTATGGTACGGTTGATCCTTACAGCTTGCGTGGGATAGCAACAGATCTGACTGCACACTATTCTCATTTCCGGGTCTGAATAAAAGGTAATCACAGTAAATTTTCATTCTTTGGAGTATCCTTTGTGTGGCAATAACAAAAGATTCTAATATTAACAACTTAGATATCGTGATATTGAAAACGATTCCACACACAAAAAAGTTATTTTAACTGTCAGCGCTGATATGGTAATCAAATTAGAATAGCACATTATTATCTATTATATACCTATACTAGCTTTTGCCCGCGGTTTCGCCCGCGTGTATGTCAGAAACTTTCACCCCTTATTTAACCCCCTTTTTGGGGGGGGGGGGTTGGACGTCACGCGGTTTCACCAGCGTAGTTCCCGTTCCCGTGGGAATACAGGGATAAAAGATAGCCTATGTCACCCGGGGATAGTTTAGCTTCCCAACGGTGGAAGAATTTTTGAAATCGGTCCAGTAGTTTCGGAGCCTATTCGTTACAAACAACCAAATCTTTCCTCTTAATAATATTAGTGTAGATTTACTTGGAAAAAGTCTAATCTGATTCACAAACGAAACTTACTACATAATTATTAGTTCTACAAACACTTTCCCTTTGAAAACAGACTTTAATATTCCGATTTTCCTACATGAAGCGCTTGTAGAATAGAGTTTAATTTTAAACAAAGTCAACGCTTACTTAGTTTTACATAACGCAAGTTAGTTAAGAATATGCTTTCACGAGATTAGAAAATAAGCTAGCCGGCTAAAGTGGAAGTAATGGCTTCTTCGTAATCCGCGACCTTCGTTGCAGAGGAGATAGCGACAGACATATATAGACATAGACAGTTACCTATGTACGTACGAGGTCAAGTTCTAAAAAGAGGTCCTTAGCAACATAGATTCTATTACACACACACATACATTAGATAGAGAGCAGTGATGGCTCAGTGGTAGCGGTCCCGATTTACGAACAGTGAGTCGTGGGTTCGAACCCATTCAGGCACTTACTTTGTGTAATTTATTTCATCACCACTGCTCTCAAAAACGGTGAAGAAAACATCGTAAGGAAACCGGCATGTCTTAGAACCAAAAAATCGAAGACATGTGACATCTACCAATCCGCGCATGGTGGATCATAGCCCATCCCCCTCCTAGAGAGGAGGCCTGAGTCACTGCAGTGGGAACATTATAGGCTGATGATGATACATTTTCCTAAGAATTATATACGTGTTGGCTGAAACGACTATCGGCACAATGATTGCTAAGCTCACATCCCACATGTCTACAACCTTGCGAGTCAAGTCAAGCTTGATTGCTTGATTTGCTTATCTTTCTCTGGTAATAACTGACTGTGTCATACCTAATAATGGAATCAAATATAACAGCTCACAACTTAGGACCCAGTAATATTAATGACAATAATATCCGTGGTGCTTGGCAACTGGGCTTATCCCACTTGTATACGTCCCTGTGTGCCTATTGGCCTTGTTCTGTTCTGTCTCCTGCTGATACGGAGGGAAGTGGAAATTATGTTTTTTCCTACTCCTCTGCTATTATTTTCTGATTAATTTCGTTGCGGGATCCAAGACAGTTTAGTCGTTTCTCTGGGACTTCGTCGGGCTTCATTGTCTCGGCGCTTTTCTTGTGGTCGCCACTGTTGATTCTGGTTTACAGAAGTTACAGTGGTTTGGGAATAGTGTGGCGGGCTTGTCCCAACCCCCCCTTTTTTTTTTGGTAATAACTGGATTTTTAAATAGTAAAGATTGAATTATTTCAATAGGAACTTACATTTCAACTAATTCCTTTTACACGCAGTAAAAAGATTTAAAGAAGAAAACTGATTGAACTGATTCTGTTCGTGACAAAACATGAGATTCATCCTGATCTTTTAAGGCAGACGATTAGGCTCCCAGCCTCCCACGCAACATTTGTATCTGAAAGAATTACTGTTATCTCACTGAGAGCGACCTTTATCCAGTTCTCTCATTTATCAGCCGATCAATCTTTGCAAACGATCCTTTTTGGTGAGGACGACTCGCGTTTTTATTTCGCTGTAATTCGATACTTTCAATGTTACGCAGTGTCACGTTGGCACTTGAAAGTAGGTTTCTATTGGATTTTTTTGTTTGGAGGTATTTTTATCCGACGGTTTTTTATGTGTAGTTTAAGCGATATCTTCGCCAATATAAGCAGATTCGGATGATTCTTTTTTTGCTTCTTAGAACAAGCTTTCTTCTTTCTTAAGATCTGATGCTGATGGTCCTGATGAACTTTTCAATTATAGACAGCAAGTCGGTCGTAATTGCTGTAATCGCTCAGATATTTATTGTTTACACAATTCCATAACATAATATTACGGTTGTTTGCTTTGAAGGGGATTATACTGCTAAATTTCATCAATTATGCTTAAGTACCATTTCATTTTGAATAAGCCTTTCACTATGACATGGTTTTGCAAAATATTTACAATTAATGCATAGGAAAAAAATTGCAAAGGATATTAGAACTAAAAATGGAAAATTAAAAACTTGTTTGCAAAACTAATTTACAAGAAACACACAAAAGGGGAAAAATAACTATAGGTTCAGAAGTCGGTCGACTTTTGTTTGTTTGATTCAGTCATGCCACCAACATTATTTTTTTTGTGAATAAGTAGTTGGTTGGTCGATTTATTAAAATATGTTTTTAAATATTTGGTTCTATTTCGTAATTTCCATAACTGTGTTCTCAGATTGACTTGGCCATCGCATGAAAACACAATAATATATCTCACAAGTAATACATAATAAATTAAATTATTAATTAATTATTTTAAAACATAAAAGATTCTCGCGCCAGTGCAGCAGGCTAGTGCTCGCGCCAGTGCAGCAAGCAAGTGCTTACCCCAGTGTAGCAAGCAAGTGCTCGCGCCAGTGCAGCAGTTAAGTGCTCGCAGCAGTGCAGCAGGCAAGTGATCGCGCCAGTACAGTAGGCAAGTGCTCGCGGCAGTGTAGCAGGCAAGTACTCGCGACAGTGCTGGAAGCAAGTGCTCGTGCCAGTGCTAGAAGCAAATGCTCGCGCCAGTGCAGCAGGCAAGTGGTCGCGCCAGAACCGAAGCGGGTAAGTGCTCGCAGCAGTGCAGCAAGCAAGTGCTCGCGCCAGTGCAGCAGACAAGTGCTCGCCCCAGTGCAGCAGTAAATTCTCTCGTAAGTGCAGCAGGCAAGTGGTCGCGCCAGAACCGGAGCGGGTAAACCTTTGTATTGGATTATCGAATAGCTTGAGAGCATGTGAAATGCCTTATAATGTCTTGTGGCGAAGTTTGGTGAAACTTGGTTGAGTTTGAAGAGCATCCAGGCTTGAAGAGAAACTTATTATCTAGGGCAAATTGTTCGTGCTTAGACAACCAATATGGGAGTATTTATGTATAGAATGAAATGTGTTGTACATTTCATTGCGTGTTGTGGTGAAACTTGGTAGAGACTTGTGTACAGCATGGACTCCAAAAGACTGATGAGCTGGGGGTCTAAAATGGCCGTTGTAGCAATATGAATCACGTTAAAAAACTATAAATGGTCACAGACGCAGTAATATTATGGATAGTCACTTTGTGATTATTTTAACGAATAGTAACGAAATTCATATTATTAACCTAACCTATAATTCTGCCAAAGCGGTAATTTTAGACCTATGGTGTTACCATGACGTCTTAAGGCAGGATTGCGCTAGACATCCAGTATAGCTCCGTCGCCATTTACTCTATTTTTCTCAATGGAATAAGATTAAAACAATCCTGCTTTAAGACGTCATGATAGGCCACCTGATGACAATTTCATTCCAAACGTACCAGATCGTCGACCTCTACAATTACACGGTCGATACAGTTTTCGCAACCCCTACAACAAAGTCCATAATTAAGTAATTATTCCATTTGCATCTATCTGTTGGTACTACTTGGATCATCTGATCTCCCAGACTAAACGTAAGTAGCACTCTCTTGATAGTACTTAAATACCCACAAGCACATTTCTCGTAAGAAGCCCCAAATTGCAATGGCAAAAGTTCTTAATGAGCCCCCGAGGTAAGACAACACCACAATTTACCTACAAGTTTGTACTAAAAGCATCACTATTACAGTATTACCCTATAAGGAATAACTTAGTTCATGTTCTACGATTTTACGGTTGGTATCTAATTCTAGGTTCAAACTAAACCTCGTTGCTTTATTGGACTGAATTAGTTTAACAACTAACATTGCGGCTTTGCTGCAATCTAATAAAAGCGATTATTTGGTGTGCCTAACTACAAACAGCTACAGTTTGCAGGGTAGGTACTGTTTGTCTGAAGCGTGCTACCACAGAATTGGACATAATTCGGCACAGGCCAAGCGGCATAGTCAAATATATATTTTTATTTTATTTCTTTTTATTTGCAATGGGCTTGCTCTTGACCTCAATCTTACCCTAAGGGCAATGATGAGGTCGACGATGGAACGAGCTTATTTAGTTGTATTTTGCCGCTCGGCCACACACCTGACCCGACCGAACACGACGCAATGTGTATAGACATAGCCCGCCTTTTATTTAAAACTAGCAGTTAGATGTGTAGTGGTGGAACTAGCGTCACGCGGTTTCACCCGCGTATTTCCCGTTGCCGTGGGAATACATGGATAATAATAAATAAAATAAAAAAGTAGCCTATGTCACCCGGGAATAGTGTAGCTTCCCAACGGTGAAAGAATTTTTGAAATCGGTTCAGTAGTTTCGGAGCCTATTCGTGACAAACAAACAAACAAACAAATCTTTCCTCTTTATAATATTAGTGTAGATAACAATTTCTTCATCATCATGATTCACAGGCCGACTTGCTAATACTCGTACGTCTCTCTTTATTTGTGCCAAGTTCAACGTTCCTGTGACAGTCGCATCCAAGATGTTCTCGGTATGGCAGTAATGCCGTCTTCCCAACTCGCCGCCGGACGACCAACACTCCTTTACAACAATCCTACTGACATAAAA
Organism: Diarsia brunnea; assembly: GCA_949774965.1. Taxonomy (NCBI): domain Eukaryota; kingdom Metazoa; phylum Arthropoda; class Insecta; order Lepidoptera; family Noctuidae; genus Diarsia; species Diarsia brunnea. The sequence goes on along the minus strand of OX459013.1, from coordinate 9,481,266 downwards.
CATTTACAATAAATTCCTTATTAATACTTTTAATGCGACAAAGTTTATTAATTTACCTATAGTAATAACTTATGTCCAAGGGTTTGGTGTTACATTTTATCAGGTTAATCTATCATATCCGTAATTTTTTCAAATCCAAAGCGTACCTAATCAATCAGTCTGGACAATTACATCACAGGTATTAATTTCAATATTTTCAGTAGCTTAATAAACTGGCGTGGTTACCTTATATTTTTAAAATGTCAGTGGATTCATGTTATCACAAGTACATTGATCGTATAGAAGGCATCCAGAAAAGGTTCATCAAGTATTTGATTTATCATCAGAAAGTGCCCTACCGATCTGAAGATTATCTCAACCTCTGTAAGAAGTATCATATATTACCCTTAATTAATCGACGAGCAATTTCTGATTGTATTTCATTATTAAAAATATTCAATAATTCTATTAATGACTCCAATATTCTATCCAAATTTTATTTTAATGTTCCCGGAAGGTCTAAGCGATGGAACGTGCCGTTGCGTATTCCATTTACCTCTACGAATTACAGGCAAAATTCATTTATAGTGCGTGCAAGCAGAAACTTTAATAACGTGTGTAAACAGCATGATTTTGATGCTTTCGTAACGAGTGTGTCCTCGGCCAGAAAGTGCCTGAGCCTTAGCTTTTTTAATTAAGGTTTTTTTTTTGTTGTGTTCAGGTTTTATTACTGTATTGATTGCGACATATAAAATGTGAATTTAGTTTAAGCTTGAATGTTATCCTGTATTTATTTTTTATTTTTTTGTAGCTGTATTGCGTTGTTCACACTCTTTCTTCAAAATCTGTTTTTTAGAAGTGAGGACTTTTAATTGGCTGTCAGTCTCACATACTGTTTTTTAATCTGTATAACTTAGCTGTAAGTCTTCCAAAGTAAATAAATAAATAGCCTCTATTACGCCTACATGCTTATTCAACCCTGAAAGTATAAAACACCAACTTGAGAGAAAATAATTTATATTTTCTCTCAAGCTTTTAGGGTTTCAGTTAGAAAACCTTCGTAGTTTGGTAAGTAAGAGTTTTATGACTTGCAAAGGATTCTTCGCACGCAAAGGAGTTACTAGAATGGGTCACCATACAATGAATGTGCCAAGGCTAATATTTAAATATAGCAATCTATTCAGATTCTACACGTGTTTAAACAAGTGTAGAATCTGAATTTTTATACGCCAGGGATGTTATGGATTTGAAATTACGGTTCTGGATACGGATACAGGAATAATATTATACCGGTTTCGGATCCGATATGGACTTATTTCGGATTATCCACTGGTTTCGTATAATTTCGGTTTTGAATATTAGAATCTTACCACACAATCTGGCAACTGTGTCAGCTCGGCTGGGCAAAACAAACAGTGTTTCAACTCTCAAAAATTTTTATCCATAAAATTAAAATCGAATACCCCTAAAATCCCGTCAATTATTTGAAACTACCTCTAAAAAAAGTATTTTGTAAAAATAGAGAAACTTTTGAATCGGTTTCGGTTACGATTACAGATATTTTTTAATTTCTAATATCCGATAGTTTCGGTTACGATTACGGAGCTCCATAACATCTATGGTTTAAGCTACACTTTTCCTGGTATAAGATTTTATATCATCAACCCGAAGCTTAAAAAGCAGGTCCTTATATCTCCGGTCTTCCGAGACATTTTCTAAACTTAATCGCGAAGAAAAACTTGAGCGCTAGTGTGCTGACACCATCTGAGACGAGTAAGTATAAAATACTGGTGCAACGTGTATACGTCGCTGGATAAACTGGAAATTTAGTTTTCTTCGAAAATTTAAGGATTTTTTGCATTATGTTTTATAGCAGGTGCATTACCATGGTTTTTGCAAAAAACTCTATAATATGATTAGGACAATGAGAAGCTTTACATCACCATAATGTTACTTCTAGATGGTGAAATCCCGATAATATGACGAAAATATTTCTTAATTTCCAAAATTAATCCGTTGTGATTATAAAAAATAAGTTTTATCACCTTCCATTATACAACAAAATTCTTTGTTAAAGTCCTAGTTATTTCCGCCATACAAGGCTTCTTCTAGTTATCCTGCGACATACCCACACGAAGTTTAAACAAAGATGGTTTATAAGGTCATGTTGAACCTGTTGTTGCTGTATACTTACTTGAAGTTACGACCTATATTTATACCTGGCTGATGAAACCTGGTTACGCTTAGGTATTTACATCAAAGCGTTACGGTAGGTTAGGTTTACTAGGGATTCGATTACCCTTTGGCATAGGATAGAAGATAGACCACCTTCTACATAATTAGTAGATGTATCAAACATGACAATAAATTAGCACTCTAATTGCATAACACACGTTATGGAACAATTTTGGAGTACATAATAATCGTTTGTTTGACACCAAAAATGTATTATTATGACGGGATCACGAAACGCTTCTTAAATAGAATTTTGCGTCTGGAGACTAGAGAGCTAAGACTCATCTCATGAAACCAACAAATCCCAAGCTCATGTATGCAGATGCTCAACTTCTTATAAGCGTGGCGACTTGGCACTTTGACACAATTTGGCACTATCAGTTGCGTCCATCAGTATCTGTGGACGCTTTTCATATTCATGAATTTTCCTTTACTAGGTACTCTGTTTGTTTTTCAATAATGCTAATGTTTAATACTTCACCACAGGCGGAACAATTTAGGGTCGACAGAACCCAACCCGAACAATTTCACAGAGCATTTAACGTTGTTTTATATCCAGAAACATTAAATGCGCACTGCCCAAATAACTGGGTAACAGTAGGCGTTTGTACCCTAAACCCAAACGTACAAATTGTACGAATTATTGTATTCGTTGCGAACTTGAAACATTTCACGCGCCATTTATTTTTGCACTCCCGTGGAATTTTTTAAAGTCGGCACCGTGGGATGTTTTAATTAATTTAGAAGGGATTAAAAATACCTGTTGTGTAAGGTAAGATTATGGGGCATTGCGTTGGTGTTGATGCAAACATCTTATAAGCCTCTTTGAAATATTTTGTTTAGTGTCAAGGGAGGAAAACGTTTTACAAGTAGGTGTTATTAAATGATTTTATAACATAACATAAAATACGTTACATTTAAGTCCCATGTAATATGGGGCTAGCCTATTGTCAATAATCAAGCACAAATCCTGTCTCCGTTGCAGCACTCATCTTTGACGCGTTTATTGCGTACTTCTTTTTATTTAAAGTAATACTTTCGAAGCTGATAAAAGCATTCGGTCCTTTACACCACACATCTATAACAATATTCAATATTTATTCGTTCAATAAAAAAAAACATAAAACGTGAGAGTGTATGAAACCTTTTTACACGACTGCCCCAAAAAAAAGAGTGTTATGTTTTTTTTAAAGGTTTTACTTACCGTAATAACTAATTTTATCCGTCACTCAGTTTTTATACCCTACCCTTTAAGTTATTGAGAAATGCAATTTTTGTGCACACAATTTACATTACCTCTTAACAACGTTCAGGAATATTCACCTCATCACCTGGGTATTAATTACTGGAAAGCCGGGATGGAATTAAACGACGTAATGCAACGGACCACCTGTGGATGGTTTATTAAGCCAAAAAGCCATTTCCTTCATACCTGCAATCTCCTGTACTGTAGCATTCACAACGCTTAAACATGCTCACGGTTTAGTTTGCAAGATCCCGTTGATTTCAACATAATTATTTCATTGTTTGAGGTAATTACTTTCGTCTCGTTTCTTTCTGTTTTATTTATTTCCTTGTTTATTTGTGCAAAGTAAGAAAGTATTTTTTTGGGTTTCAACAAATTAAAAAAGTTTTCTTGCCTTTCAAAATAAAGACCCACTTGATGTCTAAAGTCGGTCGGTGTCTGGCCGTTTAGTGGTTGATGGAAGGACTTAACTTTTCAAATGTCAAAATACTTGAATATTGTTTAGATAAAGTTATGATTACTGTCCCTATTTGCCTGGAATCGTTTTATTTTAGAAAATGGTTAATAAATTATATACCCAAGCGTAGAACTTGCGTCACATTCAGAACTTAATAGTGTAATAATAAAAAAAAGAGTGTGTGAGATGAGAAGAGAGTGAGATGAATGAAATTAAACTGTGTGGTGTGCTCCAAATAAAAATAAGTAAAAGTGAAAATTCGGGCGCCTGGAGTACACACAAAACTATGCCAAGGATAGACTTACCTGCGGGAGCTTGAGACTTTTAATCTTCAAGCGGGAAGGCATCAATAAAAATCAATCATGAAAAGTAAGAACGACTTTATTACCCGAAGGCTGCTGGTTTGAAAATTCCTTTCTAATTCTAAAGCTAACAGCTCTAATGTGTAAAATTAAGATGACATCGCTGTTATTCTAAGACCTGTCATTATTGCACTTTTTTAAAATAAATTGAAGTTATGTATCATAAACCATACCAAACTCCGTCGACTAAATTAGGAACCTGATGGATTATCCAAGAGCATCTTGGTGATATTCGCCGAGATTGCCAACGGCGGTCCAAGATATATGCATTTTGGTAGGGGCGTGCGTTCAAAAATTTAAGTAATATGGAAAAAAAACGCCTTGTGGCTGAAAACAAACATGAATAATCGTTAGCGGATAAAAAATGGCGATCGAATCAGAAATCGATGCAGAAATCTTTACGAGCAATAAGCAATTAAACTCACCGTTTCTTCCAAAAATCAAAATGTGGTCATCAGTAGATGAATTAATCCAAGCAAATAATTATCAAATGAAGATAAGAGATCCTGAAACAATTAAATATCGGAAACTATTAGCGTCTGCTATCAAAATAGCCATGACAACGCGGAACGGACCGAAATCACAAAGAATTCGCTTACCTTAAAAATAAAGGCTATCCAATTAGGATCATGACAAGGGCAATCGGCTACCACATAATTAGGGACTAGATGCCGCCCATCTCAAGTTATATTTTGAGATTTTAATGGAGCGCTCAAAATTCACGCCATTAGGTCCAAGCTATAGGTCGAAAAGCAACAGATGTCAAAGTCAATTTGACAGCATCGAAAATAAAACTCAGTGTGACCACTTCACGAATCCAAGTCAACCAAAAAATGAATTTTCATAAGGCAACACCACCATCAGAGCCTACAAATCAAAGCAAATAATTCAATAGTATGTAACAGGCTTAAAAGACTCGTTACATTACATCCCTCCCCGAAAATAAAAGAAAGGAACTTTCTTTTATTAGAAAGAAATCTTCAACACAATAGACCAGTCTTAACAACTTTCTAATACCCAAAAAAAGAAAAGAATCATAAAAGATTCGAAGTGTAAATGAATTCTGAACATGTCAAACGACAAGGTCTCAAGAATTTAATAAAAGTAAAAACATGCAAATGACAAAAAGTCAAAAATGAAATCTGTGAAAAACAGAAAAAAATATAAGTTATAAAAACTAGTTAAATGAAACGAAGAGAGAAATCTCTTAGCGCTTCTAAACTCCAAAACAGTGCAGTTAGGCACTATAGCCACTGACTACAAATTTCAAACGAATTCGAACAAATTACCAATACAAACTACAATTTTTAGTGCAGTTAGGCACCATCGCCACCGACTAAAAATTTCAAACCACTTGGAACAGTACAACTTTGAGTGCAGTTAGGCACTATCGCCACTGACTACTATGTCAACTGCTTCCAACTCTACCATCTCTATGAGTGCAGTTAGGCTCTATTGCCACTGACTAACTCCGTATCCAACAATCCAAAAAAAATTGAAACTCCAAACAAAAGTTTTTAAATAAAGCTGAAAGACCTTATTTAAAATATTGTTACAGGCACAACCTGCAACGAAACAAAGGAAAGCGTACTGTGATCGGCTCATCACCACCGAATTCCCGAGCACAATAGCTGTAAAAGAATGTTGCTGTGACTGGCTCAACACTACCAATCTCCCAAACACAGACAAACACAAAAAATCATTGAGATCTCCAATGAGAAATCTCAATAACGAAAAGGCGAAAGCCAAGGTTTCACAATGCGATCGGCACATCACCACCGAACTTCCGAACGCAAAGAAAAAGAATGACGAAAGTCAAAAAAAAATCCCGCATTGTGATTGGAACAACAATGTCCAACACAATGGAAAAAGGAAAAAATATGGCCGGGGCCGAAATCCCACATTGTGATCGGCACAACACCACCGACTTTCCGAGCACAATGGAAAAAAGAGTCGAAATCAAGGTCAAAAGTTACACCAAGATTCAAAAAATAATAAGGCATTTTGTAACAAAGGTTACAGAATGACCCTATAAAAGGTTACCCTTAAAAAAATAAGATCTTATACAATCCAACAAAAACGAACAAAACATAAAATAAGATCCTTTGATGTGAAAAACATTTAGTGTGGAAAAAAATTGTATTTAATCAACAAAAATGGCCTAAGTTTTATTTTTAGAATGTTAAGAATTCAAATTCAATAAATTTATAAGAAGTTACCTAACATACATCTTTCAAACCGCTGAAAACCTATCATCCATCTCCACGTACATCACACTGTCAAAAGCGGCTTTCAAACAGAATTTATCAAAAATCAAGACTAACACTTGGAAACCAAATTAAAATTTAATAATATCTTTAACATGATAACGTCCCACTGAACCTTTATTTAAATCTTTCAAAACATAAACGTTATCCGAAACCTTTTCAGTTATTTTACACTTTACAAACTTAGGTGCAAGCTTAGCTGAAAAATATGCAGGAGCATGAGATTGAACAAAACTTCTTCTCCACACCATATCACCCACACCAAAAGAAATGACTTTCCGACCTTTATTATAATAAGCGGCATTTCGCTTATACCCCTTTAACAAGTAAGCTTGAACTTTAACAAAAATATCACTAAGTGAATTAAGAGAAACTGCATAAGCATTCCTATTTGAAATTTCTAGTTGAGATAAGTTATCAACAGAACTACTAAAGTGATGTAATGACGCATCAAGAATAAGCTCCCTACCAAACATCAGAAAGTTAGGAGTAAACTCAGTAGCAAGGTTTACACTATTATTTAAAGCTAATTGAACATTGGGCAAAAAACTTGACCAAGTTCTATGATCATCTTTAACAAAACACGATATGCAGGTTTCGACCGTTTTATTATATCTCTCAACAGGGTTATTTTGAGGTGTATACAAAGTATTATAAAATATTTTGGTTATATTAAAACCTTTCAAAAAATCTACAAAATGTTTTGAAGTAAATTGAGTTCCATTGTCACAAACTACTATTTTTGGACAACCAAATTTGAGAAATATTTCTTTTTCAAAATGTTTACAAATTACTCTAGTGGTAGCATTGATCATTGGAAAGAACCAGCAATATTTAGTAAAAACGTCTACAACCGAAAGTATGTATCTATGACCAGAATAAGTTTTAGGTAGAATTCCTATGATATCAACTGAGAGCATAAGCATCAACAGCAGTACAGGTATCGACATCACCCGAATCCTGAAGCGGCGGAGACTGAACTCCCTTGTCCATGACTAACAAACAGCAAGGCGAATAGCAAACGAAAAGCAAAAACTAAATTTCAAAAAGTTAAAAGTTTGAAAATAAATTCTCAAGTTTGAGGTTAAGTATTGAAGTCAATGTGGTATTCCCATGAAAAATTACTAAGTTAATTTTATCGTTTTAAAAGTGCAATAATCACTTACAAGCAGCTTAAATCTAGATAAATTAAATGTACAATATTGTACTTACAATTAGATTAAATTATTTTCTTTAAAAGTTAAACTTAGTTTTTAAAATAACTTTACTGTTGAGAACAACAAAACACGGTCAATGCTATACATTTCTGTTGGTTTTGCTAAGAAAAAAACATGTTATTAAAACAAACAGGTCAATAAACAAAATTATCAATAAGTAAACACCAAATATTGTTTACAAAGATTCACCAAATTGAGTTAAGTACTACTTATGAGTCAAAAATTAAAATAAACACAAAGTTATTGAAGTAACAATGTAGAACAAACTAATGCAAACAATAGACTCATAAGTTATTTAATAATTGTGCAATAATGACAGTATATAGGTACCAGACAAACCTACTTCAAGTCCCTGTTCGCTGAGCGACAATTGTAATAATAAAAAAAAGTGTGTGTGAGATGAGAAGAGAGTGAGATGAATGAAATTAAACTGTGTGGTGTGCTCCAAATAAAAATAAGTAAAAGTGAAAATTCGGGCGCCTGGAGTACACACAAAACTATGCCAAGGATAGACTTACCTGCGGGAGCTTGAGACTTTTAATCTTCAAGCGGGAAGGCATCAATAAAAATCAATCATGAAAAGTAAGAACGACTTTATTACCCGAAGGCTGCTGGTTTGAAAATTCCTTTCTAATTCTAAAGCTAACAGCTCTAATGTGTAAAATTAAGATGACATCGCTGTTATTCTAAGACCTGTCATTATTGCACTTTTTTAAAATAAATTGAAGTTATGTATCATAAACCATACCAAACTCCGTCGACTAAATTAGGAACCTGATGGATTATCCAAGAGCATCTTGGTGATATTCGCCGAGATTGCCAACGGCGGTCCAAGATATATGCATTTTGGTAGGGGCGTGCGTTCAAAAATTTAAGTAATATGGAAAAAAAACGCCTTGTGGCTGAAAACAAACATGAATAATCGTTAGCGGATAAAAAATGGCGATCGAATCAGAAATCGATGCAGAAATCTTTACGAGCAATAAGCAATTAAACTCACCGTTTCTTCCAAAAATCAAAATGTGGTCATCAGTAGATGAATTAATCCAAGCAAATAATTATCAAATGAAGATAAGAGATCCTGAAACAATTAAATATCGGAAACTATTAGCGTCTGCTATCAAAATAGCCATGACAACGCGGAACGGACCGAAATCACAAAGAATTCGCTTACCTTAAAAATAAAGGCTATCCAATTAGGATCATGACAAGGGCAATCGGCTACCACATAATTAGGGACTAGATGCCGCCCATCTCAAGTTATATTTTGAGATTTTAATGGAGCGCTCAAAATTCACGCCATTAGGTCCAAGCTATAGGTCGAAAAGCAACAGATGTCAAAGTCAATTTGACAGCATCGAAAATAAAACTCAGTGTGACCACTTCACGAATCCAAGTCAACCAAAAAATGAATTTTCATAAGGCAACACCACCATCAGAGCCTACAAATCAAAGCAAATAATTCAATAGTATGTAACAGGCTTAAAAGACTCGTTACAATAGTCACTGTGACTATAAAAATCTAAGTGTGTCACGTAGTAAAAATCTTTGAGTAATTGCTTCGAGAAGTTTATTTGATTAATTGATTTTTTTATGACCAGGAAAACAGTTTTGCGATAAAATGGTTCGCACGAAAAATGTGTCTGATAACTTTGTTTTTTTTTTTTAAGTAAGTTCCTTTAGCGCCTGGACTTGGACACGGACATACAGGGACATCATGACCTGGGCAAAGATGTAGGATACTTTTATCTCAGTGGTACCCGCAAAAATATTTCTGAGCTTGACGCATGTGAAGCCGCATCAAAAGCTTTTCTATAAATAAACAGTCTTGCGCAGCTCTTTTGTTTTCTTTTCGTATTCAAATTATTACCAAGCAAAAATAGAACAATACAATGCTGCGTCTTATTTGATCTGAGGCTGCGTCGTTGAAACTTCTTGTTAAAATTACGATCCCGTTCTTAAGTACCCAACTTTTTCTCATTCCTCCAACTGTCATAAGCACGGCACGCCATTGTCACGACACTGAAACAATAAAATTCCAGAACGTTCTAAGAAACATTTTATTTCTGGCTCCTTACAGCTTGTTGCAATTGACAGTTGACAGTTCAGAGTATTGACGTCACAATGACGTAGGGGAGACCGGGGCTACAATTAACAGAGGTAGGCACAAACATTAACAGGCAAATTTCTCTAAAACTATACATACTATTCCTCCAGTAACTGTCTTGACTTGTCATTTAGATCACGCCGCATGGCACAGTATCGTCCTGATGTGCTCCGCGCGTCATTTGGGTGACTTGTGTGCCGGTCGATATTTTTAAGCACTTAACGAACATTTCATAGTTCACCATTTTTTGATTAGCGCAAGAATTATAAAGTGTTATGATTATGTTTTTTGTTTTCCTAGTAGCATATTTTGTACTTAACAATACTATGTTTCATATTTGACATAACTATTGACCAATATTTTCTTACGTTATTTAATAATTTATATGTACCTTTGGGGCTACAATTAACACATTGAGGGGGTAGGTATTAACGCGTAAATACCTACCCCAGATATGGGCGCTAGTTGTTGGTCTTCAATGCTGAACAAGAAGCAGTCATAGCAGAGTATTTGTTTTTACAACATTGAAAAGGTACCAGAATCATGGAAAACTAATGTGATGGCGGGCAACGATTGAAGAACTAAAGTTTTAGACGATGTGCCTAATTTAGATATAAGAGTGACAGAAGTGATACCGCAAATGTCTAATGAACCAGTAGCTGGACCGTCAGGCATACATAAAGGTGCTAGTGATTTTGCAGTTGAAAGCATAAGACCTCTGCCAGAAGCTCCACCACGAGTTTCGTCTAATAGAAAACGCGCAAAAAAGTCTGCCATTCTCACTGACACTCCGGAAAAAAAATCTCTAGAAGAAGAACATAATATTAGAGAAATCAAAAATAGAAAAATGACAAAACGAACAAAAAAGATAAGGGAAAAGATAAAGGAAAGGCTAAGGGAAATATAAAGAAGAAGTAGGAAAAGTGAAGATAAGGATAATAAATTAAAGCAATAGCTCTTACGATGACGATGACTACTTTTGTATTATTTGCGGTACCTCTTATAATGAAGATATACATCAGGTGGTGAATGAATTCAATGTATCGCTTGCAAGGACTGGGCCCAAGCAGAATGTATCAAAGTTGAAATCACATAATTCTGTTGTCTGAATTGTAATTCAGATGATGAATACGAATAGATATTCTTTTAGTTCGTAGGTATTTAAAATATTTCCTAATCCTTAATATTTTAGTGTTGATTAATACAAATTAAAGGACATTTTATATACGTTGTTTAAGTCTAAAGACGATGCTAATTAAGTTAATAGAAAATGTTTATAAAAGACTAAGACTTTTAAGATAAAAAAAATGTGCCGTTTACTACCTCATCGTATGATGTTGTTTAAGTAATTTTTTTTTTAACATATATTTACCACTTTTAGACTGATTGATAGTAATTCAGAAAAAAAAAACTGTAAAATATTGAAATAATTTAACATATTTTGAGTTTTCGTTTATGTTAAGATATTTTGTGATTTTGTTATCATTAGTTTATAAGAAAACCTGTGTCATGCAAGGCTGTTTTAATTTCACTTTCATTAACAAAAAAAATAAGTCGTACATATATTTATTTTTCGTTATATCAGTCAGCATAACATTTGTTAATTTTTACCCCTTCTGTTAATACCTGCCCCACACCTGTTAATTCTAACCCCAAACGTGAGGTAACAATTAACAGCTGCCATTTTTAAGAAAAAGCGTTCTACCGATGGCATCGTTTTTATTATGTTTGTTTTGAGATAAGTACATAATACCTGAATGATTAAGCATCATGTATGCTAAAAATCAAGTCTAAATCTTGAACAATTTCTTATCTACAACTAAAAATGTATATTTTGTTAATTGTGGCCCCGGTCTCCCCTATTTATGCGTTTCGTGTTATCGACATTGATATAAAAACTAAAGATACGGTCGTCCGAACATTTGCTCGGCGCGTTCGCCATACAGAGAATTGGTGTAGTCTGCTCGTTAACGTAACCTTGTATAAGCGGCGTGGCATTTTCGAGGTTTATAGAACATAAATAAAGCTTTTAATAAAATTTACGACCGTACCCGAAGAGAGCCGATCGTGGACTAGTTCACTTCGGCTTAGGAAAGACCTTATTGGGACCACGTTTGTGGCGTCATTTTAACATGCCGTCTGCCCAGTCCTTACGCAGTAATATATAAGTCAATGGTTATCGATCGATATTTAATTTCAATTCGTTACTTTTCCTATGATATTTCTGTTATTATATATTCGTGGGCCTAGCTCGAAAGCTAGGCCCACGAATAACGAGAAAAAAAGCGGAAAAACGCGTAAAACGAATTGACGTTATGTTTCAATTCGTTTTACGCTTTTTTCCATAATATGTACTTTAAAATTGTAAGTAAAAAGAGTGTGTCACACATTGTTTTCACACGTTTTCCAAGTCGTACAGATTGATTATTATATTAGATAGTTTCGTGAGTAGTATTAAAGATTCATAACCTTTCCTTTTGGTTTGCCTGTATTCGAGTACAAAATAGTTATTTACGTCGTGTGTTTGTGATAGGGTTTCCGGTACTCTGATTTCCCCAGAGTCAATATAATAAACAAGATTCCTACGTGTTGTGAACTGCGGTCCTTCTACGAACACGGCACCTAAAAAAACTTACGAGGGTATAAAACAACTAAGAACTCACATTAGGAGCTTGTTAGACCAAATATTGGCAAACAAAACAATACGTAAGCGAGAGTTTTTTACTGATCGTCTAGATAAGTAGGAATTGCTCTCTTATCTCTTTAACGAAATTGATATAAACCAGTAATTTGTATTTTCAGCCGTATCACCGCTGGGGAAAGGCTCCTCCCACGTGGCTTCCAAGTTTGCTTATAATTTGCCGAACAATCCGTGAAGAATGAGTCCAGATCGTCACGTTAGCGTTTTGACTTTGACCTGCCTCGGTGTGTGCCTGAATACGGCCTCTGTGTGACTATCTTTGCCCTTCTGTCCAGCTTCAACCTAGAAACGTGACACACTCCCATTTTAAGCTGAATCTTATTTCCAACATCGGCAGCGTCTGCCCTGGCCTGTCTTGGACCATATAAAGGAAAATCGTAATAAGCAAATTAAAAAGCAATACATATTAAAGACGTATAGAGCGGCTATTGGAAATATTTTAATTCAAAATGTTGAACTCGAACATTTTCGATTTTGACACGCGAATTCTTGCTGGCAAACCGAGGTATCTACATACAAGTAGTAACGTATTGGTATACGAATGTTTTCTTCTGGTCCATCCATTATAATAATTTGAATGTGTGCTCATACAAGTTCTTAAGGTACATTCAATATAGATCCAAAACCTATTAAACTAATTATTACAGCCGCTGCAGGAAGTTGCCCATTCTTCCACTAGTTGAGCGAAGAAAAATTGCCGACATGGTATTCTTGTTCAATTTGGCAAATGATACAACCGACTGTTCCGAACTGATTGGCAAAATTGGGTGGCATGTTCCATCCTTCACCTTAAGGAACCATACACCTCTGTATGTTCCTTCTGTGCGGTGCATTTATCGACAAAACTCCTATATGATAAGAGCTAGCAGGGCATATAACTCGATGTGCCAGACTTGTGATCTTGATTTATTCTCCACCAGTTTTCCTAAACTAAAAATAATATTATGTAAAAAATTTTTTGATGTCTACTAAAATCTGTCCAATCTTTTTTTTTTAATTCTCTGTGAGTTTTTACTTCTTATTTTCTCTTACATGTCTACTGTTTCTTGTGCTATCCTTTTAATGTCAGTGAAAACTTTTAATTGGCCTTCTTTCACTAACTGTTGTCTATCTGTATCCTAGCTGTAAGTTTTCTTAATAAATTTTACAAAATTATGTATTTGTGAATAAGCTTTTCGGTAGCCTAAGCAAATCGAGTATGTTTACCTAATTATCTCTCATTATCACTACATAATCTACATAACCTTTAGAATGATACTTAGTTACTCAAAATAAGAATGTAGGTGTATCGTATCTCGTCACAAACCTATTGTTTATTGAAACATATTTTTAATTACAGTGGTTCGTTGAGTCGGCCTTGGACTTAAAATACAACACCGCTAGGTAAAACCTTAAGTGCCGGGGCACACGATGCGTTGCGGCGCCGCACCGCAAATATTTCGACGAATCGGCGGGCATACGACCAGTGAAATGGAAGGCGATTCGTCGAAATCTTTGCGGAGCGGCGCCGCAACGCATCGTGTGCCCCGGCACTAAGCCACCTTTAAAAATCAATCTCTATCCAGAACCGGCCTTGGATTGGCTGAACAATGAGACTCATCGTTCCTTTTAAAAAGTTCCCAGACAAGTCTGAAACTAACTAGCCCAATTATTACATTGAATTGTATGAAGATAGAAGTTTTTTTTTTACGTGAACAAAAGACGCGAAATGGATCCAATGTCAAAATTTAATGGCTGTCATGATTATGCCACCTAATTATCCTTTATGTTAATAACTCTTGTTACAAGACCTCGTAAACGTTATAATTAGTATATTATACCTATTTCAACATTCAGATGCCAGCACAATAAGCAACCCGAAACTGTCAAAATTTCGCAATCGACCATGAAACTAATGCTTCAGTGATAAAGTTCAAAATCTATTAAAAAAAGACAGATTGTAGTATTGGTGTGCTTCTTCTTATCGTGTGGATAGTAAGGTCTAACAACTCCACACCCCCTAGTGTCAGAGTTTCTAAACCGCCACAAGGGCCACGTGGTTCACGCGCGCCTCAAAGAGATGTCAGCAACATGGAAGGGGCCGCCCGTCGGGTCTACGGGTTGTTCGAAAGAGATACCGCGGTCTCGGCGCAAGGGCTAAGAAGGAACATGGGTAGTTTTTAGTCAGTAGAAGTCTGACACTCCCTTTCGCTCTGCCCAAGAGCGGGAGGGGTTATTTGATGATTTCCGACCCCCCAAAAAAAAATGCCAAAACTCCACAGACTGATGGAATAATTAAGTATTAAATTAAAATAAAATTATAAAATTTGAAGAGTTCACTCTGATTCTCTAGGTCCCCATTATCAGATCCTGACTTGATGATCATGGGACCACCTGGAAAGTATACCCTTTCAAACATAACAAAAAAAATCGAAATCGGTCCAGCCATCTTTGAGTAATCGGGGAACATACATAATAATAAAAATAAAAGATTCAACGAATAGAGAACCTCCTCCGTTTTGAAGTCGGTTAAAAAGATGCTAAAAAATAATCACCATGCCAGTTATATCTAGAGTGGCTCAGATAGAAGATAACTAGTGGCTAAGATAGTAATATTTAGACGCTCGTTGATTAAGGCTGACTTAGTAATTTAGAAGGCTATGTAGATTTTTAGAGGCGAATAATGCTATTTAAAAAAAGCCGGTTTAATTAGCACCCATTATTAATATTATCTATACAACAACTTGCATAGGTATATGACTGATATTCTCTTAATATTAACCTGAGAGGACGTTCACTTACGACAGTCATGACCTTTGATTTATTGATATCTAGTGTTAATTGCTGTGTTTAAAACGATTCAGACATTCTGAAAGTTAAAATAATAGGTACCTTATTTCTGGGTTAAATAGATTGAATACATACATAAATATTTTAAAGACTGTAAAAGACTTATGCTACATAATATATCATTACGCCAGTATTTCTTTGAAGAGTTAAGCAGAAGGTCTACCTACCATAGTACCTCCACAAATCCAAGCACCGGGCGAATAATGAACCGGTCGAATAACCCGAATGGGGAATTTTTCATGCAAATTAATATACTTAATTACCTATGTTAAAAAACATTTTGATGTACTCACCTGAAAACAGAATCTATCGGAGGGAAATATTTCAATTCAAGTAGGTAACAATACCATAATAATATTCGAAGGAAATAACTTAGTTAAAATATAAAAGATTTCAAGAGAAAGCGTTTTAAAAAGTATTCCGAGAAAAGTCCTTACTGCTGGGTTACTTATTTAATTTCATGAATAATTAAGTTCAAAAACCCTGTTTCAGAATTTTAAAATTGAATTTCTTAAGGTCTAGACGACTTTTTTACAAAATCTTAAGAAAAGAAAAACTTTAAATAATTATGTCACAAACTTTATAATAGCAAAAAAGTAATAGTTTCCAGGTTTAAGGGTAACGCACAGTAAAGTAGGGAGTTGAACTCATCATCTGCCTAACCTTTTCTCAACTATGTTGGGGTCAGCTTCCAATCTAACCGGATGAAGCTGAATATCAGTGTTTTACATAGTGCGAAGCAGAGACTCGAGGTATTTCATTGAAACGCCTTAAGGCTAGGATTTCTTTTCATTGGTTTTTTGATCTATTGGTCGTAAGCGTGACTACTGAGCATACCCCTGGGTTCGGTTAACGGGTCGCGCAAAGTTTTATTGAATTGTCTATCAGGAATTTCTCAGTAGCAGTCACGGAGGTTAAATATTATGTGGCCTGTTGTGGGCAATAGGCTCGCCCCCATAGGACTTAAAACATAACTGGTGACATGTGGGTGTACTATTAGGTACAACTTTGCCTAACCCTTTGGGGATTACGTGCGTTATGCTACTCGTATGATAATTATTGTTTATTTTTTTTTCATCTATCAGCAAGCAGCATTTGAGCTTTAATCCGATTGGCTGTTTCTTCCCTTCCATTGGCAATTTGAGAATGTTTTCACCAATAGCCGCGTATTGACTGAGCGCACAGTTCATGCAGTCGCGGTCGG
Organism: Diarsia brunnea; assembly: GCA_949774965.1. Lineage (NCBI taxonomy): Eukaryota > Metazoa > Arthropoda > Insecta > Lepidoptera > Noctuidae > Diarsia > Diarsia brunnea. The sequence continues at coordinate 9,464,662 of OX459013.1, read as the reverse complement.
TCAGGATGTGCCTCACCCGAGGAAAACAATGAAAAAATAAAAATAATCGTGTCGCGTGGCATACGCCCGAGGCTGCTTCGCGAGTCTGCGCGCTCAGTCAGTATGTGGCTAATGACGCGTTTACAAGTTATTATTACACTGGCATCGTTAGTCGTGGACTGAACTTGAGTCGGACTTGACACGCCTTGATACGCGGAATGGCCGCCCCATTAGACATAATTATTTATACATAAAGATTGTTTATAATTTGACATAAACGCCAGTTTTCAATATAAAATGACACTATCGACATCTTTAACATTGACATATTATGATTTATCTTTAGCATTGATTAAAGCAGAATGCAACTATTGGTTTGACAAGGATGACTGATGTGGAAGGCAACGTACATATACGACGGTACCTTATTCGAAGATCCGCCATTTGTGGTCAATAATTCTAAGATTGATTTAGCTGATGAAGTCTCCCTTTTGTCACAACAACGAAAGGTTTTAATTTTTTTTATTAGCCTATTTTGTCCCACAGCTGGGCAAAGGCCAAGTTACATTGACGCGATTCATTCCCTTTTATAAGTCTGTAGGTTAAGTTTGAGAACTTTACAAGTTCAGCAGCAAGCTCATCTTCATTATTTATTTATTTACCACTCATTAAAGCAACATTGCAGATTAGATCCAATCGATGCGATAAGACACAAAAAATAGGACAGTATAAAAAAGTTAAATTAAATTAAACTATAGCTAAACAATACGAAACATGTCCGTTAACATGACATAGTATAAAGGTGCACCTCTTTTTCAATTATGATTTGCGCCATTTGAACAAATTTCGGCAGGTTTTGCCCAAATACGTGGCTTAAAAGGAACTGCCACTCGGGTCGATCTGTGGATGGGTGACCGAACGACATACTGAGTTTCCTCCGTGCCTCGGAAAGCACGTTAAGCTGTTGGTCCCGGCTACCATATATAGATCTTTGGCAGTCGTTACAGGTAGTCAGTGACCTGAAATTCTGACATCCAGTCTTACCGTAAAGAGTATCGTATTACCTAGTATTAACTGGGTTGTGGAGGTCAGATAGGCAGTCGCTCTATGTAAAATACTGGTATCAGCTACATCCGGTTAGACTGGAAGCCGACCCTAACATAGTTGGGAAAAGGCTAGGCAGATGATGATGTTACCGTTATAATATTAATAATACGTGCGGCTCGTGGCATAGTAGCAAACTTGAGTAGGTTCGTTCTAGCCGCTGGCACGTCTACCAGTGTGGGGCACGCAGCCGCAGCTCAGCCAACACCTCGGGGTGATGCAGCAACCCTAGCAATACGCTTGCCACGTACTTGACCAGCGCCACGTCCCGTCTTACTGTCACCCACCCATGCCCAGGACGAACAGACTTGGGTACATAAGGGGATAAAAGGGATAGACTCCGTACAGTTATGGTAGTGAAATCTACAGACATCGAATCTTGCACTTATGAGCACCGTAAAGTAGTGCGATACGGATTTCTTGTATTTCATGTGGTTAGTTACAGCAGCTAACTTGGGGGCAGAGTTGTTTTTACGCTGCTCGTGGGCCTCTGCCTTGATTTTACATAACGTCGAAAAGTATTGCGTCTACCACACGCTCATGCTTCACCACAGTCTTGCCTGCGCAAACTGGCTTGTACAGTGTACACGGAACACCGTGCATGTGGTTGGTAAAACTGTATCACGCGCAAACCCCATGGCACGGCCTGCGCATTATTCGACTTGCTAGAAATTTTATCTGCCTGCGCGTACTTGTTTGTCTGTACGTGTGGTTGGACGTTCAGTGTTCACACCGCAGTCGAGGCTAGTCGTCGGTTGCTGAGATACGTTTTGTCGTGCATGGTCGTCCGTCATTTAAAAATGGCAGACCTACATACGTATGATCGCGACTTTTTAACTGAATTTTTAAGTCAATATAAATCTCTGCCTGCAATTTGGAAAATAAAACACGTCGACGATTTCAAACAAGAATGAGTCCTGCGCACGTACTTAACTGAGCGTGTGGTAGCGCCCGCGCCGTCTGTGTTCAGTTTTTTCGTGAGAGAAGCTTGCGCAGGCCGGGACTGTGGTGAAGCATGAGTGTGTGGTATGCTCATATCTCTCAGCCATGATGGCTTAGTTTCCTCACAAATTTAGAAGTACGATATGGTTACGTACTTACGGTGGACGTACGGGTTTTAATCCGTGTAGTGCTTTTAAGTATGCGTTGAGCTTAAATTGAGTAGTCACTTCACTTTTCTTAAACTTAGTTATATTATTTAACGATATTGTTTGAACTCGTGTCTATAACAATGTAAGTTTTCACACTTCTAGAACTAACTTTCAGTTGGCTACATTATTATGTAATATCACGGCTGTAATCCTCAGAGGGTTAGTCAGAAGTGTACACAAGACTTGGTGGAGTGTGTACACATATCTATTACCTACACCCATAGATATAATAAACAATTTATATCTGTTTTTTTTTGTATTTGTATGCCTACAACCAAATTCCACCAGATTTTCTAATACCTATTTAATAATAATAATAAAACCATTTATTCCAAATCTCACTTTCGATATAATTATATAACAACTAGCTGTTGCCCGCGACTTTGTTCGCGTGAAAAAATTTATATCTGTTTTTCCCTATAAAGTATCCTATGTTACTTCTAATACCTCCAAAAATATGTGTACACAGTTTCATGATGATCGGTTCAGTAGTGTTCGCGTGAAAGTAAGTTGTATTTTCAGAAAGTTTACTTATAATTAATGTTAGTATTATTTATGCAATTTGGACCCCTGTTTGGGTAAAGGCCTCCACCTTCCTTTTCCATGGCTCCCTGTCCTTGCCTGACTTAATCCAGTCGTTTCCTGCGACGTGTGTTATGACATCAGTCCACCATTTTAATTGTCGACAAACCATTTTTTTTAAACACCTTTTTTAAGAGTATATAAATGTTTGGTTGATTCTATCGGTCAGATATTATTCTTGCTTGCTGTGTTTTGGCAAAAGATGATGTTTAATTAAAGAAAGATAGTGTAATAAGTGTAGTGTGTATAAGTGAAAATAATGCATTAGCAACATAGGTACTTGCCATTAACAACAACTACTTAAACATCAACTTTCTTCTAGCTAAGCTAGAGGAAGCTTTGAACTGCCTAAACATTGTGTAATATCGTGTAAGGTAAATTAAAAAAGACAAAAATGTTACATTTAAATAATTGAGAATTTTATTTTTTGGTTTTCAAATTGCATTAATTACAGCGGAAGTCATTGTGCTTGTTAGTCACATTACCAATTACACATTTAGAAATCAACAACGTTTAAGTCGTGATCAACTTTGTTCTTGTGGTTGAAGTCAGTGTCCACGAAGTACGTGTCAGTCTCTACGGGGGTCCATTCTACCCAGTTGTAGTTCTTCAGCACCCAGCGGTTCCACCTAGTCCTCATGTCACACGTCAACTTCTTGTGGAAAATCTTGACATCCACAAACTTCATGTTAGGTGTGAAGAAGTTACCAATATCAATGCGACGGTCGAAGGGGAAGCCGAGAGGCATCTTGTCCAGAAGGACGGTTGACCTGAAGTCGTACATGAAGTCTCTGCGGTTCACGTCCAAAACGTTGATGTCAACGTTATCGACCACTTTCAATGGTGTCACAATACAGTAGAGTATCATGTCCATACCTCCAACCCAACCCCTAGGAAGCAGAAGCCTGGTGGGGAAACCAGTGTGGAAGTTTCTCAAGTCCTTGACCAAGAAGTCGCGCATGTCGGTGATGGACTCGACCTTCTTCATTAAGTCGTGTGTCATGATGCGGTCGCGAACAAGGTTGTGCATGTCATAGGAGTTCCTCACGATCGTGTTCTTGCCAGTTGTCAGCTTGTACAGGAAGGTATCCAATTCAACGAAGTTAAGACGGTTGATGTTGATGTCAATAAGACGGCCCATGTGGTCCTTCTTTGGTCCAAGGAAGATTCTTACCACACAGTCAACAGACTTGTCAGACACTACATCGACAGTGAGTTTGAACGCCTCGTGATTGAGGCGGCGCTTGCGAACCAAGAATTTCATGTCTGTTTTGGTCTTCTTCAATTCATCTTCGGTCAAGAACACGGCGTTGGTCATGTCCATCAGATAGTCATCAAAGTAAGTGATGAACTTGTCAACAACAATATTGTCGATCTTCACGCCGGAGAAATAAAGATCCTCCTTAGTGTAAACAGGCAGGCGCAGTTTGAACAAGCAAATCAAGTCGATGATACGTTTCTGCAGCATGTAGAATACTGGGTCACGGAGAGCGGTCTGGTATGTGTCCAGGATGGAAGGAACAACGAAGTACCTGTCAAAAATAATAAAAGTTTTACAACCGGTTTAAACAGCCTTATAGTATTTTCAAGTTTTCGAAATTTAGTTAAATTGTAATTTTGTTGTAAAACGAGAACGACAAGAGAATGAGCAGTCAACACTTACTTGTCGGAGTTGAACGTGTTAAGACCAAGAGCAGCCTTCATGACGATCAGTAGGTAGCGGTAAGAGTCAACAACGGTCCTGTCAATGTCAAGCTTGTCGATTTTACCGAAGATCAGTTTTCCTAGGACTTCTATATCGTCAGTCTTCGTCAATTCAAGCCTCAAGCCGTTTATCTAAAAGTCAAAGTAAATTTTATTAGTGTTTTGTGTATTTTTTTGGACACCCCATTCGTAAGTTATTAAAAATACTTACTTCGATGTATCCCTTGATGATAGCTGTTCTGATGATCTTCTCATACTCGGTGCATAGACGGATGACGTCACGGTTGTAGTCGTTAGCAATAACGTAGTTGTCGAATCTCACAGGGAACTCTACTCCATTGTGCAGTTTCAACCACGGCCAATATCCCTTCTTGATAGTTTTATCCCACGAGAATTCCTTTATCTTGCCCAATCCATTGGAAAGACGCTCCAGGTAGTACCTCGCCAGAATCTGTTGGTACATGTATACTGTCAGCTCGAAACGCCTCATCTTCAGCTTGTCCATAAATGTGTCCTTCATCCAGAATGGATAGTCAATGTGGAAGTAGTAGTAGTAGGTGTTAAGATCAATATCTTCAGTGAAGTAGCGGACTTTGTCTTCGTCGCTGAGGTATACGCGTTTGTCATAAACGTTTTCGTCAATTATGTAAACATCCTTGTCAGTTTTCTTGATTCCGTAGAGGTCGCACAGTTTCGTGTCTAGGAGTCCCTTCTTCATTTTCAGTAAGTAAGCTTTCTGAATGACATCGGCGCGCACGAAGTAGTATGGGTAGATCTCATAGGGAGGAGGCAGGATGATTCCCTTGCAGTCTTCACGGTGTCTGACAGCCACGGTAAGAGCGTAGACGAACATGCCTTCGTTGAGGTAAAGGCGCATCCAGCAGGCGGTCTTGATGAAGGTGGTGAAGTCCTTGGCGTAGTACAGCACGTGGAACATGGTGACTACTTCCTTGAGCTGACGGTCAATGTGCAGGGTGAAGATCTCGCCACGCGGTAGAACTCCAACCTTCAGCATTTTGACGAAAGTCTTGACAACATCGGTTTTCTAAAATAAAACAGGCATCGTTTTTCAAGATGTAGGTATAGACGTTCTTGTATAAAATTTGCATTTGTTTGATAAGTAAGTTTTTTACAAGGGAATGTGTCAATAAGATTATACTCACGACGAACAGGTGAACATTCTCTTCAATTTTGAAGTTCTTGCCAAAGTCCTCAAGGTCCTTGTACATCAGGGGTTCCACCACATGGTTCAGTAATTTCAAGATGACCAGTTGCCGTTGCTTGATGTCCAATGTCGCTGGAATTAAAAGTACAAATAAATACATATTTTTAAACACAGGTTATGTTTTAAATTAAAAACATTAATATTAAAACTTTTAATATTGATATTAATTCATTTAATTTTAATTAATCTGTAAACAGCACAATTGCAATGTAAACATTGGATGGCCAAATTCAATAAGGTATTTTTTTACACAGGGGCTTCTTAAAATGGTGTCAGTAACATTTAAGAGAATGGAGGCCGACTGCCCGTCGGGACTGTGGGTTGTTCGCAAGAGATACCGCGGCCTCGACATGAAGGGCTAAGAAGAAACATGGGTGGTTTTAGTCAGTAGAAGTCTGACACTCCCTTTCGCTCTGCCCAAGAGCGGGAGGGAGGGGTTATTTGATGATTTTCCACCCGCCAAAAAAAAAAAGGCCTATATTGCTCCTTGTAAAATACTGGTATTAAACTTTTTCTGCTAAAACTAGAAGCCAACCCCAACACAGTAGAGAAAACGGTAGGCAAATGATGATGACAAAAAATAAGAAAGACAAAAACCACAGTAGAAACTCTTGCTTAGTAAGAAGGATTAAGGATTTATATGATCAGAAGATGAACAAAATGTTCCAGAAGCACTAATGGGAAAGCAATGGGTAAAAGTACTTACTAATAGTAGTATCGTCGACCTCTGGCCTAGCCATGGCCATGGCGGCCAGGCTCACAATTACTAATAAGACAGCCCTCATCGTGGAGTCGACTCGATCTGAGATCAACTGTGCTCCTACCAAGAAAGTTCCCCCTTTTATACGTTACTGTAATCTAGAAAAAAAAACACTTTCGTTGTTATTTTTTTTGTTGTTGATATAGGGCATTACAATGTTATGAACGTACAACAATGTATGTGTGAACTCTCTAGGACATACCTACACATTATCTACGCTATTCGACATTGTATTATATTTTATTGATGTATTAACTATTATTAAAATTTTATCTCGTGTTTTTAAACGTATTAAGAAAAAAGTGGCGTAATCGAAAACATTTGTATCAATATTGCCTATCATACTGAGGTATAAGCGAAAGGTAGAAATCGCTATACAGAATTCAAATGGAGTTGGGCAGGACACCTAGCTAGGCGCAGTGATTAAAGGTGGACCAAGGCTGTCACCAAAACACGTCGGGGCTGCGGGTTGTTCGAAAGAGATACCGCGGCCTCGGAGCAAGGGCTAAGAAGGAACATGGCTGCTTTTTAGTCATTAGAAGTCTAACATGCTCGCTTGCTTCGCTCTGTCCAGAGCGAGAGGGGTTATTTTGATGATTTCCCACCCCCCAAAAATAATAATAACCTGTTACTTATGCATTGGAGGGAACTCTTTATTATAAAATGTTAGAAAAAGAGATTCTTACAGCTATTATAATCCTCCAAAAGTCTTAAAGAAATTGCGAAACGTTGCGATGAAATATTTTATTAAAAGAGCAGACAATAATAAAACTTGGGGCTAAACTGTTTAAGTTTATAATCATACTTGAACTTAACAAAATATATTTCGCTCAAAAAGTTTTCGTTAAGAGGATTTGTGAACCTTCTAGCTACAATGAGATCTTAAATTGGTACTAATAAATAAACTGTTTCATAAACACCCAACTTTTAAGTTGTTTCTAAAGACAGGGTCCAGCTTTGTATGTGGCATCACGCCTACAATCTTGGAGGAGTTCAGTATATAGTATTATTCGCCCACATTTCGCCAGTAATGAAAAGTAATGTGGTAATAGGTTATCGTGGAATGGACAGTGGAAAATGTAGTGAGAAAAATGTTGAGTATGAATGTAGATGATTATAAGAGTAGAGGAAGACCAAAGAAACGATGGATGGACTGTGTGAAGGATGATACAGCAAGAAAGGAGGTGACTGCTGAGATGGCGAGAAATATTGAAGTACTAGCTGATGCCCGCGGCTTCGCCCGCGTGGAAATCGGTCAAATTATATACCAAAATTTTCCTCTTGAATCACTCTATCTTTTAAAAAAAACTTTTTTGTGTTTGTAGTGATGATGGAAGAAAAAGACATGCTGCGCCGACCCCAAATAAATTGGCATAAGGGCAGGAGAATCATTATGATTTCGCCAGTAATGCCAACTCTCAAGTAAGAGGCGGTGAACCTACTTCTATCAACCGGGTACCAATACAGACTTCGTTACTTATACTGAGAATTTTTTGATGGAATAACCTAATAACCGTTTTTTCCGTATGGTGTCGGACGTAAAGAATAGCACCATCCCATATCTTCCCGTGGGTGTCGTAAGAGGCGACTAAGGGACTTAACAGAGAATGGGCAGCAGCGTTCTCTGTGCCTTCGTCACAACCATACTGCGATCGCCAACCCGCCTGCCAAGCGTGGCGATTATGGCATATTCCCCGTTCTGGGGGAGGCCTATGTCCAGCAGTGGACGTCTTATGGCTGAAATGATGATGATGAACCTATTAACACAGAGGTCCTTCATGTTAAACAGTCGCGCTTACGAAATATCAAGTAGAATAGGAAAAAGAAAAAGTGAGACTGAGGTATGTGGGAAAAGTGTGTAAAGTTGTGTAAAGGTTGAGTTATCTGTCTAGCCTTTTCCCAACTATGTTGAGGTCAGCTTCCACTCTAACCGTATGCAGCTGAATACCAGTATTTTACATAGAGCAGCCTATTTTGATTTCCACAACCCAGTTAACACCGGGTAACACGATACTCTTTGGCAAGACTGGTTGTCAGATTTTTAGGTCACTGACTACCTGTAACAACTGTCAAAAATCTATATGTGAAAGTCGGGATCAACGGCTTGACGTCCTTTCCGACTGGTCACCCATCCACAGAAAAACCTAGGCAAGCGCGGCTTAACCTAAAGATCGACCCGAGTGGCAGTTATTATTAAGCCACGAGCTTCTCCTAAAGGCTTCTCCGCTAAAGGTTAATGTGAGTGGGTTGAGTAAATTATACCCTAGTGCCTAAGTTATTGTAGTCAGGATTTTTAAAATTAGATAAAGTTAAAAGTTACACCTAAAGTCAAATGCAATCTGGAATTCATTTGCAACTGTGGCCCAGTGCTTCGACTTACGAATGGGTTCGAACCCAGGCAGGCGCATTACCTTGTGTAATTTATTTCATCACATGTCTTAGAACCAAGAAATTCGTAGTCATGTGACATCTACCAACCCGCACTTGGCGGATCAAAGCCCTCTCCTAGAGAGGTGGTCTGAGTCCCTGCATTGGAAACATTATAGGCTGATGATAATGATGATGACTTTTCCTCCCATCGATGATACATGAGACTGTCTTAGAACATTATAATAGGGATTACCGGCTAGAACCATTACATTATGAGCTTGAGTGTATGGTCCTAATCTTTTGTACATCGTTTGCTAATTAATTATAATAAGTTCCTAACATCCTTTTTGGGGTTCCGTTGCCAAATGACAATGCCAAAACAGAACCCCTATAATATATTCGCCCTGTTCCTCTATCTGTCTGTACTCCGAGACTATTGAAACCCTTTTTTTTTTGGCGTGTGGAGAATCATCAAATAACCCCTCCCGCGCTTGGGCAGAGCGAAAGGGAGTGTCAGACTTCTACTGACTAAAAACCACCCATGTTCCTTCTTAGCCCTTGTGCCGAGGCCGCGTTATCTCTTTAAAACAACCCGCAGCCCCGACGTGACAACCCGCAAACCCGCAGCCCCGACGGGACTATTGACACCCTACAGTTAGAATCAAGAAATTAGGTGCCTTCTATGAACCACTATAAACATCATCATCATCTGCCTAGTCTTTTCCCAACCATGCCAAGATCGGCTTCCAGTCTAACCAGATGCAGCTGAATACCTACCAGTATTTTAAATGGAGCGACTGCCTATATAACCGCTAAAGAAAAATGACCTAATATTTTGAAAAAAGTACACAAATGTAACTGAGAGTTCAAAAACCCCGCAAAATTATATTATCCACCAGACATTATAATAATTTATTTATGTATGCACCCTCATCACAGCGTAATTGAAACAATATTTAGATAAAACTACTGTCCCTTCGGAGACAAACAGCTTTAATAAAGACCATAGTCATTTACAAATCTAACTAACTATAGTCATAATCACAATAAGTTAGCCCAATTTAAGTTATAATGACATTGTTCGTTTTGAATTTATAATATTGTTCAATGACGTAGGTATAGAATAAAACTTTTTGGCAAAAAAAAACCGACTTCAAAAACACAAAAACGAAAAACACAAAAAAGTGAAAAATAAACTTCACAAGAAAAAGCAGCTTCTGAAGTCGGTGGCAAAAAAAATGAAATCAAACAAACAAAATGTCACCGACTTCAGAAGCTGCTTTTTTGTGTTTTTGAAGTCGGTTTTATTTTTTGCCAAAAAGTTTTTTATTTTTCCATTTTTAGTTGTTCCCAAACAAATAATAGGTTTTATTTATCCCCAATAAATGGAACTTACCTTACTTACTTACTGTCCAAATCTGGGTGTACACATCTGCCTCAGATCATACAGGCGTGATGTTACGTCATGATGTTGTATAAACAATAAACATCCAAGCGATTGCAGCAATCACGACAGATTTGCCGTCTATTTTTGAAGAGTTCTATTGTATATCTCCGAAGATCAGGATCAGATCTTCACTAAATTTAAATGGGACCACCTCAGGAGTATACTCTTTCAAATAAAAAAAGAATTTTGAGAATCGGTTCACAAATGGAGGAGAAATCAGGTAACATACATAAAAAAAAAAATACATACACACGAACATAGAACCTCCTCCTTTTTTGAAGTCGGTTAAAAAATAGACTTGCGCACCGCGGATTCCGCATAAACTTGTAGGTTATTTTGTTAAGCTATGCTTATGATTGTTTCCTTTATGTGTTCAATAAGACATTGTTGGACAGCTGAAATAACCCGTTAACCCGAGTATCTATCTTTCTATATAATATAAAAGGCAAAGCTGATTGACTGAGGTTTAGCGCACAGAACAAACTCAACTCAACTACAAAATTGAACCCCCAAGGGGTTGAAATAGGGGATAAAACATTGTATGGAAAATCGATATTTTTGATATTTCCACATTCACAGGGGGGGAAGCCGCGGGCAAAAGATAGTCTGATATAAACAACTTGATACGACTACGCGTTCCTCAGAAAAAGGGCCTTGACAGACAGACAGACGGACAACAAAGTGGTCCTATAAGTTTCTTTTTCCTTTTAGGGTGCGGCACCCTAAAAGCAAGACTGGTTAAGTAAGGATAACGAAGAGACATTAATTAAAGGTCATGTTTATTAAAACTGTCAAGTTTTAATTGGAATTTCAATATTTAAAGATAAAGTTGTTAATGGGGGGCGGGACTAAGGGCCACTGACCGGTTTACACTAATTAATTCTCTCTAGCAAATTCATTCATTCAGATATACCTACAAAACCTTACAGTTTGTTAAAACGAGAAAATGCTTTTAAGGTAAGACCACCCCGTGGGGGCTGCGGGTTGTTCGCAAGAGATACCGCGGCCTCGACATGAAGGGCTAAGAAGGAACATGGGTGGTTTTTAGTCAGTAGAAGTCTGACACTCCCTTTCGCTCTGCCCAAGAGCGGGAGGGGTTATTTGATGATTTTTTTGATTTCTCTGATGGAAAACCCAAGTGTACAACTCAATCTGAGAATCAAAACGACTACCGAGCAGCTGAGCAATCACACTTACTATCATTTGCACTAATGAAGCCGCCAGAAGAGGTCAAGAGGTTCAATTAACTCCGTACCAATTACCATACATACTCGTGCGTAAGTCCGTACTAGTTGCTGTAATTATGCAAAGTACGTGATTGTTCACGTTTACACCAGTATGCTCATCAACTCAAGTATGCAAGGGCCAAGCGCCTATTCCTGTCAACTTTTGTTATAAGCACATGGCTGCCATTGCAATATAAACCACAGAGAAGTCAAAAAGGGCGTCTGTGAATAGCAACAAGAAATATATGTTGCTAGCTCATATACTCGACACTCGACGTTGCTCTGCGATTAATTACTGTTTGTATTTGCTACAAATTAGTTCCGTTTTGCTAGGATTACATTAGAAGCTAACACCCTCTAACTGTGCACTAACAAGCAATCTACATACTAACCACAGTGATTAGTGCATCTAATGAAGATTTCAGGAATCGCTTTCCGCTTGCTCTATAATAATTTCGGTGGGAGATGGTGTCCTTGTATCTATGAATGGAAACATAATTTATCTCTATTCCTTAAAGGTCAGATAGACAGGTCCTCCGTGTAAAATTGTGTCTGGTAAAACTGGAAGCCGACCCTAACATTATTGGGAAAAGGCTAGGCAGATGTTTTTTATATATATATATAAAACGAGCTTACCCAAAAGAAGCGTATTTACTCGCGACTTAAATAAGTTGGGGTTATATGAACTCGGGAAAACCGACGCAGACAGGGAGTTCCACTCCGTGGCTGTGCGCATAATTAAAGATTTAGCAAAGCGCTTCGTACAAATGTGCGGAACATCGACAAGGTATGGGTGATAACTTGCAGTATGTCTAGTCACCTGATGGAAGAAGGGAGAAGGCGGAATCAGCTCGTGCAAGACATGCAAATTTGTGGGCGGTAGGACAAGCTATGTAGCTTGACAACCAGCTTATCCATTATAGCGTCCTGGCTCTGCGCTCTACAGAGTAAAGTTAGGCAAGTTGGTATGATGATGACTTATTTCTATTACTTGACGTCGAAGGGACGACCAACAGAGTGAAGCTACAAATAAAGGCTAGGGAAAGCTTTGCCCATGTCCTCCATGTCCGCGAGCGAAGCCACGGACAATAGTTTTCACTAGCTTTTGCCCGTGGTTGCACTCGCCTGACACGCAGAAAATTCCTGACCCCTCATGATTTACCTGTGTCAAACAGGAATCATTCAGTAACGACTGAGAAAGACAGACAGAATTAACGTCACATTTGAAGTACAATGGAACGTGCTTCAACATATTTTATTTGCCAATATTTTAAGTACCATAATTAGTTGAACAGCTAGACTGTTGAGCATAAAAAAATATAAAGAAAAAAACTTTAAAAGCTATCTAAATTTATTATCTGTATAAAACGAAAACTTCAAACCATAAAATGCAATCTTTTGTTAACATGTAAAATAATTTTTGAGCCAGATTTACCGCGGGCCATATTTTAATGAGATACAAATGAAAATATTTTTTAAAATCATAATCTAAGAGTCTGCTATAATGAACTTACTATAATTTTTATAATAGTTCATTTTCTTTTTACAAAATCTACTGAGCGCTTAGTGCGAGTTATTTTTTAGTATTCGATCGCGTTAGAGTAAGGTTTAATTTGTGGAGAAACCAAAAAGTATATTACTGTTAGTGACAAAAATGGAAAACACAGTGCATATAACATAACACCGCACTTTGTAAATGCGATGAATACTTATTTAAAATCACACTTCCGATTTATACAACTTTACGGTATTTATGAGATCGAAGAAACATATATCAGATACATAGAAAATATATAATATCCATATATTTTAAATTCAGAAAATGTATTCATAACTCATAAACCCTTACCTGTTACCTACATAAATCATCATCTGCCTAGTTATTTCCCTAACTATGTTGGGGCCAGCTTCCAGTCCTGCTGAATACCAGTATTTTACGTGGAGCGACTGCCTATCTGTCCTTCACAACCCAGTTAGTACTTGGCAATACGATACCGTCTGGTAAGACGGGTGGTCAGACTTTCAGGTCACTGACTACTTGAAATTACTGTCTGTGTCTGTATCTAGAATTAACCGGGACCAACACCTTAACGTCTTTTCGAGTCACGGAGGAAACTCGGTACGTAATTTGTTGTCAACCATCCACGAACCAACCCAGGCAAGGGCGGCTTAACTTGAAAATAGTTCCAACCGGCTGTTACTGACGAACAACTTGGTAATTTAAGGAAAACTCTGTACCTACCTACATAGACCACATGTGTACGTAGAAAATCCCTGCTTTAATATTCTGCAGCACTCTCATTGGACTCCCAAGGGTACCTAGTAAAAGCTGTAGACTTCCTCAGAGAATGAAGGAAATAGTGATGTATATGAATACAACAATGTACTTGTATTTAGGTACGTTTCTGTGCCCTTCTGTTGTTCTAAATAAAAAAGTTACTGAAGAAGTCAAAACTTAACCACTAACAAGTAAAGCGCTAAACCTTATCATTAGAAATTACCGAAAAAAAGCAAATTTTGTAACAGAAGCAGTCCAAACTTCCTACTTACGGGTTAGATTTCTAAGAAAAACCTAAACATTTTGTCAAAAACTAAGGCACTGTTAAGTTCCATGTGGCACGTAATTTTAAACCTTAAAATAGTTGCGGCATACAACCCTAAAAGTTATAAAGAACTTTAAGTATATCACGCTATGGTTTAGTTTAGTTAGGCATACAGGAATTTTAGTCAAGGTAGAAATCATCCTCATACTATACACACAAACACAGGTTGGTGCTAAACGTTTACCTACCACATGTTCAGTATATCGTACCAAACCGCCCTACATAAAATACTCGTATACCTATACGATATTCCTATGTTTGTGTGGTAAAGTGAAAGAGGAGCTCGTCGGCTTAATAAGAACTGTCACTCGGGTCGATCTTTAGGTAAAGCTGTGCTTGCCTAGGTCAGTCTGTGGATGGGTGACCGCCCAACATACCGAGTTTCCTCCATGCCTCGGAAAGCACGTTAAGCTGTTGGTCCCGGCTGCCATATATAGATCTTTGGCAGTCGTTACAGGTAGTCAGTGACCTGAAATTCTGACATCCAGTCTTACCAAAGAGTATAGTATTACCTAATATTAACTGGGTTGTGGAGGTCAGATAGGCAGTTGCTCCATGTAAAATACTGGTATTCAGCTGCATCCGGTTAGACTGGAAGCCGACCCCAACATAGTTGGGAAAGGGCTAGGCAGATGATGATGTGTGGTAAAGTGATTATTTTCATGTACGGAAGGTTCGGAATGAAGAACTGAATACGTCGTAACCGTTAATGTGTCTATATCCTTTCCACCCCATATAAACAACTTTTTTTTGGGTCATCTTCAAATGACTCCTCCCTCTCTGGACCGAGCGGCAGGTAGTGTCAGAATTCTACTAACTAAAAACCACCCATGTTCCTTCTTAGCCCTGTGTGTCTTTCGGTATCTCTATCGAGAAACCCGCAGCCCCGGCAGGACGTATAAAGTACTCTACAATAAACATGACGTATCGGTTGAACGTCAATTAAGGGACCACTTTTGCTGCTTCTTATTTGTCCGATGTAAATGGAAACTTTCTTTTCAATTGTATATGTCGTAGGATAATTTGATACTTCGAATCTTCGCGGAAATCCTAGGGGTTTTGCGAAAACGCGGATAATTAGACATAGGTAAACGCGCGCTCGCTTCGCTCGCATATTAAATAACACTAATATCTTCTGTCCCCGAAGTGCCGGGCCTCCGCCGGCCTCCTTCGTCGGCCTACGGCCCGGTGCCCATGCCGCCCCTAAAAATTTTTTAGGAACCGAAAATTTTATTTGGTGCCTAGGCTTAGAGTCTTAAAAATATTTTGTGGTGGCCGTCTAAATAGTAACGAGTATTTTCGCAAAAATCCTGACTTTGTCCAGTAAGATTTGATAATTTTTCGCCTATGTCTAATTATCCGCGTTTTCGCAAAACCCCTAGGATTTCCGCGAAGATTCGAAGTATCAAATTATCCTACGACATATACACATTTCAAACATTACATTAGTCTGGTGGCGTCATTTACCTACTATCTTAAATAGATATGAAAATACATTAAAGAAGTTTAACTCAACTATTAAACATAAAAATAATACAATTATTGTTGATAACCTATACTTTCTTTACTTACAATGTATTGTCGTATCAAATGCAGATATTGAGTACTAAAGAATAACACATTGGAAGATAACACTGCAGTCATCAGATTTTCGTATAAAAGGGGCTGCAGTTTTAGTTTGAGTACAGTTGAGCTCACGCAGAGTTGACTTCACGATGAGGGCTGTCCTACTAATAATTGCGAGCCTGGCCGCTCTGGCCATGGCTAGGCCTGAGGTTGACGACACCACTATATGTAAGTTTTTCATCTTCACATAATTGTAAATATATTAAATATTACAGCTTCCGCAGTGCAATGACATGTACTTGAACTTCAGTTACCTTATTTTATTTAAAGTGTTCGCTGTACTTAACATTAACTTTTAACTTCTAGTGACAATGGACATCAAGCAACGGCAATTAGTCATCTTGAAGTTGCTGAATCATGTGATGGATCCCTTGATGTACAAAGATCTTGAAGACATGGGCAAGAACTTTAAAATTGAAGACAACTTTGAGCATTTCACCGTAAGTGCATACCAACAGACTATGTTTATCTTGTAACCAATTTCATTCTTCTCTCAATTCGATGCTTACGCTCTTATTTTTAGCGTGTCGATGACAATTTAAATTGAGTTGTCCCAAAATTTGGCACAGTTTGGCACTTTCAGTAGCCTCCATCCGCTCCTGTGATGTGCAAGTAACAGGACATGCTTACGCAAAAATTATATTTCTTGTTTTAGAAAACCGATGTTGTAAAGGACTTCACCAAAATGCTGAAAGTTGGAGTTCTGCCGCGTGGCGAGATCTTCACCCTGCACATTGACCGCCAGCTCAAGGAAGTAGTCACCATGTTCCACATGCTGTACTACGCCAAGGATTTCACCACCTTCATCAAGACCGCCTGCTATATGCGCCTTTACCTCAACGAAGGCATGTTCGTCTACGCTCTCACCGTGGCAGTCAGACATCGTGACGACTGCAAGGGAATCATCCTGCCTCCTCCCTATGAGATCTACCCATACTACTTCGTGCGCGCTGACGTTATCCAGAAGGCATACCTTTTGAAAATGAAGAAGGGACTCCTGGACAGCAAACTGTGTGACTTCTACGGCATCAAGAAGACTGACAAGGATGTGTACATTATCGATGAGAATATCTATGACAAACGTGTATACCTTTGTGATGAAGACAAACTCCGCTACTTCACTGAGGATATCGACCTTAACACCTACTACTACTACTTCCACATCGATTATCCATTCTGGATGAAGGACAGAGTTATGGACAAACTTAAGACCAGGCGTTTTGAGCTGACAGTATACATGTACCAACAGATTCTGGCGAGGTACTACCTGGAGCGTCTCTCCAATGGATTGGGCAAGATAAAGGAGTTCTCTTGGGACAAAACTATCAAGAAGGGATACTGGCCATGGTTGAAACTGCACAATGGCGTTGAGTTCCCTGTAAGACACAACAACTACGTTATCGTTCACGATACTAACCATGACGTCATCCGTTTGTGCGACACATATGAGAAGATCATCAGAGAGGCTATCATCAAGGGATTCATCGAAGTAAGTATTGTTAATAACGTTCTTTTTTTCTAGATACGTCACACTATGTATCATCATCATTATCATCATTTCAGCCGAAATATGTCCACTGCTGGACATAGGCCTCCCCTAAGTGTCGCCACATTTACCGGTCCCGTGCGTCTCGCATTTAGCGGATCCCTGAAACCTTCACCAGGTCATCGGTCCACCTATTGAGAGGCCTTCCAACGCAACGTCTTCCGGTTCGCGGTTGGCCACTCCAAAACTTTTCGGCCCCATCGGCCATCCATTCTGCGAGCAATTTGACCTGCCCATTGCCACTTACAGGTCTGGCAATTCTTTGGGCTACGTCGGTAACCTTGGTTCTCATGCGGATACGGATGTCTTCATTTCTGATTCAACTACGCAAGGAAACTCCAAGCATAGCCCTCTCCATTGCTTTTTGGGTGACTTTAAGCATTCTGATGAGGCCCAATGTGAGCGACCACGTATGTAATCACTGGCGTCTTGAGACACTGTGGTAATTTGGATGAGATACTACTCAGCTTCCCAAACGCTGCCCAGCCGAGTCGGACTCGACGATTGACCTCTTTATACGATTGACTATATCCCTCTTCTGGTTTATAAGATGAATGTATGGATATACATATAAGTACCAGAGCCATTGCATACTCACTATTCGTGACTAGATACTACAAATTTAATATAGATGAATATTGCTTCAAAATTAAAAAAAACTTTAACACTTTATTTCAGATTAACGGCATAAGGCTTGAACTGACCAAGACTGAAGACATGGAAGTCCTAGGAAAACTGATCTTCGGTAAAATCGACAAGGTTGATGTTGACAGGACCGTCGTTGACTCTTACCGCTACCTCCTGATCGTCATGAAGGCCGCTCTTGGTCTCAACACTTTCTATTCTGACAAGTAAGTATTCTTTACTACTACAGTAGTTTTATGATAGGTATTTTTTAAGTAAGTTACTATTGACAACTTTGCTAACACACAAACCTTACACTGTTGTTTCACCTGCCATTGATGTTTAAAGCTCAGTTTGATTGCCAGTCTAGGCCATACGACGATCATTCGTGTAGGCACACAATAATTGTTTATAACAATAGATAAAACTGGTATTATTTTCACAGGTACTTCGTTGTTCCTTCTATCCTGGACCAGTACCAGACGGCTCTCCGTGACCCAGTATTCTACATGCTACAGAAACGTATCATCGATTTGGTGTGCTTGTTCAAACTGCGCCTGCCTACTTACACTAAGGAGGATCTCTACTTCCCCGGCGTGAAGATCGACACTGTAGTGGTTGACAAGCTTGTCACTTACTTCGATGACTACCTGATGGACATGACAAACGCTGTGGTCTTGACTGAAGAAGAGATGAGGAAGACCAAATCTGACATGACATTCTTGGTTCGCAAGCGCCGCCTCAACCACCAGCCTTTCAAGGTCACTCTTGATGTATTGTCTGACAAGGCTGTCGACTGTGTCGTAAGGATCTTCCTTGGACCCAAGAAAGACCACATGGACCGTCTTATTGACATCAACATCAACCGTCTTAACTTTGTTGAATTGGATACCTTCCTGTACAAGCTGACCACTGGCAAGAACACGATTGTGAGGAACTCCTATGACATGCACAACCTTGTCCGCGACCGCGTCATGACACGCGACTTGTTGAAGAAGGTCGAGTCCATCACCGATATGCGCGACTTCTTGGTCAAGGACTTGAGGAACTTCCACACTGGTTACCCCACCAGGCTTCTGCTTCCCAAGGGTTGGGTTGGAGGTATGGACATGATGTTCTACTGTATTGTGACACCATTGAAAGTGGTCGATAACGTTGACATCAACGTTTTGGACGTGAACCGCAGGGACTTCATGTACGACTTCAGGTCAACCGTCCTTCTGGACAAGATGCCTCTCGGCTTCCCCTTCGACCGTCGCATTGATATTGGTAACTTCTTCACACCTAACATGAAGTTTGTGGATGTCAAGATTTTCCACAAGAAGTATACATGCGACATGAAGACAAGGTGGAACCGTTTTGTGCTGAAGAACTACAACTTGGTGGACAGGACACCCATCGATTCGACGTACTTCGTAGACACTGACCTCAACCACAATGTCGACCGCAACCTTAACCTGATTGATTTGTAAATGTTTAACTTTTTATGAAAGAAGACAGAGAACAATGACAAAGACTGTTATGAAGCAATTTAAAAAACCATAAAAAATAAACTGAAATATTTTTAATTACATGTCCGTCTATTATTTCAACAATTCTGTAGTTATTTTTTGTAAAGGCTAATATTGAATGACATCAATTTTAATGGAAAGGAATTTCCTCGTCATTGACATTCCTAATCAGTTACAAATAACTTTTTTCTTGTCTCTACATGATATCAATCATAATAATATGCCTATTAAGAAGCGACACAGCCGTCGATTATGGCTTTGACAGTCCGCAGTAACTCGACTGATTTTTATTGATTGATCATCTTGAAAAAAGTTTCGTAGATGGCAGCATTGCCACATATTGCCGTATATTGCCGTTTAAGTTACGGAATTTTATTTACAACGCCCATTGCTATAGGGTAACTTTATATTAATATGAACTATTAGGGAAAAATTACTTAAATTTTTTTTTTTTTCTGACTAATTGTGTTGCCCATACGAGAGTTACTTACCATACATTGTTACATAACGATGCTTCTATATTTCATCTGCAATCATGAAATAAATACAAAGTACTGTATGTTTCAGAAAAAAATAGTAATGTATCATGGATACGAGTTACGATTGGATACGAGATTAATGGGTAATTTTCAATAAATAAAATGTACACTGATTCATTTTAAAACAAGTAGTTTTTGCTGACACGTAGAGAATGATAACGTAAATGACATCACCCCTGTAATCCCCGAAAGGTTAGGCAAAACTGTACTTATTGTCCACATTTCGCCAGTTATGTTGGGTTGTTTGCCGTGTGCACCTGTAGCTGCTGTCAAAGATTTACTGAAAATGAAAGCTGGGAAACCGGCTTAACATGCTTTCAAAGGCACGGAGGTAGCTTGGTATGTACTGAGTGGTCACCTATCCACGGACCGAGCACGGTCTATCCTGAAGACTTGTAATTTTTTGGCCAAAAAATCGGCATGAAACACACACACAGTCGACCATACTCGTATAAAACCACGAGGACTGCCTAGAATCATGCAGCTATCGTATTTAAATCGCCAGTGTTTCTTCTGTAGATATATACCCTACTGGTTAAGTAATTCAACACGGAGTAGATATAACCTGCCTCTATCTCCGAAACAGATGTCTTACCTTCATCTAGGTAAGCAGCCTTCTTCGGTAGCACTATCACGGAAAAACACCAAGGGTCTCTTTGAACTAAAACATAAAAATCAAAATATTTTATTTCACATAAACCTAATAATTATTATTCACGGTTCGGGTTGTTCGTTTGCTATGGAGAAGAACCCGGAAGAAATTCCATGGGTAGATATCGTCTTACCGATGTGTACCTTAGCATTTAAGCTAATGCTAAGGTACACAGCCTGAGTTAACCCACTGCTAGGTATAGACCTCTCTTTTCTTGTGCCATTCTCTAGGGTCCTGTGCGAGCCTCATCCAGGTTTTTCCCTCGATGGCAACTATGTCGTTTGCCCATCTCACTGCCGGCCCACCCACACTTCTTTTTCCAAGTCTTGGACACCTTTCGGTGACAGCAATAGTTCACATGTCATCACTGCGCCTTGCAAAGTGTCCTGCCCAACTCCACTTGAATTCCGTAACGCGATTTTCAATATCGAAAACCTTTGTACATTTTCGAATTCCAACGTTAGGAACTCAATCTATAAATTTTATGCCGACCATGGAACGCTCCATGGCTATCTGTGTAACTCTCAATCTGTACACAGCGTTCATGATTCAACACCGTACGTCATTGTGGGCAGAACACACTGGTTATAGAGGCGGTATTTTAGACATAGCGGAACTTCGGCTGTTTTCAAAATGTCGTCCAATTTGCTAATACGAGTAGCAGCCCACCCAAGCTGTATTCTTCGGGATATCTCTTTTGTTGATGTTCTTTGCCAAAGGAAAGAATATAGCCAAGATAGATATACTAATCAAGTTGTCTACAACTCTTCATTAATTTCTAACTTTGTCAGAAGAATTTGAATAGCTATTATGTACGGTATCATGGTTTAAACGAGGGACATAATGAAACCCGCAATGACCCGCGCTTACATGATAAATGACAAATAACAGACAGAACCATAATTATCAAATATTTCGGAACAGTCTCGCAACCTTTGCGCTTATCACAGAAAATGGGCGCGGGTCAATGACTTGCTATCCATTTTTCCTTCATTTGACAATGGCGAAAAAGTAACGTCTAATAAACCGAGACGTGGAGAGCGCCCCGCACGCTCTCCATGGCACAATTACGTTTCAAATTTAGATTTTAGCTTTTTTTACATATTTGGGACGAGAATCGATTACTGAATTCCTTAACTGTAATATTTGCCATAATCTTCGGCTTATCCATATTCATCCTAAGTCCTACTTTAGCATATTCTGATCATCCTCGAAGCTTTGAACGAATAGAACGAGGTCGTCTGCAAATATTAAGTGCAACAGGTCAGCACCATTTATGTTAACACCACATTTCATGATGTCTTCAAGGACTATTGTAAAAAGTTTTGGTGGAATGGTGTCGCCCTGTCGCACTCCCCGCTTGATATGTACAGGTATATTATATACCCTATCTAAGGGTATGCATGCAAACCTGTAGAGTGGCCGAGGTATACAGTTCCCGCAGCACATACACGTAGCGGGAGTCGATATGGCAGCGATGGAGAGCGTGGAAGTCGGCCCAATGCTTGACACTGTCGAAACTTTTCTCGTAGTCCACGCAAGCCATGCATAGTCGGCTGGTTTCTTGACACTTGTCCATCAACTGCTTTACCGTGTGGATATGGTCGGTGGTCGAATATCCGCTGCCTGCTCGATGGGTCGGGCTTCGTCGATTTCTCTCGTAAGACGATTAGTCAGGATTTTAGAGAACAGCTTGTATATTTAAGAGAGAAGACTAATAAGGCGATAGTTAGCTAGTTTCGAAGTATCGCCTTTTTTGTGGATGTTGGTGAAGATGGCAATCATCCATGGTTTTGGAATACGGACATCACACCAGACCTTATTAAACAGTTCCACGAGGATCTTCTGGACTGGATCACCACCCGCTTGTAGCAGTTCAACCGTGATTCCAACGTCACCGTGAGACGTATCGGACGTCATGCTGGATACCGCTTCTATTACCTCGCATGGTAAAATAGGGGGCAAGACTTCCAAACTTTGATGCTCAAAAGGGGGAGTGTTATAGTTTCGTCATCGGGAAATGCTTCTGCAGATTTCGTTGCATAAAGTTTTTTGTAGAACTTCTCAACAATAGCCATAACCTGAGCCTGATCCGTCACCATGTTATCATTGCTATCCATGGGCTTAATAATCTGTTTGGTACCAGTGTGAGTTTTTTTGGAAACACATTTTGACCTCTGTATTATGATTTTATTTTATTAATAACTTTGTTAGTTCTATACTGTCTTATATCTTTACGTATTGACTTATTTATTTGTCCTATCTATATTTTTTTATCTGTTGACGTATGAAATGTTATATCTCTCCTCTTCTGTATTAAATTTAAAGTTTCTGGTAACAATTTGAGTTGGTTCTTTTTAGCTCCACCTAGGTGTTTTTTCGCAAATTCGGTCAAAGTCTTGCACAGCAGAAAATTAATGTGGTATACATCTAGATTTTCCTCTTCAAGTCCATCAGCTCAGCTTGGAAAGTGACTTGCAAAAAAACGAATTCCGGCTTCCCATACCTTCTTATGAATGTTATCATTTTATTCCGTTAATTCCCTTAATTTAGCTTAAGCTCCGAACCGAGCTCAAGAACCGAGACATCGGTGACCAAGTATTTATTTGAGCTGATTATATAATCTATACACTCTTAGGGCAATCATCTGTACTTACCCAAGTCCACTTTCTTGATGCTCTTTTCTGGAAAAATATGTTCATTGCGTACAGTTTTATTATGTTCCAGAAAATTAACAAGAGTATGTCCTCTTTTATTACGCAAGCCAAGACCAAAATTGTCATCGGATTCTGGCATTGAAATGGCCAACTATGGTGGAGTTATTATTAATTATTTACCACTGATTACAACAAAATTACAGATTAGATTCAATACGATGTTAAAAGTCACAAAAAAAAGAGTATATAAAAAACTATAATTAAATTAAAGTAAAGCTAAACAATACAAAACATATCCGTTAAACATGACGAAGTTTATAGGTGCACCCCTTTTTCAATTACGATATACGCCCTTTAAACAAATTTCAGCAGGTTTTGCCCAAAGAAATCTTACGATACGACATAGGTGCAAAATTGAATAGCCTCTACTAGAGGTTAGTCCTAACCGCTGGCACGTCTAATAATGCGGAGTGGCGGCGTGCTCCCACACGCCCATTCGGCGTGCGCAGCCGCAGCGCAGCTAACACCTCGAGGTGATGCAGCAACCCTAGCAGTACGCCGGACAGTTACTTGACTGGCACCACACTCATTCTTACTTCCAGTCTGGTAACCCAACCATGCTCAAGACAAACACACTTGGGTACATCAGGGGATGAAAGGGATAAACTCCGTACTTTTTAAGTTAGATAAATGTACAGAATTTATTTTGCATTTTTTTTTTTTTATCAACATGAGGCTTTATTTTGCATGTCCATGGCCCTTTACAGGGCGCAGGTGTGGGCGCGTGGTTTGAGAAAGCGGGCCGCCCACTACCTGAACGCGCCCCAAAAGGTGATGGCCGTGAGGCTAGTCCGTGAGTACCGCACGATCACCCGCGAGGCGGCGAACCTCCTTGCCGGATTGCCGCCATGGGATCTGGAAGCGATAGTCCTCGCGCGCCTGCATGAATAGCGAACGGAGGCGCTGCACCGGGGGGTCACTCCGTTACCGCAGCAAATTGCTGACCTCCGGTGCGATCTCATGGTGGCCTGGAGAGAGCGACTGTCACAACCCCGTGCAGGGCACGCCACAATAGTGGCGGTAAGTCCCCTCTTTGAGGAATGGCTGGAGACGCGCCACGGCGCCCTCACCTTCCGTCTGACGCAGGTACTCACCGGACACGGTTGTTTCGGGAGGTACCTGCACCGAATCAGGCGGGAGGAAACGCCCGGAGGCCACCATTGTGAGGATCGGCCGGAGGACACGGTGGAGCACACCATGGAGGTGTGTCCCGCTTGGGCTGAACTCCGCCGTGTTCTCGTAGCGGCGATCGGCGGCGGCGACTTCTCGCGTCCGGCCCTGGTGCAAGCCATGGTCCGGGGTGAGGAGGAATGGGACGCCGTCGCCTCCTTCTGCGAAGCAGTGATGCTAGCGAAGGAGGTGGCGGAACGTAAGAGGGAGAGAACCTCTCGTCCCAGCCGCCGCGGGAGGCGCTCCGGGCGTCGGGGCCCAAGTGATGGCTTCCCGCCACCATAGACGCGGGCCTGTAGACGGTGAGTGATGGGCTAGCTCGCCGTCCGTCCGTCTTATGACGACGACAGGCCATGTCGACGGCGCGTTCGTGTTCCACGCGCGCCTCAAAGAGATGTCAGCAACATGGAAAGGGTCCGCAAGGGCCGACGCCCGTCGGGGCTGCGGGTTGTTCGCAAGAGACACCGCGGCTTCGACATGAAGGCCCAAGAAGGAACATGGGTGGTTTTTAGTCAGTAGAAGTCTGACACTCCCTTTCGCTCTGCCCAAGAGCAGAAGGGGGGCTATTTGATGATTTTCCACCCGCCAAAAAAGTAAAAAAAGGCTTTATTTTGCATGGTGTGTCGTTGGTGTGTCGTTAAGGGTATTTTCAATATCGTCATAACGACTGAACTTCTTCGTCGGGGTGGTCAGACGTTGGAGCGTATGTTTGTATAATCTGAAGTATCGTTGTTTATAATATAAAATAATATAAGTAATTATTGATAACCTACACTTTATTTAACTACAATGTATTGCCCTATTAAGTGCAGATATTAAGTACTAAAGAACAACACATTGGAAGATAACACTGCAGTCATCAGATTTTCGTATAAAAGGGGCTGCAGTTTTAGTTTGAGTACAGTTGAGCTCACGCAGAGTTGACTCCACGATGAGGGCTGTCCTACTAATCATTGCGAGCCTGGCCGCTGTGGCCATGGCTAAACCTGAGATTGACGACACCACCATACGTAAGTTTTTCATATTTACATAATTATTCTAGACCTTCACTCTTTCCTAAACTGCAGCTTTCGCACTGCAATGACATGTACTTGCACATTAGTTAACTTATTTTATTTAAAGTGTTCGCTGTACTTAACATTAACTTCTTACCTTTAGTGACAATGGACATCAAGCAACGGCAATTAGTCATCTTGAAGTTGCTGAATCATGTGATGGATCCCTTGATGTACAAAGATCTTGAAGACATGGGCAAGAACTTTAAAATTGAAGACAACTTTGAGCGTTTCACCGTAAGTGCATACCAACAGACTATGTTTATCTTGTAACTAATTTCATACTTCTCTCAATTCGATGCTTACGCTCTTCTTTTTAGCGTGTCGATGACAATTTAAATTGGGTTGGCCTAAAATTTGGCACAGTTTGGCACTTTCAGTAGCCTCCATCCGCTCCTGTGATGTGCAAGTAACAGGACATGCTTACGCAAAAAAAATATTTTTTGTTTTAGAAAACCGATGTTGTAAAGGACTTCATCAAAATGCTGAAGGTTGGAATTCTGCCGCGTGGCGAGATCTTCACCCTGCACATTGACCGCCAGCTGAAGGAAGTAGTCACCATGTTCCACATGCTGTACTACGCCAAGGACTTCACCACCTTCATCAGGACCGCCTGCTGGATGCGCCTTTACCTCAACGAAGGCATGTTCGTCTACGCTCTTACCGTGGCTGTCAGACACCGTGACGACTGCAAGGGAATCATCCTGCCTCCTCCCTATGAGATCTACCCATACTACTTCGTGCGCGCTGACGTTATCCAGAAGGCGTACCTTTTGAAAATGAAGAAGGGACTCCTGGACAGCAAACTGTGTGACTTCTACGGCATCAAGAAGACTGACAAGGATGTGTACATTATCGATGAGAACATATATGACAAACGCGTACACCTCTGCGATGAAGACAAACTCCGCTACTTTACTGAGGATATCGACCTTAACACCTACTACTACTACTTCCACATTGATTACCCATTCTGGATGAAGGACAGAGTTATGGACAAACTTAAGACCAGGCGTTTTGAGCTGACAGTATACATGTACCAACAGATTCTGGCGAGGTACTACTTGGAGCGTCTCTCCAATGGATTGGGCAAGATAAAGGAATTCTCTTGGAACAAAACTATCAAGAAGGGATACTGGCCTTGGTTGAAACTGCACAACGGCATTGAGTTCCCTGTAAGACACAACAACTACGTTATCGTTCACGACACCAACCATGACGTCATCCGTTTGTGCGACACGTATGAGAAGATCATCAGAGAGGCTATCATCAAGGGATTCATCGAAGTAAGTATTGTTAATAACGTTTTTTTTCTCAAGATACGTCACACTATGTATCATCATCATTTCAGCCGAAAGACGTCCACTGCTGGACATAAGCCTCCCCTAAGTGTCGCCACATTTACCGGTCCCGTGCGTCTCGCATCCAGCGAATCCCTGCAACCTTCACCAGGTCATCGGTCCATCTATTGAGAGGCCTTCCAACGCAACGTCTTCCGGTTCGTGGTCGCCACTCCAGAACTTTTCAGCCCCATCGGCCATCCATTCAGCGAGCAATGTGACCTGCCCATTGCCACTTAAGTCTGGCAATTCTTCGGGCTACGTTGGTAACCTTGGTTCTTATGCGGATGCGGATATCTTCATTTCTGATTCGATCACGCAAGGAAACTCCGAGCATAGACCTCTCTATTGCCTTTTGAGTGACTTTAAAACTTCTGACGAGGCCCATTGTGAGCGACTACGTATGTAATCACTGGCAACACACACTGGTCACAGACTTTCGTCTTGAGACACTGTAGTATGTTGGACGAGAAGATACTACTCAGCTTCCCAAACGCTGCCCAGCCAAGTCGGACTCGACAATTGACTATGTATATGTATGTACATATATATCTAATCCCTCTTCTGGTTTATAAGATCGAATGTATGGATATACATATAAGTACCAGAGCCATTGCACACTCACTATTCGTGACTAGATACTACAAATTTAATATAGATGAATATTGCTTCGAAATTTAAAAAGACTTTAACACTTTATTTCAGATTAACGGCATAAGGCTTGAACTGACCAAGACTGAAGACATGGAAGTCCTAGGAAAACTGATCTTCGGTAAAATCGACAAGGTTGATGTTGACAGGACCGTCGTTGACTCTTACCGCTACCTCCTGATCGTCATGAAGGCCGCTCTTGGTCTCAACACTTTCTATTCTGACAAGTAAGTATTCTCGTAAGCCAGTCTAGGCCATACGACGATCATTCGTGTAGGCACACAATAATTGTTTATAACAATAGATAAAACTGGCATTATTTTCACAGGTACTTCGTTGTTCCTTCTATCCTGGACCAGTACCAGACGGCTCTCCGTGACCCAGTATTCTACATGCTGCAGAAACGTATCATCGATTTGGTGTGCTTGTTCAAACTGCGCCTGCCTACTTACACTAAGGAGGATCTCTACTTCCCCGGCGTGAAGATCGACACTGTAGTGGTTGACAAGCTTGTCACTTACTTCGATGACTACCTGATGGACATGACCAACGCTGTGGTCTTGACCGAAGAAGAGATGAGGAAGACCAAATCTGACATGACATTCTTGGTTCGCAAGCGCCGCCTCAACCACCAGTCTTTCAAGGTCACTCTTGATGTATTGTCTGACAAGGCTGTCGACTGTGTCGTAAGGATTTTCCTTGGACCCAAGAAAGACCACATGGACCGTCTTATTGACATCAACATCAACCGTCTTAACTTCGTTGAATTGGATACCTTCCTGTACAAGCTGACCACTGGCAAGAACACGATTGTGAGGAACTCCTATGACATGCACAACCTTGTCCACGACCGCGTCATGACCCGCGACTTGTTGAAGAAGGTCGAGTCCATCACCGATATGCGCGACTTCTTGGTCAAGGACTTGAGGAACTTCCACACTGGTTTCCCCACCAGGCTTCTGCTTCCCAAGGGTTGGGTTGGAGGTATGGACATGATGTTCTACTGTATTGTGACACCATTGAAAGTGGTCGATAACGTTGACATCAACGTTTTGGACGTGAACCGCAGGGACTTCATGTACGACTTCAGGTCAACCGTACTTCTGGACAAGATGCCTCTTGGCTTCCCCTTCGACCGTCGCATTGATATTGGTAACTTCTTCACACCTAACATGAAATTTGTGGATGTCAAGATTTTCCACAAGAAGTATACATGCGACATGAAGACAAGGTGGAACCGTTTTGTGCTGAAGAACTACAACTTGGTGGACAGGACACCCATCGATTCGACGTACTTCGTAGACACTGACCTCAACCACAATGTCGACCGCAACCTTAACCTTGATTTGTAAATGTTTAACTTTTTAAGAAAGAAGACAGAGAACAATGACAAGACTGTTATGAAGCAATTTAAAAAACCATAAAAAATAAACTGAAATATTTTTAATTACATGTCCGTCTCTTATTTCAACAATTCTGTAGTTATTGTTTGTAAAGGTTAATATTTAATGTGCACCAATTTAAGTGGAAAGACATTTCCTACTAATTGACATTCCTAATTAGTTACAAATTATAATTCTTGTTTCTTTATGATATCAATCAAATGCCAAATAATAGGCTACAACAAAGAAAAGCAGCAGTCGTATAACAACTAAAGGAAAAAATTACACAAAGCTAACCACAAGCACACGTTACTTGCTGGAACAGAGAAATTTATATTGTATAGGATCAGAAGAACACAGAACAATAGATAAACAGGTTAAAAAAGCTATAAAAAAAGATTTAAGAAACTTAAATACCCATTTAGTTAAAGTAGCATTAGAAAAACACAGTTCGTTAAGAGTAGCGAAACAAGGAATCTTTCGAAACAAACCCTGGATTAATAGTTTACTGGACAGAAATGGAACCAAACACCACAATAGGCAAAAAATTATAGACATTTGTACAGAGTTCTACAGTTCTCTGTATTCCGATAATTCCAAGGTAGAATCAGATGGCAGATACAGCTGCCCAGAAGATATCCCTCCTATTACAGGTTACGAAGTAGCCCGAGTGCTTAAGACAATGCACTATGATAAAAGTCCTGGCGAAGATGGCATTACCACCGAAACCCTGAAATTTGGATCTGCCATACTACTTCCACACCTCACTAATTTATTTAATACAATAATGCAAGCAGGCAAATTCCCAAACCAGATGTGCCACTCAAACATTGTACTTCTTCACAAGAAAGGAGATAAGTCCAACATTAACAACTACAGGCCCATTAGTTTAGTTTCACATATTTATAAAGCCTTCATTAAAGTCATACATAATCGCATAGATGCCCAATTAGACTCGCACCAACCACCAGAACAAGCCGGATTTCGTTCAAGTTACTCTACCACCGACCACCTTCACACTTTGAATCAGCTCATTGAAAAGCATTCAGAGTTCCAAAAACCTCTGTATCTGGCCTTCGTGGACTACACAAAGGCTTTCGACAGCGTCAAACACAGCTCAATATTCTCAGCCTTACGAAACCAAGGTATAGAGGAAACTTACATAGAACTTTTGCAAATTATTTATAACAATAGCTCGGCCAATGTTAAATTGGATTCTATAGGCTCAGCATTCAAAATCAACAAAGGAGTTAAACAAGGCGATCCGCTCTCTCCGAAACTTTTTACTAGCACCCTCGAGGAGGTCTTTAGAAAGCTTGCAGACCGATGGACAACACAAGGCATTACGATTGGGGATAGAATGTTATCGAACCTTCGCTTCGCTGACGACATTGTTCTTTTTGCGTCCGATGCAAGTCAACTAGAACAAATGCTCCAAGACCTGAGCACTGCAAGCCTTGAGGTTGGACTGACGATGAATCGGTCGAAGACTAAAGCCATGAGCAATACCGCTAAATATAGGGTCGAGGTTGATGGGCAGGAAATACACTATGTCGATGAATATATCTACCTGGGCCAGCTAGTTTCTTTCAATAACCGACAGGACAAAGAAATCGACCGTCGAGTCGAAAATGCCTGGAGGAGCTACTGGTCCATGAAGGCATTTATGAAGGGCGACCTTCCTATTTCACTGAAGCGCAAGCTTGTCGACATGTGTATCCTGCCTATCCTAACCTATGGCGCTCAGACTTGGTCTTTGACCGAAGCTCAGAAGTCCAAACTCACCGTTTGCCAAAGAGCGATGGAACGTAGCATTCTCAAGATTAGACTCTCCGATCGAATGCGCAACACCTTAATACGATCTAAGACAGGTATCGCCGATGTTGGCCTTAAATCTGCCAGGTTAAAATGGGACTGGGCGGGTCACGTTTCTAGGATGGAGCCGGACAGGTGGGCGAAAATAGTAACACAGTGGGTGCCTGAAGACGGCCGACGTAACAGAGGCAGGCCCAAGAAACGCTGGCGTGACGATCTGGACTCATTCTCAACGGATTGGACGGAGAAGGCAGATTGTAAAAAAACTTGGAAAGCCATGGGGGAGGCCTTTGCCCAGCAGTGGGACAGTGTAGGCTGAAGAAAAAAAAAAAAAAAGGCTACAACATGTTGGTCAGACAGTGTATATTGAAATGTCTATCAAAAACTTGCCACAAGTCGGTGCAAACTGTTGCACGCTGCTTTTATTTTTCATCCGCAGTTCAAAAATAAATACAACATGTTAACATCACGCCTGTAATAGGGATTAGGCAGAACTGTACCTACTGCTAGAACTCCCATATTTCTTCAGTTATGTGGGTTGATTGCCATGTTCCTATGGTTGTCAGAACTTCGGGCCACAGGCTACCTGTAACGAAACTAAACGATCTACAAATGGCAGCCGGGGCTAATCGCTTAACGTGCTTTCTGAGGCACATAGGTACTTAGGTATGTATTGGGTGGACAGGCATCTACGGAACAATTTAGGCAACCACGGCTTAACCTGAAGACCGACCCAAGTGACTGTTATTTTTTTAGCAACGAGTTAGTCATGCATCGGTGGGTAATTACAGTCTACCGTGTAAAACCGTGTTCGTTCTGTGGTTTAGTTTCCTCGGTGGTGACAGGTGACAACCTGCCTGTTTCTCCGAAAAATATATTCTATCTCCATCGTTGTAAGCAGTCTCCTTCAGTATAACTGTCTCAGAATGATGCTACACACACTGGACACAAAGGACTAAGAAGGAACATGGGTGGTTTTTAGTCAGTGGAAGTCTGACACTGTTAAGGAAGCACTTCTAGTATAGAGCGCATCCAGCTGCTTTATATCTTTATATTCCTATATCTGTGTTACGTTTCTATGGGTTGTTATTCTTCTTCTAGTTTGACTTCATAAATATACATTTTTCTTTACAACATTTATTCTTATTCTTTAATATGGTAGCAGAGCGTTAACAATTAAGAAGCTGTTACAATTTCGACGAACTCATATTTAGGTACATAAGTCGCACAAAGCAACGTCACACAATAGCGCTCGATGTTATACCTCACTTGAAAATAATCTTGATCCTTGATATTATTTTTTAATTTTATTGAAATAGAATCCGGTAGATTACTTGGAACTTTGAAAACGCATTTGGTAATTGTTAATTAGTGTCGTGGTCATGGTAAGTAGGTTAGTATTTTCAACCGACTTCAAAAAAAAAAGGAACTCTATTTGTATGAATCCGTGATTTTCTCAAAAACTACTGATCCGATATTTATCGGGTTTTCGTTGATAAATGCATATTATGTTTTCAGGGAAGGTTTTACTGTATAATAATATATTAGGATCGGAGATCTTCGGAAGTAGACAATAGCTCTTTTCAATAATATAGACATCAAATGAGTCGCGATCGGTGTGATCCCACGAACACAGCGATAGCAATAATCACGCTTGTTCGGGTTTAAGGGGCAAACAGATGTTTACCCAATATGGGGTACCTACCAACCAAAGTTAAAGAAAAAAAAAACACCAACAAGTAAAAACTTCTTCACTTTATGGTGTTTTTGAAGTCGGTTGTATTTTTTGCAAAAACGTTTTTTTTTTTTTTTTTCATTTTTAGTTGTAATATCCTATACAAATATTCACCATGCATTTAACATTCAACCAAGAAACCTAACCCTTAACCATCAAGATTCCCTTATTATTGCTTTCAAATCCTAACCGTTAACGTTTTCTAGATACGAATACTTGAATAGCTTCAGAAAAAGCACGAAACACAAAGCATACGTGCCTATGAAATTTGAGGGTTGCCCTCGATTTCTCTGGGATCCCATCACCAGGTCCTGGTTTCCTTATCATGGTACCATCCTTAAAATATCCCCTTACTAATAAAAAAAAATCATCAAAATCGGTTTCTAAACGACGAAGTCATTCACGAACACACATAAAAACAAATGTTCATAAATAAATAAAAAATATCATAAAATGAAAAGTACTGGGCCAAACTTATGTTAAATTTTGATGGGACCAAATGGCAATTATTCCGCATCAAACGAAAAAAGAATCGCGTAATCGGTATACATAAAAAAAAACACACCGATCGAATTGAGAACCTCCTCCTTTTGGGATGTCGGTTAAAAACAATGGGTACCGACAGCGACTTCCAAAAAGAAAATTAATTATCGACAGACCTGCGCATACCGCGAATTTTAATAAAATGTAAAAAGGACTTCAAATTAGTTCAAATTTATTTTGTGTGTTATGCTCATAATATCTTACGGGTTACATAGGGGGGTTCAAATTTCGGTCATTTTTGTCTAGGACGCTCCGTTTTCGAGATATTTGAGTTTAACTTTTTTTGGTACAATCATTTTAAACTCCCATAACTTGGAAACGGTGCATCGTAGGACCTTGCTTTTTGGACCCTAAATCGTGTATATGGCCAAAATCAACCCGATACTGCAATAAAATTGGGAATTTAAAAATATATTTTATTTTCAAGTCGTCCCTCCAGAGCGCCTTAAGACTTCACACAATGGCTCACAGTGTGTTATAAACCCGATTTTTATGTCATCGTGTTTTTATTTAAGAAATGGATAGTTTCTGTTAATTCTAGTACTACAGTCCAACTCCGGCTTAGATACGACTTAAACTTGATTTTTTAAAAAATGACAAAGTTTCGTAATATACGCGACCCGAAAAATGAAAAAAAAAATATAATAAAAAGGCGAACTAATTATTTCAATTTTTATTAATTCTAATAATTGTAGGCATAATTACCTATAATTACACAACATTTTGTTGC
This sequence comes from Diarsia brunnea, assembly GCA_949774965.1. Lineage (NCBI taxonomy): Eukaryota > Metazoa > Arthropoda > Insecta > Lepidoptera > Noctuidae > Diarsia > Diarsia brunnea. The sequence goes on along the minus strand of OX459013.1, from coordinate 9,430,875 downwards.
TCTAGTGCAAATGGATCGTGAGATATGATTTTTTATTTTATTTTTCGTTTTGATTTTTTTATTCCAGTTTAACAGCGTAGTAGTTCGTAATTCCTATATAAAATTATAGCTTAAGCCCCATTCTATTAGCAATATTAAAATCACAACCTAATTACTTGTTAATCAGGAGTTATAGATTTTTTTAGATATATCCGAAATATCCGCACTTAGGGTTGTCACTTTATCTGTTTTAAATATATGTTTTTTTTACGTCTTTTTGGATGTGCTAGTGCATAAGATATTATGTTACTAGATATTATGACTAGTTTGAGTAATGTAATGTCTTCACTTCTATATGTATGAATTTCATATATATGTCGCCGCGAGAGTGTCTATCTGCTGGGATCATTAGGCAATCTAATTAATAACCAGCTTATAATAATAGCTTAGCTTAGTTTTTTATAATCAACCTGCAATCTGCAATGAACCTGCCATCTCTGAGATATTTGTACAGTAATTATTACGGGATCGATATTGAAAGACATGAGCGACAGTGCCATCTGTTAGCTTTTGTGTTAACTACTACAGAGATGGTTTGTAATTGAATGGTCGATGGCTCGAATAATGATTTATTAAACAGAGGTCTTTAACTAGAACTATAGTTAAAATTAAGAGAAGCTAATTGATTATGAATATTGGGATTTTAATGATTGCTCACTTGAAATTAGGCTGTATAAGAGACGTCATTGCACATTGTTGTGAAGATGGCGGCGAATACGATTTTAATGATCAATAACTCAATTTATAATCTGAAACCACGACTAAATCAGTTTCTTTATGTAATTATAAACTAAAAAGTCATAAGATTATTTTGTAGAGCAATTTATTAGTAGAAAACCCGTTCTTTGTATTAAATCCTTTAATTAGCCGGAAATGGCGTAAGTAACATTCTGTTGTAAAAAGTAATGAACCTATTAATTAGACATTAACTTAATAACACCTTCGCATTAATATTGGTATTGTTTTATTGTTAAATAATTATTACAATCAATTGTGAACTATTTTAGTATTGTTTATTAGTTTTAACTGATTAAAAGTAATTAATAACAATACTGAGTACGTGGTACTTCCGCTAGACGGACTAGACAAGTAGACACGCGTGTGACGAAAGATGCACATTATCTCGCGTTTAGCAAATAATGTAAATGAAAGTGGTTTTTGATGTGATTAACATTAATTAGTGCAAACGAGAATTGTAACATGATTTAAATGGAGTTTCTTCAACCCATTCTTCTCCATAGTAACAATGATTCATGTGAATGGGTCTCAACCCCTGAAAAGTTTATAAGTGCCTGTAAATGGACTATTGTAAATAAACGTTTGGTGTTTGAGTCAAGTATTGTGTGTGATTTCAACTACCCTTAAACCCATCTACCACGAAGAGGAATCTAAGGCGAAGACAATATGGCGGAGGCCATTGATGTTTAGAAGCAGCGTTCCTTAAGTGGTTTTCCCGCCTTAACATCAGAAGAAAGGGATTTTATCTGCGCTTTGCTCATGAATATGCGCCGGAACATCCAAATAATGACATACAGGAAAATATTGAACTGAAGACTATGACGTCTAAGATTTGGCTGTATTTTCATCCTAGTGGTTGACAGATACCAACATGATAAATAAGGCTTATTTCAACTTGAACACACATGACCCAGTCAGACAATAAGTTGACACATGGGAAAACAAACAATGAAGTTTTATGTGACAGAAAACTTCATAGTCCAATCAAAATGACAAACATACAGTACAGCACAGAATGACCGAAGCAGCAAAATAAAAGAAACATGAACACTTGGAAAGCATATCAATAAAAATGAACCTACGGGATGAAACATCAAACCCGGGAAGTATTTTATTTTATTCATTTTAGTAACTGTAGTGCAGTTAACAATATTTTAACTTATCACATTACACACTGGCTAGGTTAATGCCACCTTAAATTGACACCCGTGGGATTAAAATATTAAGACATCTTTAATCACTTGAGGAGTGATAAGGTCATTACCCGTTCAAAGTTATGATTAAAATATAAATCAGTACTTAATGTGTCACAAACTGAACTCCTGAATCAAATGATAGTTAGTTACTTGCATTCACACATTAATTAATTAACCAAGTATTAACTAGTATTAAATCTTGTTGTGTTTTGAAATGTAATTCAGAATAAAACATTTAATAGAAATAATTCTTATTAGAAATCCCTCCTAATTGACATTCAAGTGAGGAATTACAATTAAATACTTTATACAAACTTGTAAACATTTGTATTGGATAACATGTTTCAAGATTCATTAAAAACAAACAAAGTTGTCCGTCACTGGACACCCGGCAGATGTGAATCTTTGTATTGTAATGACACAATATGTCATGATAAATATTACAATAATTATTTATTTATTCAATATCTATCAATCGAATCTACATCTGACCTTACTACATCTCTAATTGATTAGCTTAAAGTTTTAAAAAAATAAATAAATAGATAAACAATTGATCCACAATAAACATTATTTTAATGGGAAAACGCAATGATAACATCATACTATTTCCCATTATAGCATATGAGTTGGATTCAATGCACATGTTTTACATTAGTAATGCTTTGTTATGTAACTGGTACTTATGTGTGTTTTATAACGAAACAATTAACGAAACATCAACGTTGTTCAACAAATTGTGACAATGAAATTCAGTGCGATAATTCAACAGAAAGCAAAGCTTTAAAGAAGTTAAATTGTGAATGTTTCACTAGTACAGTAACACAACCAATAGTGTTTTTAAAGTAGTTTTAATCAGATTAACTTTCCCATCTTAGTTTATTACCATCTAAGTATGATAACTATTTAAAAACAATTGATTACCAAATTTTCATTACTAATTTAAACATTTAGTCAGACTACTTTGAGGGCCTAGTAGTAATGCACCATACAATTAAAGCGTGTGGGCCTGGATTCAATTCCCGAGTCTAACAATGTTGTTGAGTTTCTCCATCAGGAATTTCTCAGTAGCAGTCCAGACAATAATATTAATGGCAAACAGTCTTGCCCTTTAACAAGAGCCTTAAGCATTACTGGCAAAGTGATGATGTACACTTCTGCCTAACCCTTCTGGGATAGCAGGTGTGATGTTTACATAACATCTTTTCTTGTTCTATTATTTACCTGCATGACTTTTACATTCCAGATTCGAGGCAATTATCTTATAAAAGAGGAAATGATAGTAGAGCAAATTCACTACAAATAAAAACAACATCAAGTACTACAGCCTGGTGAACAAATGACCGTGTCGCCGGCTATGAAGCTAACAAATGAGAAACAGCATGAGGACAGCCAACCCAGAATGACTGTTTCAGTGTTTACACACCATAAGTTAACATAAAAGGTGAGAAGTTTTCAAACTACTTCAAACACTTCACCACTGATATCAAACAGTGTTGCATTAAAAGGCTCAATACAATCGCCAATCAACCTACCTACCTACATGATGCTCATGTGTGATGAGTATCAGGTATTCCATTTTCATTATTTTAATGTTTTTGCAATCCTGCCAGTTGTAAGCAACAACTATTAACAAAAACAAAGTATTAGTACTAACAGTAACTAATGAAGTATAAAATAATAATACTCACAAAAAGCTAATGGTATCCGTGGAGGAAACAACTAGCGCAATAAGTAATATTCACAATGAATCACACAAATAATCTATCAGCAGCCGTGGAGGCAACTGGTAAAGAACCAACACAACAAATTATCTATCAACAGCCGTGTAGGCACTTGATAATGAACCCACACAACAAATGATCTATCAGAAGCCGTGGAGGTGACTGGTAATGAACCAACACAACAAATGATCTATCAGCAGCCGTGGAGGGAACTGATAAAATAATACTCTCATGTTATCCTGCTGGGTCCACGGCGTATTAAACGCCCAGAGCCTGGTTCCTTATATCCTGTCAAATCAAAGACTTCGTGCCTGTCACGGAGCAATGGTCCTAAACTCCTTATCCTTTAATCCTGTCAAATCAAAGACTTTGTGTCTATCACAGAGCGGTGTTCCTGATCCTATCCTTTTATCCTGTCAAATCCAAGACTTTGTGTCTATCACAGAGCATTACCTTCCCGTGAGACATACTACTCACACTACATTTACCAAATACAAATCACAATGTCTAAAGCTATCAATAATTTTATTTAAAACAAATCTAGTAGACAGTAGACCTATTATACAAGGTTGCAAAGTCAAGTCATAGTAAGCAACAATATTATCTGTTTGCTGAAAAAGCAAACAGCTTATCAAACAATATCAATGAAATCAATAAAATCAATGATGTTCGATAATTTTGACAAAAATATTCTATTTAGCTAGTAGCTAATCAAACAATATTTTATTCAACTAGTAGCTGATCAAACAATATCAATAAATTCAACTAATGTCGTTGATAATTTTGCCAACAATGTTCTATTTAGCTAGTAGCTTATCAAACAATATTCTATTCAGCTAGTTGCTGATCAAACAACATCAATAAATTCAATTAATGTTGTTGAATAATGTTGCCAACAATATTCTATTTAGCTAGTAGCTAATCAAACAATATTCTATTTAGCTAGTAGCTAATCAAACAATATTTTATTCAACTAGTAGCTGATCAAACAATATCAATAAATTAAATTAATGTTGTTGAATAATTTTGCCAACAATATTCTATTAAGCTAGTAGCTAATCAAACAATATTCTATTCAGCTAGTAGCTGATCAAACAATATAAAATAATTCAATTAATGTTGTTGAATAATTTTTCCAACAATATTCTATTTAGCTAGTAGCTAATCAAACAATATTCTATTCAGCTAGTAGCTGATCAAACTATCAATGAATTCAATTAATGCTGTTGAATAATTTTGCCAACAAAATTCTTGTGAGCTAGAAGTTGATCAAACAATATCAATAAACTCAATTCAATTAATGTAATTGAATCATTCAGGCAACAATTGTTTTATTAAGCTAACAGCTTAGCATCTAATAACTTGAATAAAAATTCCAAACAGCTATAAATGTCTGTAACTGTGCATGTGTGTCTAGCAAGGTGATACAAAAATGCATTGAATGTCAGATCTATTACAAGGTTTCTATGTTGAATAAACCAATGAATGAATGTTACTAAATCCTACAATTGAATAAACATTGTAGGATAATAAAAGCAACAATAATCTGCCGACAAAATTTATCTCCACTATTTCAGATAACAACCACGAGACTACACTTAGGACAACGGACGGACGAGCGGACGGCAACGGCAAGTGCAGAGCGCGCACCGCCGATCAGAATGGCCGTGTCGCCGCGAGAGTGTCTATCTGCTGGGATCATTAGGCAATCTAATTAATAACCAGCTTATAATAATAGCTTAGCTTAGTTTTTTATAATCAACCTGCAATCTGCAATGAACCTGCCATCTCTGAGATATTTGTACAGTAATTATTACGGGATCGATATTGAAAGACATGAGCGACAGTGCCATCTGTTAGCTTTTGTGTTAACTACTACAGAGATGGTTTGTAATTGAATGGTCGATGGCTCGAATAATGATTTATTAAACAGAGGTCTTTAACTAGAACTATAGTTAAAATTAAGAGAAGCTAATTGATTATGAATATTGGGATTTTAATGATTGCTCACTTGAAATTAGGCTGTATAAGAGACGTCATTGCACATTGTTGTGAAGATGGCGGCGAATACGATTTTAATGATCAATAACTCAATTTATAATCTGAAACCACGACTAAATCAGTTTCTTTATGTAATTATAAACTAAAAAGTCATAAGATTATTTTGTAGAGCAATTTATTAGTAGAAAACCCGTTCTTTGTATTAAATCCTTTAATTAGCCGGAAATGGCGTAAGTAACATTCTGTTGTAAAAAGTAATGAACCTATTAATTAGACATTAACTTAATAACACCTTCGCATTAATATTGGTATTGTTTTATTGTTAAATAATTATTACAATCAATTGTGAACTATTTTAGTATTGTTTATTAGTTTTAACTGATTAAAAGTAATTAATAACAATACTGAGTACGTGGTACTTCCGCTAGACGGACTAGACAAGTAGACACGCGTGTGACGAAAGATGCACATTATCTCGCGTTTAGCAAATAATGTAAATGAAAGTGGTTTTTGATGTGATTAACATTAATTAGTGCAAACGAGAATTGTAACATGATTTAAATGGAGTTTCTTCAACCCATTCTTCTCCATAGTAACAATGATTCATGTGAATGGGTCTCAACCCCTGAAAAGTTTATAAGTGCCTGTAAATGGACTATTGTAAATAAACGTTTGGTGTTTGAGTCAAGTATTGTGTGTGATTTCAACTACCCTTAAACCCATCTACCACGAAGAGGAATCTAAGGCGAAGACAATATGGCGGAGGCCATTGATGTTTAGGAGCAGCGTTCCTTAAGTGGTTTTCCCGCCTTAACATATATATACTAGTGGTGGTTAATATAACGAATAACCCCAAAAACATAAAGTGTTATTTGTTCATAACGAATAACATATGTTATACCGACGCTGCCTACGTGTTATAATTATAATGTCTAACTCAACAACACGCTCAACGGTTAACAGCGGGGCCAGAACGGGATAGTAAGTATAACAACATAGAACCTCCTCCTTTTTTGAAGTCGGTTAAAAATAACAACGTAGCGAGCGGCGCGCGGCGTTGCGGATCGCCGTCGAGTTAAGTAGGGACTTAGCGCAGCCATTTTGGTTCTAAAAAGCATGGTCCTACGATGCACTGTTTCCGAGTTATGGGCGTTAAAAAATTTATAAAATAATAATTGAAATTGAAATATCTCGAAAACGGAGCGTCCTAGGCAAAAAATGGCCAAAATTTCACCCCCCCTGTATAACCCCCGTGATATTTAAGTGTCATTCCCATGACAAAAAAAAAAAAACAAAAACTGACCCAAATTTACTAATTTAATCAATTGTGTTGTAGACAGTCTTAACTCTAAGCCCTGGAGTATGAAGGAAAGTTCATTGATCATTAAAAACTATTAATACATAATATTCGTTCTTAATAGTTCATAGTCATAAGTAATGAAGATGAATTTTAACAGTATAACCGCAATAATAAAAAAAACCGGCCAAGTTCGAGTCGGACTTGCGCACCGAGGGTTCCGTACAAACCTGTAGGTATTTAAGTAAAATATTTTTATTATAATATGATGTAAGTACCCAAAATTTTACGGTTTTCGCAATTTTTCCTTTATCTGTGCTATAAGACGTTGCTTCGTACCAAATTTCAAGATTCTAAGTTCACGGGAAGTACCCTGTAGGTTTTGATTCCCTGGAGAGTGTCGAAAATTTGCGGCTTAAACGGCTGTATATTTTGGGTGCGATGGCTTAGAAGTTTGATTATTTCACAGCTCTAAGGTATAGACTTGAGTAATTGATATAAATTCCAGCTTGATACGGATGTATCAAGCTAGAATCTACCCTTTTTTTTAGTCTTGACAGACAGACGGATGGACGGACGGGCAACAAATTGATCCTATAAGGGTTCCGTTTTTTCCTTTCGAGGTACGGAACCCTCCCTGTCGAGGCTGCGGGTTGTTCGCAAGGGATACCGCGGCCTTGACATGAAGGGCTAAGAAGGAACATGGGTGGTTTTTAGTCAGTAGAAGTCTGACACTCCCTTTCGCTCTGCCCAAGAGCGGGAGGGGTTGTTTGATGATTTCCCACCCCCCAAAAAAAAAAGGTACGGAACCCTAAAATCACAGCCCAACTATTTCAAGATTTTTTTACGTTATTAGACAACTGTAATTATAACCAAAACATACTAAATATTAATTTAAATTATTGGACAGAAAATAATCATACTTTATATTTTTTCGGATACACACAAAGTGACAACCCTGAAAAATTATAAACAAAATCAATAAACTCCTGATTAACAAGGAATTAGGTTGTGATTTTAATATTGCTAATAGAATGGGGCTTAAGCTATAATTTGGTATAGGAATTACGAACTACTACGCTGTTAAACTGGAATAAAAAAATCAAAACGAAAAATTTTAAAAAAAATTATACCCCGGGACCCATTTGCACAAGAGCAACACAACTTTGTGTAATTATAGGTAATTATGCCAACAATTATTGGAATTAATAAAAATTGAAATAATTGGTTCGCCTGTTTTATTATATTTTTTTTTTAATATTTCGGATCGCGGATATTACGAAACTTTGACATTTTTTTAAAAATCAAGTTTAAGTCGTATCCAAGCCGGAGTTGGACTGTAGTACTAGAATTGACAGAAACTATCCATTTCTTAAATAAAAACAGGATGACACAAAAATCGGGTTTTTAACACACTGTGTGGCTGCACCAAATACTATTTTATCCCTGTATTGTCAGTTCGCCCAAACTTTTCACTGCTGCCCTGGAAGACGTGATGAAAAACACTGAAATGGGACCAAAGCGGTGTAAAGATAAATGGTGTCTACTTGTCGCACCTTCGGTTTGCGGATGACCTCGTGTTGTTTGCCGAATCCCTGCAAGACCTCCAATGCAGCATGCATTGGAGGACCCATCCATTTTCAAACCTGACCGCCGACAGCTTGACCTGACCTATCCACATCCAAACCTCACCGCCGACAGCTTGACCTGACTCATCCATTTCTGAACCTTGTCAACAACTGCTTAACCCCACCCATCCAAATCCCGGTTTAACCCAACATAATTTCTAAATCACATTCTTTAAAAGTATGAAACTCGTATTACTTTTATTTCAGTCCTAAAAGTATCAACTCCTTCCGATCACGGTAAGCGACGACGGTACTTACACTACAATCTTTTTCTATCATTTTTATCGTAATTATTTTTTTGCGAGAAAGCGATACACCCGTCCTTCCACGAGCGCTTCTGAGCGCGGAATGATGAACCGCGCGAGTGCAAAATGTATGATTATTATATTATGTTGGCAAGTGTTTTTATTTCAGCTAATAATTAAAAAATACATCGATTTCGATACAAAAAAAAATATCTTAGCATGTAAAGAACTATATGTACCGCAATTTACTATAATTTTGGATAGATATGGATATAATATGCTGTAAATTTACCTAAAATGGTACCAATTCGGACCCTACTTTTTTACATTTTCTGCGATTATTGTGATGGGAAAAACGTATTTGTGCGAAAATTTTGTATGACGTCATACAATTCTTCTGATGCCAATCTGGAGATGAATAAATTATGTTTAAATTAATACCATGATATCTTCACATTTGTAATTGCTTATACGTTAAACCACTGTTATTTGTAGAAAAATGTAAAAGCGTCCTTAACATTGTTTAGTTGCAATAGTGAAAAACTAACGAGTTCTCAAATATGCAATCGTCCGGCGTAAAAATTGAGATCGGTCGACTCGACGGTATCACTAACTGGCAAACATGGAGATACAAGGTGAAATTACTACTGAAGAGTACTCCAGGTACGCTAGAAGCAATTGAAGGCGAGTTAGTTAAGCCGAAAGATCCAGGACAAACGGCTAGAATTGAAGATTTATAAAAGTTTAAGAATGAAATGGAAATGTTTCAAAAATGTGACAGCCAAGCACTTCTAATTCTTACTACGAATATGACTGAAAAAACTTTACAAAAGGAAAGTGAAACGTCATGTGAGATGTGGAAAGAGCTTCATACGCTTTATGATAGAGCAAAGGAAGACAGGAGTTATGATCTCTGCAAGAGGTTCTTCCGCTACCAGAAAAGCGAGGAGCATGATATGGCCACGCATATTTCGACTCTCAAGACTGTCTGGTATGACTTGAACAATGAGATTGAAGGTAATGATCTACCAGAAATTTTATTGATATGTAAAATATTGAATACACTTCCGGAGCAATATTTCAACTTTAAGTGGAGCTGGCTGTTGATGAATAAGCGTGACAAAAATATAAAAAACCTGACGACACAAGTATGTGCTTTTGAGAGGTCTTTAGATCAAAAGAATTTAGAAGAAAGCGGAAGTAGCAATGGACTTCTTATGTTAAGAGGAGAGAAGCGCTACGAATAACAAGGGATTAGCAAAAAGAAATGGAAGAAATGCAAGTACTGTGGAGAAGGCTTTCACAAAGTCACATCTTGCAAGAAGTGAATTGCGGACGGTAGACCCCCAAAACCTCCAAAGCAATCTTCTAATATTGGGATGCTGACAGGCCTAGCTCTAGCCTGCGATAGTAAGAAAACAGATAAAGACTTGTAGTATGTGGAAAATGGCGCGACAAGCCACGTCACTAATAGAAGAGATGTATTTCGCACCTTCGAAGTTTTTGACGAGTCTCATAAAGTTATGACAGCCAATGGAGAGGTGATTAAAGCCATAGCACAAGGCTCAATTCAACTTGAAGCTGATATAAACGGCGACAAGTATGGTGGTCTGTACAAACTTAAAGTAAAACTACTGATGCCCGAGCTTGAGATAAACCAACTAACGACGTCACAGAATCTTCAACCATGAACGCCTTGGACATCAGAACAAGAGACATGTAGCTAAACTGATACAAAGAGAGATTGGAGTGAAGCTGGACTCAAGTTCCACTGATATCTGTGAAGGCTGCGTCTTCGGCAAGAGCCATAGGCAGAAGTTCGGAGAGAGACCAAGAGCAAACAAACCTGGAGAGCTAATCAGTACAGACGTATGTGGTCCGTTCCCTTTCTCGATCTCCAAGTCCAGATATTATGTTCTGTTCAAAGACTCCTTCTCAAAATATCGATGGATTTACTTCCTGAGACAGAAGTCTGAAGTTCACGCTCGCTTGAAGGACTTTCTAGCAGAAGCAAAAACTTTCGGACACGTCGTGGTGGAGCTGCTAAGCGATAATGAAGGCGAGTTCGATAACGAACAATTACGTAATACTTTGAGAAAATATGGCATAAAACAAAGATTTACGATGCCATACACTCCGGAACAAAACGGATCCTCAGAAAGAGAGAACCGTACAATCGTGGAGATGACAAAAGCACTGATGCACGCTCATGAAAAGATTCCATTTTATGGGCAGAGATAGCCAAAGCCTCTGTTCACAATTAAACAGAACGGGACCTACTCCTATAAAAGAAAGGTCACCGCATAAGCTCTGGTACGGCAAGAAGCCCAAAATTAATCATTTGAAAACCATTGGAAGCGATTGCTACGTGCATGTCCCAAAACAAAAGAGAAAAAGTAAGATTGGCAGATAAGCTGAGAAAGGCATTCTTATTGGGTACGACGGTGATGAAGGATATCGAATTTTAAATGTAAAGGAATTGAAACTGATCAGATCTCGACATGTTGTGTTTGATGAGTTACCTTCACTTGAGAAAACTAAGATTGATACAACTTCTGCAATAACTGAACCTAAAATAAACACCTACGAATTGCCAATGCCTCTTACAGATTCTAAATCTGTTTACGAAGAGAGTCACTCTCGTCCACCTTCAGAAGCAAATGAAAGCGTCGAAGAAGATTATGAGTCCTTAGACGAAGATGAGCCAGTAAATGATGAACCTGTAAATATGGAACCTACGACACGACAACTGCGTGATCGAAGCCAGATCAGACCTCCACAACGGTTTGAGCAGTTTGTTAGCGAAGCTATATCTATTCCTGAACCAACTACATATCAAGACGTTTTGAAAAGATAAATGGATCGAAGCGATGAACAATGAAGTCAAATCTTTACAAGATAATCAGACCTTTGAACTGACGAACCTACCCAAGAATAGAAAAGCACTAAAATGCAAATGGGTGTTTAGAATCAAAAAGAACCCTGATGGTACTGTCGATAAGTACAAAGCACGATTAGTTGCTGTTGGATATTCTCAGAAGAAGGGAATTGATTATGACCAGACATTTAGCCCTGTGCCCCTGTCGCTAAAATGAGCACAATCCGAATACTGCTAAGTATTGCTGCCAATGAGAATTTAGCACTCAGACAGTTTGACGTCTCTACAGCTTTCTTATACGGCACGGTCAAAGAGAAAATCTTTACGAGACAACCGGAAGGATACGATGACGGGACTGGTCGGGTATGCAAACTGAAAAGAAGCTTGTATGGGTTGAAGCAGGCACCTAAATGTTGGAATGAGTGTATCCACAACTTTCTCATGGAGACAGGTTTCACCAGGAGCGAAGCGGACCCCTGTGTCTACATTAGAGAACGTGGACAAAAGGAGATAATGCTCGCGCTTTATGTAGATGATGGACTGGTGGCCGCGTCAGATAAGAAGAGGCTGACGATTTCATTGAAAATGAATTAAAACGGCGATTTAAAATTACCACGAAAGTACCATCCTATTTACTTGGCCTGGAGATAGAACAACACAAAGATTGTACTATAAAAGTCCACCAAACTGCTTACGCTAGAAAAATGATAGAAAAGTTTGGAATGAGCAATTGCAAGGCGGTTGGGACACCCATAATAAAATCCGGGAAAGGAGATGAGGAACAAGAAAATCTAGAAATGCAAGTTTTTCCTTCTCTATCTAGGTAAACCTACCAAAGGCAATATTCAACAGGTCAAGAGAACATTTAGATATTTGAAAGGGACTATCGATACTGGACTTGAGTACAAGAAAGGTGAAAAGCGTCTCATCTGTTACAGTGATGCAGATCACGGCGGAGACGAAGCGATCGGATGCTCAACGAGCGGGATTGTATGCCTGTATGCTGTCTGCCTGTAAGAAGAGCGCATCCAGCTGCTTTATATCTTTATATTCCTATATCTGTGTTACGTTGCTATGGGTTGTTATTCTTCTTCTAGTTTGACTTCACAAATTTACATTTTTCTTTACAACATTTATTCTTATTCTTTAATAGATACTCCCTTCCGCTTCGCCAAGAGAGGGAGAGTGATTTGATGATATCCCGCAATCCAAAAAAAAGGTGAAAACCTGCCTATATCTCCTAAAAAAATGGACTTGTTCCCAACGAGTCACACTGTGACATGACGTTACAGTGTGACTCGTTGGGAACAAACCAAAAAATGTCCTATCCACCCTGGTAAGCACCATCTTTGAACCAATGTATTTGGCATAGCATTCGCATAAATCCTCTTTTTAATTACCCACGAAGAGAAAAGGGATGGCCTGTCCTTAGCCGGATAAGTGACCAAGAAAAAATCTTAATTAAAATGAATGAGGTAGGGATACCCTGACAATTCCGAATTTGGAGATATTTATTTGAGTTGATTTACCTACGTACCTCCTAAAAAATTCTACTTACAATTTTCTTTTTAAGTATCAACATCCCATTTTGAATTTCCAAGCAAAACTAATTTCATTTATAAGCCCGAATAGTATCCTGAAACCTTGAATAAGATATCAAGATTCTTCCATCAGGAAAATAAATTGGAGTCATCAATCCTTTAAAGTACCGAAAGTTTTAGAAGAAGACTTAAATTACAAAATTGAGAATTTGAGAGTTAAGTGAAGCTTAAATTGCTAACCCTAGATCATGAAGTACCTAAATATAACTAGGTAACGAGGGAACAAAACTGTACTATGCCCATCAGCGAACCCACTGCTGGGCTTCCTTTCTGTTTGAGGGAGTGACCCCCACACTCTTCTAGCTTTTGCTTTTAGAACATGTCAGTTTCCTGACGATATTTTCCTGCACCATTTTCAGAACTGGCCTAGGTTGGTCCGTGGATGGGTGACCGCCCATTACATACCGAGTTTCCTCCGTGCCTCGGAAAGCACGTTGAGCTGTTGATCACGTCTGTCATTTGTTGATCTGTGACAGTCGTTACAGGTAGTCAGTGCCCGAAAGTCTGACAAGCAGTCTTACCAAAGGAGTACCCCAATGCCTAGTACTAACTGGGTTGTGGAGGTCAGATAGGCACTCGCTCGATGTAAAATACTGATACTCAGCGGCATCCGGACGACTGGAAGTCGACCCCAACATAATTGGGAAAGGGCTAAGCAGGTGGTATTTTAAGAACAGTGGAGATAAAATATTTAGCACCAAATTACTACTTGGCAAAAGTGTTCTTATTTCTAAAGAAAGAAAATAAATCCTAACGAAATGGTCAAGTACCGACATCTACACTGCTTTTTGAAAGTACTTCCAGATTCCAGAGAGACAAAATGGTTCTCGCAGTCGCTACTAGGTGGCGCAGAACGTAAGTCTTGACACTTGATAATACTTACTTAAATGAGATGAAAATAAATAGTTTCATTTTAGTTTAGTACACCAATATTTTTTTCATTCACATATCAATAATTGACATTTAATCAAAAAGTTATTTAATTGGGTTTCAGTAAATATTTACTAGATGGCAGCGCTGCCGCTGTCGTCTATACTGTGCTATCGTACTCGTAAGGTTGTGCTAATGTTTACGGCCCGGACTCCACCAAAGCGAAGACATGCGGAGATGTGCAAAGCGGAGAGGAGAAGAGATGCTAAGGCGCCAATGGTTGTAGGTATATTCAACGAGGCTGTGCGGAGACAGGATGAGAGGTTTTCAGTTTAGCGACTTCCATGGGGGCTCACTGCACGTAGCTCAACTCACGCCGCTCACGTCGCTACTCGTAATATGAGACACCTCGTCTCCTGTTGGAGCTGCAGGTTGTTCTGTCGGGGCTGCGGGTTGATCGAAAGAGATATGTACCTCGGCCGCGGCCTCGGACGCAAAAGGCTAAGAAGGAACATGGGTGGTTTTCAGTCACTAAAAGTCTGACACTCCGTACCGCTCAGCCCAGAGCGGGAGGACTCATTTGATGATTCCCCAAACTGCAAAAAAAAAGACACCTCGTCTCCTCTCTGCTCAACCATTTCCACTAAAGCTAAGCGGGTACGAGAAATGTGAATAACGAATTCTATTGCTGGTTTACAATTATTACACATCTCTCCTCTCATCTCGCGTCCGCTATCGTGGATTACGGGTCTTAGTAGAGACCTAAGTATACTTCGCGCGGACACTCGTGATCGGCGGTGCATCGCGCGACGGTCGTTTTTATTAGGTCACCGGATAAATCATATTGTGCCAATCCCTGCAATAAATGGGGAGATTTATTCACTTGACAAAGATTATGAAGTGGCAATGAGGTACCTATCCCATTGGATAGAACTTGTCTGTTAAAACAGAATAGGTACACATAACACCACGACTGTAATCCATGAAAGGTTAGGTACCTAGTGGTGTAGGTACTTACTTATTACTACACTCAGATTTGGCCAGTTACATTTATGTAACGGAGGGCGCGCCTTCATCAGCCGGGCACAAATCCTAAATTATGGCTGCTACTGAGAAATAACACTTTGCTCAATCAGGGAATCGAACCCAAGAACTAATACGCAGCAGTCGTGCTTGCGACAACTTGACCAACGAAACAGTAACAAAAAATAGAAATATTAGTTTATAATTTCAGCCATAATTCTGGGTAAAGATCGGCCATCTGTTTAAGGTAGGTCAGACACGTATTTCGTAAGGTAAAGAAAGATACATACATATAACAAGGGGTCCAAAATAGGGAGATGTTTATTGACTAAAAAAAATATGATCCTGATTAGTTCGTCTGTCAGATTATCGAAGAATATTGGATACGTATTTTTTGTTTTATCAAATCAATAAAAATTGACGAAGATAAAACGCGTCACGGATTTGAGTAGGGGGTTGTGACGACACTCACCGGTAAAAAATGTCATACTAATGTCTTACATAATACTTAATGCGAGTCTTCATTGTTTGTTTACGTGAAAAAAGAAAAAATATATTATGTGTCCAATATTTTTTGGAAATCTATCCGACGGACTAAAGATTTTTTTGTTAACTACCCTATTCCATCAGTACAGTAAAAAAATCTGCTGTTCCATTTTGACCATATGACTATAATAATTATGGGGGAAAAAGATGTTTTTTTTTTAATAAATTACGTAAAATTCAGGTTCACAGTGAGAAACTGAGTACGCGGTAACCATTTTAGGATCGGTAACCCGAATAGAAAGGCCTAGAATTATAAACTAACAAGTTCATAACGTTACGTAAAAATAATAAACACTACAGGAGGAACGTTATCATTGTTATTTTAACTGCGTCTGACCTCACATTTTTTGTCTTAGGTCATGTCTACTTTCGCGATAGGTACGCGGCTACTCCACTGACATATTACAGATAGCACGAAATATATGCAGATAGTGCGGTACGGGTTGCTTGTTCGATTCCCGTGTGTAAATTTCGTCACCTAGAATTAATTACAGGTTTTAAACTTAGGTACTAACATAAATACCACTTTTATACCGTTAGTAATGTCAAAAGAAATATAAAAGAACCGGCCAAGTGCATGTCGGACCACGCAAAAATGTGCAATATGTTACGTTACTAAACTGATTAACCAACCTGCCTCCGAACGATGATTTTTATCGTAAAAATAAAACAAACTTACTTTTGCAGTTTTGTGATCTGCGCTCCCATACATTACGTATAGGAAAAAAAATTATACAAGTGCATTTTATAAGTTGGTCGACTATTACTCGTAAACTTGTAAAGCCTACTTACCTGTGATAGTTTTCCTTTTATTTTCGTTATATATGCTACTACCATGATTTTGTTCACACGCCCAAACACAACCCGTATAGGTGGTTTTGGTTGCCAGACTTGAGTATAACAAAACTTTTCACTTTAAAGCTTAATATTTTACAAACGAATCGCTTAATAGAAAAACTGTTTTAGTAAACTCGCAATATTTTTTAAATACCTAACCAACCACATCCCACACAACAGACTTCGCGACAAAAAATAAATCTTCCCCACTTTAATGTGTACTGGAGATACCCTAAAAAAAAGTTTTTTTAATATTTTACTTTAGCACTTTGTCGGCGTAACTCATTTGTATATTCATGTAAAATTACAGCTTTCTAGTACTAAGAATCTTTGAGATATAGTGCGGACGGACGGACAGACCGACCACGGAACCCTAAAAACTGACCAAGTGCAAGTCGAACTTGCACATGAAGGGTTCTGTACTATGCCCGTCGGGGCTGCGGGTTGTTCGCAAGAGATACCGTGGTCTCGGCATGAAGGGCTAAGAAGAACATGGGTGGTTTTTAGTCAGTAGAAGTCTGACACTCCCTTCCGCTCTGCCCAAGAGCGGGAGGGGTTATTTGATGATTTTCCACCCACCATAAAAAAAAGGGTTCTGTACTATTGTAGCATATTGAGAGATTTTCCATGTTATTTTAGCACCATAGACATCTTATAGGTTTTCGTGTAATCTGTAAGCGTTGAACTAATTTCTGTATTATTTTCAAAATTTTAGGTTTAGTAGTTTCGGAAATAAGGGGGGGGGGAATGGTCGGACAGACAGACAGACACACAAGTGATCCTATAAGGGTTCCGTTCTTTTCCTTTTGAGATACGGAACAACACGTTTTTTTTTTGTGGGACAAACCCGCCACTCTATTCCCAAACCACGGTAACTCCTGTACAAGCCAAAATCAACAGTGGCGACCATAAGAAAAGTGCCGAAACAACGAAGCTTGTCGAAGTCCCAGAGAAACGATTTAAAGAACTGTCCTCGAAATTAATCAGAAAAGAATGGCTTAGGAGTAGAAAAAAAAACACGTAAGTGGTTTAGGTTAATCCTTAATCGATTTTTTTTAAAGACCTGCCCAGCGACACCCCACACAACGGGCTTTGCGAGAAAAAAAAACATCCATCACTTTAATGTGTACTGGAGATACACTAAAAAAAATTATAAAATAAAGTTGTAAAATAATAAATTTATATTACCATTTTGTCGGCGTAACTCATTTGTACTGCTTCCATGCTAAACTACAGGTTTCTAGTACTTGAAGTCTTTGAGCTACAGTGCGGACGGACGGACAGACAGACAAACAGACAGACAGACGGACATGGCAAAACTATAAGGGTTCCATGTTGACTACGGAACTCTCAAAAGGGAGAGTCATTTCAGTTTCGCCTCTGCAAAGCATTTTCAAACCTACGAACTATTTTTAATTAATTTGCAATTCCACGTTCAATCAGGTATCTATGCGGTTGGCCTGTTTGCTTTTTGTTTCCACACACAAAATACATGATAATAACAGTAACTAGGTACGATGTACGTAACACCACGACTGCTATCCCCGAAGGGTTAGGCAGAGGTGTACCTAAAAGTACACCCACATTTCGCCAGTTATGTTTAAGTCCCATGTAATAAGGGGCGAGCCTATTGTCATCAACCGGGCACAAATTCAGACTGCGTGGTTACCATTGAAAAAAAAGCCTGAGGAAAAAACTCTGTAACCGCGCCAATTTTCTTTTTACCCGACTGCAGCGAAGTCCAAAAGGATGGTTATGTGTTAGTTACATAAAGTGTTAACAATCATAGTAAAGTTTCACTAACTACAGGTGGCCAGAATCATCAAAAGCACAGTTCACTACAAAATACAAAATCATCATTCTCCTGCCCTTATCCCAATTTATTTGGAGTTGGCGCAGCATATCACAGTCATCATTGTCAGTCACTCATCGTGCACTAATTCAACATTAACCGTGCCTTTACGATATAGCATAGAGCAGGGATGGCGACCCAATGACACGCGTGCCACACCACCGAATTTTTAATTGTATTTTTATCCATGCTTATGTACGAACCAATAATGCACATACAGCCTACGAGTAACTATTTTCAGAGAAGAATAGCATAAGATTTGATAAGAAACCGTTTGGTAGAGGAGTCCAGTTCAACATGAAATCTACTAAAAGTAACCTCTTACAACCCTTGTAATTATGTATAATGAATTTAAGTTATAAACTTATCAGCAACAACAGCAGTAATACACTATGCTACTTTAATTTGAATTACACGTACAACTGAAACATTTATTACGATATACTTAGGTCAAGTTTTTTCTCTTTGGTAGAATAAAGAGTTAAATATTTAGTTTCATTATCTGCCAATAAGACGAAGTAATATGCACAGCACGTGTAAGGTCTCAATAATCATTGCTTTAGAAAAAATGACACGTTGATCCTTAAAGGTTCGCCATCCCTGGCATAGAGGGTTTTCCTGTGCTAGTTACCTTCCATGTACACCCAAAAAAGTTGTTGGCGACTTTTCACCTTTATGCCTTGTGTTATGGTCAAAAAGTGGCAAACATTGCCGGTTGTACATACCTACTATTGCCCGAATGCAAGACCCCTTTTTTATGGTGGGTGGAAAATCATCAAATAACCCCTCCCGCTCTTGGGCAGAGCGAAAGGGAGTGTCAAACTTTTACTGACTAAAAACCACCCATGTTTCTTCTTAGGCCTTCATGTCGAGGCCGCGGTATCTCTTGCGAACAACCCGCAGCCCCGACGGGCGTCGGCCCTTGGCGGCCCCTTCCATGTTGCTGACATCTCTTTGAGGCGCGCGTGGAACACGAACGCGCCGTCGACACGGCCTGTCGTCGTCATAAGACGGACGGACGACGAGCTTACCCATCACTCACCGCCCACAGGCCCGCATCTACGGTGGTCGGAAGCCATCACGTGGCCCCCGACGCCCGGAGCGCCTCCCGCGGCGTCTGGGACGAGAGAATGCAAGACCCCTGAATCACCATTGGAATGAAACCTCTATTATGTATGAGACCCATCACCATCATCATCTGCCTAGCCTTTTCCCAACAATGTCGGAATCGCCTTCCAGTATAATTATAGTAGTAGTATTTTACAAAGAGCGTCTGCCTCTCTAACCTTTACTTTTACAACCGAATTAGAATTGCTTAATATGATAGGACTGGTTACTAAGATTGGTTGACAGACCTTCGGGCGACTGACTCCCTATAAAGGCTGTTGAATATCTTTAAATTATAGCCGTGAACAACGGCTTAGCGTCCTTCATGAGGCACGCAGGAAACTCAGTAAGTATGTGGTCACCAATACATGGACCAAACTAGGCAAGTGCTGCTAAACTTGAAGATGGACGCGAGCGTTTGTAATTATTTAACAGCGAACTCCTCGTGTAAGAGACACATTATTAAAACTATTTTATCGAAAGTCTTACTCAATTTCTTTTAATAATAAGCGATGTTATTGTCTGCAAGCCGAGATAAGGTCTGTACCTATCCGAGCAACACTGTTGTCAAACACGTGACACTTCATCTTGACTTTGACTTAGGTCAGTACAGCCAAATATACCGTGTGCACTGATTAAGTTGTTTTTACATAAAGTATTAATAACAATGAGATATCACTTGTTATTTACATTTTATAACCTGTTATGAGATTATTGTTGTAGGTAGGCATTGGGCGAAATGATTTAATTAACGTAACGTTGTACTTGTATAATATCTTGAAGTAGTAAAGAGAGAGAGACAGGTTTTAGTTATGATCATATTCGACATCCATTACACATAACATAACACATAACAGAACATCACGCCTGTAATCCCCGACGGGTTAGGCAGAGGTGTACCTAATAGTACACCCACATTTCGCCAGTTATGTAAACATAATAGGGGGCGAGCCTATTGCCATCAACGAGGCACAAATCCAGACTCCGTGGCTGTTACTGATAAACATCACACATCCATCCATCCATTCCATCTGACATCCATTACATGAGACTTAAAACATAACTGGTGAGTTGTGTGTGTACTATTTGGTAGGTACACGTCTGTCTAATGCTTCAGAGATTACTAATAATAACTGCCACTCAGGTCAACCTTAAGGTTAAGCCACTCTTGCCTAGGTTGGTCTGTGGATGGGTGACCACCCATTACAAACCGAGTTTCCTCCGTGCCCCGGAAAGCACGTTAAGACGTTGGTCTCGGCTGCCATAATTATATAGATATCTGACAGTCGTTATAGGTATTCTGTGACCTGAAAGTCTGACAACCAGCCTTGTGTACCCTTTTATAACTACAAAAAAAATAGGCAAAGTAAAGAATTGAGGAACTGGTAGGTATTGCGGGTAGGTAAATGTAGCATGTTGACGAATTTTTGGTTCTACGACATACTTACTCGTTATAAGAACGTCACATAAAATAACATAATCACACAAAAATAACACAACAAGAGCGTGTCGGGCCACGCTCAGTGTAGGGTTCCGTAGATAATAAAATATTATGTAAATGAAGTTAAAAAAAAAATACGGGCAAATGAAACTTGACCTCTGGATTGTATAGGCGCTCATACGATTCAGGGACCAAATTATATTGGTTAACTGCAGTTTCCATCTGTTGTTTCCATCCAAGTTCAAAATAATTTTCCTAGAAAGTCCTTATAAAGTTCTACTTTTCAGATTTTTTTCGTATTTTCTAAACTTATGGTTCAAAAGTTAGAGGGGGGGGGACGCTTTGTTTTTTACTTTTGGAGCGATTATTTCCGAAATTATTGACATTATCAAAAAATGATTTTAGTAAACCCCTATTCATTTTTAAATACCTTTCCAACAATATATCACACATTAGGGTTAAAATTAAAAAAAAAAACACTTCCCACTTTACATATAGGGGGGCTACCCTAATAAAACATATTTTTCCAATTTTTATTTTAGCACTTTGTCGGCGTGATTGATACACATATTGGTCCCAAATTTCAGCTTTCTAGTGCTAACGGTCACAGAGATTAAGCGAGGACGGACAGACAGACAGACAGACAGACATGGCGAAACTATAAGGGTTCCTAGTTGACTACGGAACCCTAAAAAGGGTGTAAAAGTACCCTTAACGCAAACGAAGGGCACTTGTTCTCCCCACCACTGCGATATTTTTTTTTGTTCTAGACCATACCTGAGAACCTCCTAGTTACGGAGATATTGGGGGTCAAAGTTCCAAATTTTTCACAGCTGTTTTTGTAAATACTAGTTTTTTAGGTTTTAGCTTTACTTAAATTACCTCCATGACCTGTTTACTATTCAAAGCATCCACTAGCGCAATGTTTTAACAGTGCTACATTGAGTTTTACCGTAAAATGTGATTTTGACCTCAAAAAAAAAGTCGTTTCCCAGCAAAAAAATTTACGTAGGGGTACTTAGTTTGATTTACAGAATGCTTGGTTGACGGCGGTGTGATGGGTTGATTTACATCCTGTATAGTTCCCGAAGGGTAAGGCAGAGTTGTAATTTTTTGTGTGTGTTCCAGTGGATTCGAGAATGGTTTAGATTCACAATTGGACCCGGTAAGTGGCGCTGCTGTCCGGGCAGGACGACGTCTGCCAGGTCCGCTAGTAACTTATATAAGTCGGGGTCGAGTATTGCCACCGGCCAGACACAAATCTAAATTTCGTGTCTGCTATTGAGAAATTTCTAATGAAAAATCCGTAACAGTTTTTTGAGATTCAGCAGTGCTCAGCAGTTGCGCTGTCGACCAAAAGACCAATAAAAAAAAAGTTAAAATTGGTACTCAGGTACCTACAGCTGTAAACAAACGTCAACGCGAACAAAACATTTTCTAAAGAGCTCGCATTAGGCAATGACGTTGGCATTCGGAGCCAACGCATGGTAGGTACAGCTGCCAAAACCGAGCTGATCTATTGAAACTGGCCAATTAACTGTCGAAGACTTATCTCCTTGGAATGTAGGTAGATATTTACAGCTGAGTGTTTAGGCAACTATGTTGTTTGTAAACTCACATGACTTTAAATGCATCCGGAATAATCATGTGATATTTAATAACCGAGGCGCTCGTGGTTCGACACAAAGGGCTTAGATTGAACATGGGTGGCTTTTAGTCAGTAGAAGTCTTACACTCCCTACCGCTCTGCCCAGAGAGCGGGAGGAGCACCCTTCAAAAAAAAAGGTTAAGCCGCGATTGCCTAGGTTCGTATGTGGATGGGTGACAAGTTGACAACCCATTACATACCGTGTTTCTTCCGCGCCTCGGAAAGCACGGTAAACCGTACCGGCTATCATCTGTAGAGCTTTGACGGTCGTAACAGTTAGTCAGTGGCCCGAAAGTCTGACAACCAGACTTACCAAGAGGTATCAGGGGTACCGATACCCAGTACTAACTGGGTTGTGGAGGTCAGATAGGGATTCACTCCATGTAAAATATTAGTATTCAGCTACATCCGGTTACACTGGAAGCCGACCGCAACATACTTGAGAAAAGGCTAGGCAGGTGATGAATGTTATAACCATTATTTGATAGATGGGCCTCGTTCACAAGGAAATTATTATAGTATGTTACGAAAAAATATTTAGCTACGCAGTATGAAACAACTACGCAATCCCAAAATCGCGGGAATATCCTGGATGAGGCTGGCATAAGAACGTGGAGCTTGGCGCAATCAAAGAGAGGCCTATGCCCAGCATGGGTGAAGTCTGTGGATGAGAATCCGACTTCCTACTAATATTTAAACGCGAAAGTTTGTAAGTATGGATGGATGTTTTTTACTCTTTCACGCATAAACTACTGAACGGATTTAGATAAAATTTGGGACACAGATCGTTTATAACCTGGATTAACACATAGGATAATTTTTATCCCGTTTTTATCTTCCCGTGAGACAATTTTTGAGTTGTAGCGGGCGAAGCCGCTGGCAACAGCTAGTGATGAATAAAGGGCGAACCTATTGCCATCCACCGGGCACAAATCCAGACTCCTTGGCTACTACTGAAATTCCTGATGGAAAAACTCATACTAACGGTTCCAAAATTACGTATCATTTGCTTTACATTTTCTCACAATCCCGTCCTATTTAACCACGACGGTAGAGAACGCCTTGTGACATTAAATCCATACATAACAATGATATACACCACTACATAATATTATTATAAAATAAAGCCCTCGCCGCGTCTGTCTGTTCGCGATAAATTCAAAATAAATTCATGCTGTTTTAACCAATGGATAGAGTGGTTCTCGGGGAAGGTTTTATTATATAATTTCCACGCGGGCAAAGCCGCGGGCATTAGTTAGTATATAATAATTATGTACAACATAAGTAAACAACTTTTGAATGTGATTGTCTGCCAATGTCTTAATTTACGTTTTACATTTTCACGAACATATTATTTTGAAAGCCATACTATTACGAAATAGTACGAGGAGCTCGTGGTTTAATAATAACTGCCATTCGGGTCGATCTTTAGGTTCAGCCGCGCTTGCCTAGGTTGGTCTGTGGATGGGTGACCGCCCATTACATACCGAGTTTCCTCCGTGCCTCGGAAAGCGCGTTAAGCTGTTGGTCCCGGCTGCCATATCTAGATCTTTGGCAGTCGTTACAGGTAGTATACTGGTACTCAGCTGTATCCGGTTAGACTGGAAGCCGACCCTAACACAGTTGGGAAAAGGCTAGGCAGATGATGACCAAGAAAATAGCTTTTGAATTTTGCTCAGTGTACATATTATTAGTACTCGTGATTGTACATGTAGTTTGAAGCAGATAAGTAAGATTGGTATATTTTGTCCCGTCGCGTCGGGGCAGCGTGTTGCTCGAAAGAGATACCGCAGCCTCACCACAAAGGGCTAAGAGGGAACATGGCTGGTTTTTAGTCAGTAGAAGTCTGACACTCCCTACCGCTCTGCCCAGAGCGGGAGGAGTCATTTGATGATTTCCCAACCTCCAAAAAGAAAGTCATCGTTAATTGTAAACGGGAACTTCTAGTACAAGAGAAAGATAAAGCTATTCCGACAGCACTAATAACATCCACTTTTTAGGAACAGAACCGTATTATCTTTATTACCCGACTGCGGCGAAGCCCAAAAGGAGGGTTATGTGTTTGACCTGTACCTATGTATGTATGTCTGTTTCTTTGATCCCTCATAACTCCTTAACGGATGAACGGATTTGGATAGGATATACGTCGTTAGATTTGTCTTGGTGGCAGGAGTGTTACTGGCTACATAAAATTAAAAAAAAAAAACAGAAAAAATGCCGATTTTGGAGGCAATAATCGTGAAGTTCAAATTTTTTTTTTCATCCGTACCATCAAGTAGGGTATCAAAATAAAGGGTTTGAAAAAGAGATTACAAAAATATATACATGCTTTGAGTTTTGATTTTGAATAAAAACTAAAAAACGCAACTGAAAAAACTGAAACGCAAAAAACATGCACAAAACTTATTTTAACTTCATGGTTAAGGGTTAGGAAAATTCTTAACTTCCATAGTTGGGGTTGCAGCCGCGATTACAAGCCCAGTCATGATTGCGAACACTAGACCAACGAGACGGTCCGCAACGTGTAACAAGTGAAGTCTTTTTTTATGTAATACATACTTACATAACATCACACCATAATCCCCGAAGGATTAGACAGAGGTGTACCCAATAGTACACTCACATTTCGCCAGTTATGTGTAGTTCCATGTTAGGGGCGAGCCTGTTGCCATCAACCGGGCACAAATCTAGACTCAGTAGTTGCCGGTAAGAAGTTCTAGATGGAAAACCCAACAACACTTTTCCCGACCCGGAAATCGAACCCAGGACCACATGCGACGGGGCTGCGGGTTGTCCGAAAGAGATACCGCGGCCTCGGCGCAAGGGCTAAGAAGGAACATGGGTGGTTTTTAGTTAGTAGAAGTCTGACACTCCCTTTCGCTCTGCCCGGAGCGGGATGTTTTGCACCGCCCAAAAAAAAAAAGGACCACATGCGACCATTAGACCAAACATATTATTATTATAAAACAAGGTCCGCGTCTGTGTGCCTGTCTGTTCGCGATAAACTCAAAAACTACTGCACCGATTTTCATCGCGCTAACCGACATCCACGCTGGCGAAACCGCGGGTATAACCTAAGGATTCACATAATGTTAAAAACTCCTTTCTTTTAAAAGTTTATCATACCGATGACGCCCGGGCCTTGTACTTTTAACAATAATATACCTAATTGCACAAGTAGACAGTGAATCATTCACTTAGGGCATTAGACCAATGAACTGTGAACTTGTTATTAGCGTATTGCAACACCCGTCATAACAGTTAGTCCATTCAACTATTCTTATCATTACTCCGAACAAAATGTCTATGAACTTTGAAAGTTCTTTTACTATAAAATGGTGAGATTTGTTGACTAAATATCAGTCTATTAACCAAGATGAAGACGTTAACAGCAGTGTTAGTAGTTACGGTGTTCGTGATAAATACTTCTGGGTACTTGATACAAGTACCAACTGGTTCTTCAATACAGCAGCCTCAGGAATATGGTAAGGGTTTGTTTTTTATTTAACACGTTGAGCGCCGCTTTAATTTCTCAGTTTTTACGTTTGGGCAGTGGGGGACACCGTGTGGTCGACATACAATAGTTCCGCGGGGGGCAACATATGACCGCGAGTCAGAGGTGACTATAAGCATCTCTATTGGGCCGTCAGGCATAGATGTGAAGCTAATATATGTATTTGACGTGACCCCCACCAAATAAGAGATTGTATTTGGTTTTTAGTAAAAAATATGACTTAGAAAAATATGACAAATAATGTCGGAACAAGACATGTATGACACTTCTAAAGGAAAAGTGTGTATGTTAACTGTATCGAAGTACGTGAAGGAGGAGCAAGAGAACCTTGTGGCTAAATAGTGCCAACCGCTAGGGTCGATCTTGCCCGAGTTGGTCCGTAGATGAGGGACCATTTTTTTTTTTGTGTGGGTGGAAAATCATCAAATAACCCCTCCCGCTCTTGGGCAGAGCGAAAGGGAGTGTCAGACTTCTACTGACTAAAAACCACCCATGTTCCTTCTTAGCCCATCATGTCGAGGCCGCGGTATCTTATGCGAACAACCCGCAGCCCCGACGGGTAGATGAGGACCATCAATTACATATCGTGTTGCCTGAAGCATGTCAAACTGCTGGTTCTGGGTGTCATTTGTAGACCTATCACGGTCGTCACATTGGCCCGAAAGGCTGATAACCAGTCTTAACAAGAGGTACTGTGTTACCCAGTACCAACTGTGTTGTGGAGGTCAGACAGGCAGTCGCTCCATGTAAAGTACCGATATTCAAATGCATCAGGTAAGACTGGATGCCGACCCTAACGAAGCTGGGACAAGACGAGAGATTGATCTGCATCAAGGTGCATGAAGGCACAACTTTGAAGGCGACCCACGAAATTGCTTCCGTATTTGACATATTTTTTTTTACAAAAATCGTTGTCTCAGTTACCTGTTGTTTTTATAGCCAAATAGAAAGTAATCGTGTCACTACAATCTAACATTGTAATTAGCAGTACTGGATAATGCGATACCCTTTGGTAAGATAAGTTGTTAGACCTTCTTACCGCTGCCATCCTGTAACAACTGTTATACATAAATCTACAATGAATGACAGTCGGGACCAATGCAACGGCTAAACGTGCTCAACTGCTCACCCATACACGGGCCAACCTAGGTAAGAACAGTTTAGCCTAAAGACGACAACCCGAGCGGCTATTATTATTAAGCCAAAGAACTTCGTGAGGAAACTGTCATGTCATGAAACCAAAAGTTCGGCAACGTAATGGACTCGCGTGTGAACAGCTTGCATCCCGTTCCTTACTTAAAGAGATAGGCCTCCTGGCCTGTGAGGATGTGGTGAACAGCAATGGGAACATCAAAAGCTGATTATGCCAAACAAAGAGCCACCTTGAAGGTGCAGAACTGGCTCGATGACCTGCACACGTTGAGTTGACGCCTGGTTGCCAACGAACCGATGAGGTGAGGTGTATCGACATGATACTGCACCTAAAACCTACCTACAAATAGCCTATAGCAATCCGTTGCATATTATAGATTTTTCTAAACGTGACTTAGTTTTCATATTTTAAAATACAACCTAAGATTTATAATTATATAAAACCATGTTAAAGATTTGATTTAATTTACTGTAGCAATTTAATATAAAATATTATGACTAATCTGATGTTCGTCTCAGCAATCAGGGATACTTAAAAGAGTCATCTTGATAAATGTTTGGCACTCAATACATCCTCAACGTTAATGGCATATGTCAGATGTAATGGCTGGCTAACTGTTATCTTTGCATCTTAAATGTTTTACAGCAGCTCGTTATGATTGTTGTTTGAACTATTTAATATACTACGTGTCGTCGATAAACAACTAAAATAACATAACATTGGCAAACAAGAGAAGATAGACCACCTTCTATACAATTCGTGGGTATATCAAACAGGATGCTAGTAAACTGTCTATGAGAATAGGACGCACAGAAATAAACTTTAGTAACATAACATCACGCTTGTAATCCCCGAAGTGTTAGGCAGAGATGTACCCACATTTTGCCAGTTATGGAAAAATGCCATGTGATAGACCCACCCATGTGGGCCTATTGCCATTAACCGGGTACAGATGCAGTACTACAATAACAACAAAAACAACGTTTAATTTTCCCAAAGGTTTTTAGGCGTTATGGCGATAGAAAAAATTTTATTTAGAAAGAATATTGGATACATTTTCAGGATATGATTGAAGTCGTGGTCTATTTGTGTACCTCACCTAAATTCGTACAGCCCAACTTAGGTCACAACCCTGGCAAGTTTCTGCTGTCGTAATTGTGCACTGGTCGCAATGACGTCGCAGACGTCGAAGTTTTATTGGATTGGTTTTGAAAAACCCGGATCTCCTATTACATGCCCTTTTTTTTGGGGGGTTGGGAAATCATCAAATAACCCCTCCCGCTCTTGGGCAGAGCGGAAGTGAGTGTCAGACTTCTACTGACTAAAACCCACTCATGTTCCTTCTTAGCCCTTGTGCCGAGGCAGCGGTATCTCTTTCGAACAACCCACAGCCCCGACGGGATGTTTATTACCGACCGATTGTTGTTCCTTCAAGCAACTATATAATTGTTGTAATATATAACGATTATTATTGTTGTAAATATGCACGTGAAAGCTATCACAAGCCCAGGTTGGCAAAGTATTTTATTGAGTCATATCAATCGCTAGCTCATACGGACATTACATTTAGTAGCAATGCCATGTTGCACATTAGTCTTCTCCTTCATTTGTATGATACGGTATCGAATGCCAAACTACCATATATTCATATTTCATACGTAAGGTTTACCACAATATATTTAGATTCGTATTCATTCATAAATATTTAATTTTCAGTTACAACACAATGGCTGCAGGTCCAAAAACTGTTAACTCCATTATTTGAAAACGTTTGCGAAGAAAACAAAAATCTACCGCAGCCTCAAGGAATAACCATCAAATCAGGAGATTTCTTTGTAAGTAAATTTTTATTACCGCTGTCAATTTAATTATTTGAGAAACTATTTCAGTACGTTTTTCAAACATTATGCTTTAATTACAGAAACCAGACGCAGTTACCAATTTGGAGAAGCTCATCGCAGCTGGCTTGCTGCCCAAGGGAGAAATTTTCAGTGAATATAATCCTGAACACATGAAGGAGTTGAAAATAATCTACGAACTGTTGTCCTCCGCTAGAAATTTTGTAGCATTTTATCAAGCAGCTGTATGGGCGCGAGTAACTTTAAACTGCGGAACATACGTGAATGCTATCTATTTGGCTATTCAAAACAGACAAGACACAGAGAGATTTTCCATTCCAGCACCATATGAGGTGCTACCAAATTACTTTGTACGCAAAGAGGTGTTAGTCAAAGCTTCGTCTATCCTAGCTGGGCAAGAACTCACTTCCACGGATGGAATTCGTGATGAAGGCAATGCTTACTATTTAGATGCCAATTACACTGCAATGTTTTACGACAACGACGATGATTCAAAATTAGCATATTTCCGTGAAGATATTGGCTTGAATTCCTATTATTTCTTACGAAAGCTGAGACTATCACCATGGTTTAACGACGACATTAACAGCAGATACGGAGAAAATATGTATCAGATGATGAAACAATTTATGGCAAGATATAATTTAGAAAGATACGCTAATGGCTTGCCGGAGATAGATGGCATCGACTGGAACTCTTTACCTGATATTCCTTATGATCCTGAACTGGTTTATTCTGATGGAACTGAATTCAGCCACAGAACTGTGCCTTTGAACATTCCAGTTAATGAAGAGGTAGCATTACTGAAAACAATAGAAAACAATGTTCTAACAGTCGTCGAACACATGGTATGTATTTAACTGTACTACTATTATGTAAATCTAATCGTTATTGTTGCCTTGTGCAATATGCTTGTATAATAATTTATTGAAGAAACAATTCTTTCAGCGCGAGAGTGGATATAATAAAACACAAATATTGAATCACTTAATGGAAATCCTTGTCACGGGAGAGAGGAGTTATGAGACATTGGCTCGCCAGCTCCTTGGCAGAGATCGTGACTACAACAGGTAATTTAAGCATTGATTAATTTGTATTTGATGATATCTTTATAAATAATTGCATACTATTTATGACATATAACTATTTCAGACACGTCTCGGTGTTAGAGCATTACATGACTTCTCTTCGAGATCCCATGTTTTGGAAGATAAACAAGAAGATAATTGACCTCGTTGACAGCGCTCTAAAATTGTTGCCTACATACTCAAGAAACGAACTGTACTTCCCTGGAGTAGAGATCGTAAATATCGACGTGAAAAAGATGATGACAGCGTGCGATTACTTTGAGTTCGATGTTACAGACGCACTAAAATTAGACGACAGTAAGTCGACGTTCAACGTGAAAATAGGCCAACCAAGATTAAACCATAAGCCGTTTACAGTCAAAGTTAACATTTCATCTTTAGTCACGAGAAAAGGTTTGGTGAAAATCTATTTGGGACCTAAACTCATGCCTGGTGAACTCGCTGCTAAAAAGAATCTTTTCACGTTACTTGATGTTTTTGAAATTAATCTAAAAATAGGAACCAATATTATATCAAGGACATCAGACGATATGAAACACTTCGCTTCAGACTTTTTGTCGCTCAAGACGATTCGTAAGAAAATGGAAGATGCTGAATTTGGGTTAGATTCTTTACCGTTAAAAATGATTGAGTCTCAAATTGGATATCCAACAAGACTTATTTTGCCAAAAGGTTTGCCCCAAGGCTTGCCTATTCAAATGTTTGTTTTTGTTGCACCATTTACAAAAGCTGGTGCTAGTGCTGCATACTCTACAACTAACATGGAATTTAACTCTGCAATTTTATCACCGGGGTATCCGCTCGACTTGATGATAGAAGATAGACAATTGTTTGCGTTACCAAACGCTTTGATTAAATATGTCACAGTCACCCAGAAGTCGGACAGTAAAGTAGAAAATTATGGCGGTCCTGGGGTGACTAAACAGTGGTATGGTACTAACACATACGATCCATCTTCTCGACCAATTTATTCTCCAAATAATAAGAAACCTTTTGATTACAACTCAAAGAAAGGTCCGTCTGATAATATTGAAAATAACGCTGATAAAGTAGACGAATTTCCGACTACAACAGAAGAATACTTTGACTATCACTCGGTTTTACCTTTAAAAGAAACCGTTGTTAGCGAACTTGGCGAGATCACAAGTGATGATACGGTATATTCATTAAACTCTGGGCAATTTAATAAAAAACCTTACGATTACACAGCGGATAACCAGAAAAAGATTGACTACTCCAAATATCGTACTGTAACATCGAAAGACGACGATGACACTTTCTCTTCTGTGACTACACCTATAATCGAAGACATAACTTCTGATGTTGAAGACGAAGATTACTTAACGGTGAATACGCCTCGTCTATTAAAAGCATCAAGCTATGATTATTCTTCGAAAGCAAAAGGCAGAGAGCCATTTGACTACAAAGCCAAAAAAGCACAATTTGACAACAAGGACTATTCTGCAAAAAGAGAAGATTACAGTAAGTATCGCACTGCGAAGCCTGTAGAAGAAGAAATTGTCATTACATCTACAACAGTGATGCCGATAAATGAAGACGCTGATGATAATGTAGAAAGTTTAGGCAATTCAAACATCACTCCTCGTCTACTGAAATCTACAAAGTTTGATTATTCGTCTAAAAGGAAAGAATCATTCGACTATAAGGCGAAGAAAGCGCAGTTCGATAAAAAAGATTATTCTGCAAAAAGAGGAGACTATACTAAATATTATCGTACTGTAACACCAGAAGAAGAAATCACCACAGCTTCAACAATATTAATGCCTGAATCTACAGATGAATTTGCAAGGGTCCAGCTTGAAAAAGACACTAATAATGTGGACCTAATTAATGAAATTAGAAGTCATGACGTTAAAACAGAAGATTTTGCACTAAGAGATGATGTCGTAAAAAGTAATTTAATAGATTTAGAACCTTTTTCCTTAGGTGTAGAGAGGCGTCCTACTGTGTATGACTATAAGGCAAAAAAAGCGAAGTTTGATAGAAAAGATTATTCTGCAAAAAGGGGCGACTATACTAAATATCGTACTGTTACGCCAAGAGAAGAAGAAATCACAACAGCTTCCACAATATTAATACCTGAATCTACGGATGAATTTGCAAGAGTCCAGCTTGATAAAGACATTAATAATGTAAATCTTTTTGGTAAAATTTTAATTAATGACGTTGAAAGTGAAGATTTGGCACTAAAAGATGATGTTGTAAAAAGTAATATAATAGATTTAGAACCATTTTCCTACGATGTTAAGAAGCGTCCTTCTGTGTATGACTTTTTGTTTAACACATATTTTGATGATGAGGACAGTCCCGAACTTAGGGTGTATGAATAAAACACATTTTGTATTGTATTCGAACTTAATACGTAATATATCTAATAAAATAACTGTGATTTTCAAAGACGCTGTAAGACCATTGTTTTGTTTTATTATAGAATAAATCTAATTATAATTAAACGACTGTTTCACTTTTTTATTTAATATTTCTTACGTCTCCCTCGTTGGTCTAGTGGTCGCGACTGCTGTGCATGAGGTACTGGGTTCGATTCCCAGGTTGTGAAAAGTGGTTTTGGGTTTTCCCATCAGGATTTTCTCAAAAACAGCCACCGAGTCTGGATTCTTGCCCGGTTGATGGCAATAAGATCGCCCACTATAACAGGGGACTTCAACATAGCTGGCGAAATGTGGGTGTAATATTAGGTACACCTCTGCCTAACTCTTCAGGGCTTAGAGGTGTGATTTTATATATTTATAATCTATACTAATATTATAAAGAAGTAAAGTTTGTGTGTTTGTATATTTGTTAAATTGTAAGGGGTAATCTCAGGATGTACTGAACCGATTTCAAAAATTCTTTCACCGTTGGGAAGCTACACTATCCCCGGGTGACATAGGCTACTCTGTATCCCCTGTATTCCCACGGGAACGGGAACTACGCGGGTGAAACCGCGTGACGTTCGCTAGTATATTATAAATACATTCCTTATGAAACACGTTTTCCGTGGTCTGTACTCGTATTACTACTATTCAACCTATAACCTATGAGTAAATGACAGCGTGATGATTGACAGGATAAAATGGAAGGAAAAAACGTGTTGCGCCGACCCCAAACATCATGGGACAAGGACAGGAAAATGATGACGACGTTCCATAAATTATAGAAACATAAACAAAATGTCCCATAAATTGTCAACAAGGCACATAATGAACACAATCACCAGTAGGAGGGACCGTTACTTTAAAATATATAACATTTACGATTAAACCAATAAAGCTCTCTGATCGCGGCTCATCATGTGGCAGATTTTCATTGATCGTTAAACCAGACTAAACGTATATATAACAAGGGGAACGAATGCACATTATTGCTATTCCGCGAGGTTTTCTATCATTATTTTTGGAAACGTTCCAAACATTTTACAACGACGTTACGCTTTCCCTATTTTCATCGCGGAAAATTTAAAAACCATCGGTCACTACTGTGACAACAGCTAGAATACAAATAGAAAATACTTTTACAGCCGATTACAAAGTCTTTACAAAACAGAACAATAACCTTATTAATTCCAGGTACGAGTAGGTTAGTATCGAGATT
Source organism: Diarsia brunnea (assembly GCA_949774965.1). Classification (NCBI taxonomy): domain Eukaryota; kingdom Metazoa; phylum Arthropoda; class Insecta; order Lepidoptera; family Noctuidae; genus Diarsia; species Diarsia brunnea. Next base: position 9,396,978 of record OX459013.1, on the reverse strand, counting down.
GAAATCTAAGCAAATATTGATCTATAACCAGAAGCGCAGAACCTTGTCGATAATATATTTTGATAGTATCAGGTAAACAATATTGATTACATTTGGTATAAACACAAATAAAACTTTATGTTCTATCGTTAAAGTCAAACGGTGTACATACATTTTCCCAACGCACAAATAAATAAATTCTAGCAAATCATATTTTCTCGTTACATGGGAAGAATTGCTGTCATAAATTAAAATTTACGTCTCTAGCTATGCTTAATTCTGTATTCTATTTTGCGTTCAGAGAAGCTGCAGTATTATCTATAGAGAAATATCTGTATACAAATTGTGGTTCCAAAAACGAACAGATTTAGTTAAACCTAGCTAGATTTTAACTAAATTGTTTACTTTTAGCCATATTTTGTAAATCATGCGGTTCTTTATCCTACAAACTCAAACTCCAAGCATTTATTTCAATTAGACCATTACAGGACTCTTCACTGTCAAAAACAAAAAAATAAAATGAAGCTACAATCACATCTACCAGACTTAATGACTTGTGAAATTACTGTAGTTGCCTATTCCAAAGCGTAGATCTCTATGGAGAAGAATGGGCAAGAAACTCCATAGACACCTTTTTAAACACACATCTCATCTCATCAATTACATCATTTGATCTCAGATAAAGTGTTTACCGTCAAAGGCATATCGCTTAATGTATCAAAGACTAACAACTAAAGACAAACGAAACACAAAAAATGCAAATCAAAGACACATTACCTGTGAACTATTTCAAGAATTATTTACATTTGGCTCTGAGATATCAAGCGATGGATTCTGCAAGGAAAATCCTGTGTTCCGTGCCAAAATTAAGTTATATTTCCACTCCATTGACGCTGATGATTCAGGGTGCGGTGCCGGCGACTCTGTCCAAGCTTTTGGCTATGACTACCAATTATTTTGATTATGGAATGCTAAGTCAGTGTAAATTAGTCAGATGTCGGTTACGCATCGGCAAATAAATTTAATAAGTCCCTGCCGCTGCATTTGACTGCGCCCGGCTTAAAATTATTAGCGTATTTATTTACGAGATCTCATTTCCTGCTTACTGTTTTATGTTTTCTCGTCGTTTTTGTTTTTGTTTATAGGTACTTACGTTTTACTGCACGTCAATCTTGTCTTGATTGTTACTTTATGTGAATTTAAATGTGATCAAATAAATTTCATCAGCTTAAACATACATGAGAGAAAAACACTTAAAAAAAACTATCTACTAATACTGGTCTGCTTGTAGTAATAATTCACAGTTTTATTATATGCTAACGAAGAAAATCCCGCATATTAAAAATAAGACAGACATAGTAAAATATTATGATCCTAATAACTTAAAATACTTCAGAAAATGATGTTACAGTCGGAGAAAATGATCGTTATATTGATGGATGAGATCTGGATATAAATAAATCCTCACAAATCAGAAATAGTTGTGAGATACCTGAATTCAAGGTCCGACTGATCGTTTCTATATCTACACCAATACACACAAACAATAGGAAAACAGAGCATACTTTATATTTAAGCTGGTGTTAATTTTCTAGGGAAATTGCCACAAACTGTGTAGGAAATAGTAAAATTAGCGTGAAATTAACATACAGACAGTATGAGTTATTTAACGATGTATTAAATGAATCGCGTTACATAACACAATTACTATCGTGTCCCATTTGTTTTCATTATTCCGAATACATCGTAGTTTAACAAAGACCACACGTCGTGATTGAGTACGAAAATAACCTGAGTGTAGTGTTTCATAAAATATGGAAAACGATTCAATATTATTGCCATCATAAGGGTAATTTGTTTCATAAAATACAAACAAAATAATTTATGGATGTTCCTAATGACGTAATCATTAAGAAAAGACGATTTAAATAATATAATAAAATAATTCAGTAAAGTAATATCCTAATGTCTTCGAACATTGTATTAATTAATACGGTATAGTGTTTAGGAAATCCGCCATCATAATTGGCTATATTTCTATATACGTTTTTAAACAGAAATGGTCACTAATAACCATGGTACCGTAACATGGATGGTCTTAGTGGTGTGGGCGTCACAGTGACTATATTTCAACCTAAAATGTCATGTGACGACTGATTTTACAGCTTTCTAAGGAATGCGTTGACCAAAAATAACGTGAACATTAATACCAAGTGGATTAAAAATAAACTTGTAACCTGACCTAATTTCGGCATTGTATTGTTGTTTTAAGACTACACGTGGTCGACACGTAAAGCGCGCCTCAGATTAGATGTTTCTCTCATTGTGGCATTCACATGAGAACACAAAAATTATAGCCGATCACCGACCGTCTATATCTGCGCCGGCGCCGAGTATAACCCGTTTCACGCGCCAGTGGTCGCCAATCATCGGCCTTCCGTACATTAGCTGTTGTATTTTACTCACAATATTCAAATATTTACATTTGAGCTATACGTCATTATATTGCTTATGTCGTAAATATCGTAATTTGCTGTTTAACTGTAACACCGTAAATCAATCATGTATTTTAATTTTGAATATTATTTTCATATTAAATTTAAATATTGTGTTTTATTTTAATGCTAAATGGAAATTTCTTTTTTTTTCTGTTCATTGATATTTTCTATTAAAAAACACCATAATAAGCAACTTGATACAATATAACCAGACCTATAAAAATATAAATCCTGTAACAGTTGCAGTGTGATTGGCTAAAAGTTTCACTTCTAAATAAACTTTAATTATTATTTTAAAGTATGAAAAACATTACCCTTTCCTTGCAGTCGGGTTAAAATATTCGTAGACAAATACTCGACTACATATAAAAATAAACCGTAACCTATCTATAAAAAAAAGTTGACCACTCCTGACAGTGACGTCGCTACACGTAATATTCTCGTCGGGATTGTTGTGAATCGGCGGCCACATCAAAGGAATTTCCTGCTCTTAATCAAGGAACAGCTTTATATGCGCAACAGTTTCTGCTACGTTTTAAAGTGGACGTGTTGGAGATGTTCAGTTTCTCATGTTGCAATCGGAAACTCAGGCGACCAATCCATATACAAAACATCCCTCCTTATACAGGATATCCAATTATACTTTCCACAGAGCTGACAGTATTTACTTACTTCAGATAAATTATGTACACGTGCTCTAGAAAATGCACTTGTTAACTGATAGTGCCAGCTCAATGCTTGCAAAATATCAGGAAGTTTACATGAAAGCCCACTCCATACTATGAACCGCAAAAACACTATATTTAAACTTTTTTTTCTGAATCAATAAATGTAACAGTTAATACATTAAATTAGGTAATGTCCATTAATAAATTAAACTGAACATTATAAACAAAATACGTCATTGTTCCTGAAACGCAAAACGGCACTGAAGTAATACCATTCGGAAGCTTCGTCAACAGCTATCATATTTCTATAAATGGATCGCATCACCCATGTTCCTACGTGTGAGTCGATGTCAATTAGTTTATATAAATCTGACAGCTCACTTCCTGCAGAATGCAGGTTTTGCTGAACATTCCCACTATCTGACGTAGATATAATTCACGCTGACGAAGAACTCAATAACAACGTCACGATTCTGAACGGGTACGGCAGAGAGAGAGACAGCAGCTTTTTCACTTATTTTTGTATTCCAGTCTGAGGAGGAAGGAATGCTATAAATAAGGGTGCCATACCGACGTAAAATCTAGTGTAACAACACTCGCACTCGGATTCGGTTCTTGTTACAACTGCCAACCCTACACAAACACCATGGTGAGGATCCCAAGGATTTCAAAACTCCTATTCTTTGGACGTGAATGTGACAGTTCATTGTGACAAATCAGTGTTGAAAAATTTTAAACATGGAATGTTCTATTGGAAATTCTTACATAATTTCGAAGCAGTGATATATGCATATTTATGAAAGGGACACCAATTTTACGGTTTTCAATAATTTTACTGCAGAGTCCAGTTACACATTTATAAGATGTGCATTTTTAATTTTCTCCGTAAAATTGTGCACATAGTTTAAAAAAAACGCGCTACCGTCTTTAGCCAGACATCCAAACGACACATTGGTCACCCATTTTCTTACACTGGTCTTCTCTTCTTAGGACACTGACGATGATCAGAAGATGGCCATGCTGCGCAAGGCTTTCCAAATGTTTGACACCACCAAGTCGGGATACATCGATGTCCTGAAGATCTCCACCATCCTCAACACCATGGGCCAGCTGTTCGATGACTCCGAGCTGAACGCTCTCATCGACGAGAATGACCCAGAAAGTAAGTATTGCTTTGAGTTAATCATTTTTTATTTCAACATAAAGTGCAGCAGTTACTTATTTGAATTGAAAGTCATTCGTTCCCCATATTTCTTCTTAATTTCCAGTTACGATTTAAACGGTAATTGTTTCTTCTACCCTGTCAGTATTTCACAAATCTATTAGAAAATTTATATTTCAATCTGATGTCAATGCTCAATCTTATATTACCCATAAATCTTCACGGATGTCATAATCATCAATGAGAGTTTGTTCACTTACATTGTGTACATTTTCATTGATTCTGGATGCTTGTAAAGAAAAGTAAATATTTATATCAGCTTCAATTTTGTTTACGCTTTAAACAATTTTATGGATATTTTATGTAAAATCTTTAAGCTGCACTTCAGTTTTGTTGATGTACTGTATTATTGGAGATTTTACTATGTTTGCATTCTGAAAGAAAAGTTAGATATTTCATGCTGGTATTTCTTTTAAATCATAGTTGCCAAGTACAAATACGAGTGAAAAAAAATGGGAACAACAACTGTCGTATAAACAGCTGCAATAACGTCTCTTGTTAAAAAGTAATCCATCATCAGAATACGCTAACAAGAATTCACACGTACCGAGGCTACGACACCTTTTCGAATATATTCTCGAATATTTTTACTCGTCGCGGGAACTAATGAGGCTATTTCCGTACGATAGTTCTCTCCGAGCTTCCAGTCCCTTTGAAAGATGCATGTCTCTGTTCCCAAAGTTTATTTATCTAGTCTGTTTTCAATGAAAGAAATAAAGCGCTCAAGGTTTAGAGCTCTGGTTTTAGTCTTGAATATTTTTATTGTTATTTTTATTTAATTTTAGAAGCCGGCAAAATTAACTTCGATGGCTTCTGCAACATCGCTTCCCACTTCTTGGAGGAGGAAGACGCCGAGGCTATGCAACAGGAACTGAAGGAAGCTTTCAGGTTAGTATCTGTTTACAGCGATCACCAAACAGCTTGCATTGCAACAGATTGTAATATGTATAGTCACGCTGCCTGACATTTTGTTAAACGTCATTATTTCGTGTATCTCCAGGTTGTACGATCGTGAAGGCAACGGCTACATCACCACCTCTACCCTGAAGGAGATCCTGGGTGCTCTTGACGACAAGCTCAGTTCGAGCGATTTGGACGGTATCATCGCTGAGATTGACACTGACGGATCCGGAACCGTTGACTTCGATGGTAAATATTTCTACTCTAGCATTAATAAATTCTAATATACTAAATTATTCCAAAACGCTACTAAATCACTCTAATGTTCCAAATTATTATTACAATGTTATTGGAATATCGGCTGGAGGTCTGCCCACATTTTGTCGCGACGCCAAGACAGGCCTCCGCAATTTACACGCAGTTACCTGATGTCACTTCGTCGACAGAAGTGTCAAAAGCGTGAACATAACAATTTGGCTACGTATCAACCCACGCTCGCCACTTCAGCAATATATTATAAAAACCACTAAAATTGTCCGTTCGACTAAAACAGAATCCCGTTTCAAGTCGATTACTAACTGGATGCCACAACAGCTGCTTTTGAAGATAAACTATAGCATAAATTTTCGCGAAACTAACATACATACATAAACACATAGCACTATACTAATGCAGAAACATTACAAGCGCTCCGAAAAGGCGGGCGGTATGCGACGCACAGAATTTATGTTGTCTTGTTACACGCACATATTGCAATATTAATTCGTCGGTACTAATCTACTCCGCTTGTTTTGGATTGAGATCAAAGAATCTAACGGAATGGCTTTTTGACAAAAATCTTTCAAAGTGATTTTACATTAAAGTTCTTTTAATTATTTACCCATTCTATGACGAAGATGCCTGGAATCCGTTATAATCATCATAAATTGATTTACTCAGATATTTTTATATTTGTTTGTTTCTTCTTAATTCTATAACGTTAACTGATCCACTTTATTTCATTCAAATGTTTCCATGAATCGCAACCTCTTCAGCTTTGTTGTTTTTTTTTTCTAGTTTTTAACCCCAGTTTCTTTTTGTTTCAGAATTCATGGAGATGATGACTGGAGACTAAACTATTCGTCTGTTATTATTATATTATAGTATTATTAAATTTAGATGCTATTTTTATTGTATTTAAAAAGTTAAGACTTTGACACTAGTACAAAACCAAATGCGGTATTAGCATGGTTGTTTAATTAATTTGCACATTTTACTCTATCTTATAGATAGGCACTTGTTATTATAATTAATAGTCTACAAGGGTAGGCCAGCAAACATTGAGTTCGTTTTAAAGAATTATTTCCGGAATAATTCACACCTAACGAATTCTCAGACAATTATATGCTAATATTTATAACGCATTGCACTTTATTTTGAACGTACTCTTTTTAAATTACTTCATTATTATAACATCAATACACAAAGCCACAGACTTTTACTCTAGTTTCAATTGGTGTATTGTTTTGTCCTTGACCTAATTTTCCTCCAAAAATTCTTAGTTTGCGACCAGTCGTTGTTGTGGGCACACCCGCTTTGTTGATCAAAGGAACAGAAATACCACACTGGTAGTGTCTAGTGATTTATTATGATTTATACATCCCGACCAGCTGTTATGTAAGCATACCTAAACTTATAAATATTTCCACTGGCACATTCTATATTTCTGTTGTATGCGGTAATTGGGTTCGAGATAGAAGAATTGCCTCTTGACCAAAATGAGCTTGCTCCGGCTTGAGCCGTTCTCCAAGACCCGCAATTGAAAAATTGTCCAATTGCATTTTGTATCCTGTGGGTACTTTTACAACTGAGGACAGAATAACAGGCCACCGCACATTTTCCTTAATTTTAGTATGACTCTGAGAGTAACTCTCGTGTTTACAAAGTAGGAATAATGGCAAATGGTGGGTGTCAACATTATTTATACGAAAGCACATTAACGATTACTTCTGAAAATTACTTGTCTGACATGAGGATGTAGGAGTAGATGATCTTGGCTATATGCACAATATAGCCAACCATATGTTTAAAAGAAATGTACAGAGAAAAATCACGTGGCCAATATTTTGACTTATGATTTTCTGGAGTGACGAGCCTCGCCGCCACAGGGGATACCCATAGCGTGTAGTCGCTTAGTTTGTTAGTTTTTTCCCTTGATGGAGGCTTTGCACTCAAGGCTCTGGTTGCCTTGCCTTGGATAGGTTGAGCTGCGAGATGTCATTCACAAAAAAAAAAAATTGGGTCGACGATAGAACTACCAGGTTAGAAAAAAAATTACAGCTGATTGCACCTGGAAGTGGGTTATTTTTAGTTGATGCTTCTAAATTACAAGCAATTGAACCAGACTCAACTGGCTAATAAAAAACGGCATGGTCAAACTATGAGTGCCAGTTAGTGTAAGGTAATGCACCCACATCGGCAGTGCTCGCCCTAAGCCCTTGAGGGCCGGTGGCCTCGAACATCAAATCAGAACACACTCCTACCGCGATAATAATTACAAATACAAGGCGTGAAGTCCTCAACACTGTGACCACAAGTGTACAATGAAAATTGTACCTATTAAAGCGTCCCTCAGGATCTCAATTGGATCAGTAGAAATTCCGTTATGAATCCTCGTGTGCATATAAGCCCTGTTTAACTATTCACGGCACTAGTTCGCTGCATTGTTAACTATTGTGATGTTTCGTTCTGCAATCCTGCTATGGCTCCTTTCTGTGGGGATATCCATGTCAGCACCCTCGGACGAATTCCGTGGGTCGGTCAACGAAGGAGGTATGTGACTGTGTTTTATTGCAAATAAACTGTTCCTATAAATATGGTTAACGATTTCAGTGCAAAGGTTGGCTTTATAGCCATTGTACACAGCTGGCAATAAATTTGGAATTAAAAGCCGATCTTACTGCATTTTACGGTCGTTCTGTGCATAGTAACAGGTATGAGTTAAATTCTGACTTAATTATCATAAAACGGAGTTTAATAATTTGTGGGAATCATATAACCAAAAAAAAAATGGGACAAGGGGAGGAAGATTACGATGATAAAGCCGATAAATGCAATGGAAGAAAATACCCTCTAAATAATATATTCTGCTCTAAAATTGTCTCTAAATAAAAGCTTCTTTATTTGTTTGAATCCCTACCTTTTTTCACAAACTCACTTGATATGTTGTACTCACATTTTTTCTCCAGATTTATCTATTGATGATGATGGGCCAACTACGGGCATCGTCCCCGGAGGATACCAAGCTTCAGGGTCACAAATAACTGAAAATTTGTTTTTTGAATTGCTTGAGGTAAATAAATTCAGGATTTTTACTTCAGAACGTCATCGTCTTAGTAGTATTATTGTGATTATTGACATTAGTGTAAAATTTAGGCATTTATCATATGAAAATGTGTCATTAAATTAATTGAATTATGCAAATTTCAGTACAAAGAAAATTTCAAACTCTTTAAAAATTCTGAGACTAAAGGCGCTACTGAGAAAGGTCTTACTTTTAACATTTATGACGAAAATATGCAAGAAGCAGCTAGCATTTTATTCGAACTTTTGCACGATGCACAAGATTATGCAGGCTACACTGCAGAGGAGCTTTTGAAAAATTTTGACGATTTAAATGAAGACTTGGCAGCATACGCCACCCAAGTAAGCATGCTATACACGGACAAAAATGTTGACGTCAGTGCATTCCAACCACCTTTTATTACAAAACCTAATTTCTTCGTCAACGGTGAAACAATAGTAAAAGCTTTGAAACTTAGTAATTACATTAACAATAATATGGACATAACTGATGAAGCGAATGCAGATCAGTATATCAAGACCTATGATACTCTAACTATTAACACTAATTACTCTGGTTGGAATCTACATGAGAACGGAGGAGATGAGTTGTTGAATTACTTCAGAGAAGATATAGCTTTAAACAGTTATTACTACGGTGTACAACTGAGGCACCCATTCTGGATGTTCCGCCATAGACTATACGCACAAAATTCTAGACATGACGAACATTACTACTACATACACCAACAGCTGGCGGCGCGTCTTAACCTTGAAAGGGAGCATTTACGTGAGGAAAATATTACAAAGAAAAATGACTTTGGAGATTTTCATCCGTATCTCATTCATGAAAATGGATTGCCTTTCCCTAGCAGATCAGGTACATTAGGTCATTGGAGTGAGGATAAAGCTAAGATTAAGGCAATAGACATTGCAATTAGAGAGTGTATGACTAGAGGGCTGATTGTTATGGTAAGTTTTGCTAATTAAGTACTTCATACGATTCTCTTTGTCTTGCTTATACTTGATTAGTGAAAAAAGAAAATCAGACAAGTATGCTGTTGACTTTCTCAACGATTTTTTTTTTTTTTCAAAACTCAGAACATTTCTTCCAATACGAATGCTGAACATGAGGTCCTTGGTTCGAAATTCGGGACCGAAAAGTGTTATTCCGTTTTCCATCAGAATTTTCTTTCAATAGCAGCCACTGTGCCTGGATTTTGATGGCAATAGGCTCGCCTCCTATTGCATGAGTCTTAAACATAACTGCTGAAATATAGGTGTACCATAATTGGGTACACCTCTGCCTTACCCTTCGACAATTACAGGCGTAATTATTTTTTTAATTATTATTATTATTCTTGCAGGAAAATAAGTCTCCAATAAGACTGACGGAAGACAACTACGTCAAATTATTGACAAGACTGTTCCGTGGCAATTTTGAAACTGGAAGAATATCCAAAATCGTTAGGTCGTTGTTTGGATATGGCGGAAAAGGATATCCCTTTTTCCAGTGAGTTTTTTTGTATCTGTGTTAGTCTAGTTGCTAAATCATTGGACTTGTGAGTCTACGAAATTCAAGATACTTTTTGCATCTGATGTGTGTATTTGAAATTAGTTTTTATACGCTTAAACGGTAAACGAAACGTCGTCGTAAGGTAACCTTACACATCCTAAGAGTTCTCCAGTGTTAAGTTCCAACCCGCATTATATCATCGTGGTCGACTACAGTCTATGAACTAACCCCTTTTATACCAAAAGGAGGCACATGAGTAGGCCATGGCTGATATTATTATTAGGTCTGTGGTTTTTGGGCTGATAACTAGGCAAATAAGGGTGATGCCTATTACTATGTGTTTCTTGACAAGGATTAGTTGATTTACCACTTTAATACTAGTGTTAAACTTCTCATTTAAACCAATGTATTGTTGCAGATACAACCCAGCCCCAACTCTAATGCACCACGCACAAACATCACTTAGAGATCCCTTGTACTGGCACATGATTCAATATGTTCTTAACTACTTTACTGAGTACAAGGAATCTATAGAACCAGTAAATTTCCAAAAATTTTCACAGAAACGCTGCGAAATTTTAGGAGCCCACATTCCAAAAATAACGACGTACTTTGACTATTATCAATTTAACATCAACAGAGCTATCATTAAACAGGATTATGCACGAATAAAACCACCAATGACTGTAACTGCTCGTCAAAAGAGGTTGAAACATTCCAAGTTTGAGTTCAACATTACAGTAGATTGTATGGAAGTTAAAAATACCGTCGTAAGGTTGTTCTTGGGACCACCGTGTTCTGGCAATAATTGCTGGGATGAATACAACAATTTCTTCGAACTTGATAAGTTTACTTACACCTTTGACCAAGGACTAAATGTCATAACGTGGTCACCAGAGACTTCAAGTCGATTTTCAAATGATGATTATTACAATATGGAAGGACTAGCGGCACGTAAAGATAGAACAAACAATTTCAATCTGTTCAAGTTTCCAGAAAATCTAATTATACCTAGAGGTACTGAAAAAGGTATGCATCTGACATTGTTTGTAATGATAACGCCTGGTGATGAGATTATGGATGATTTCTATGCAGCCAACAAGTTCTTTTCAGAACTAATGAACGACATTGATAACAAACCTATTGGTTTTCCTTTCGATAGACCGGTTATCGATTACGAAGGTTTTGCTCCAAATTATAGGTTTTACAAAGTTACAATATATCATAAGAAAAATAATGTTTCAAAGAATGGTTACTTTTCACCTCACCTACAGTAAATAATACAATACAGTGTTTTTTTAGGAATAGTCTAATATTAATAATTATGAAGTTAAATAATATTGTAAGAGTCGACTTAGATCTTTTGTGCGCGATTGGCCGGGGAAAACACGCACGGAGAGAAGAGAGGAAGGTTATGGGGGAGGCCCAGCAGTGGGATAATATATATAATATGGGCTAAATAAAATTATTGTTAACTACCTGTTAGGTTTTTGATTTAATAAAGTTGCATTTTATTTGTGATCTTTTCATTTCCATCCCAGGTGTTTTTTTGGGACAGTTCCAAACTTTCCCAAAACAAAGCAACTCCTGAAAGCCAGAATCAACCGTGGTGACCACCAGAGCCCAACGCCGAGACAATGAAGCTCGACGAAGTTCCACAGAAACAATTAAACTGTCTTGAATCCCGCTACAAAATTAATTTATAAAAAAAACTACTATTAGGGTTCCGTAGTCATCAAGGAACCCTTATAGTTTCACCATGTCCATCTGTTTATCCGTCTGTCCACACTATTGCTCAAAGACTCTTAGTACCTACTAGATAGCTGTAATTTGACAACAAAGTGGTAAAATAAAATATAGTTTTTTTTAGGATACTCATTACACATGAAAGTAGGTATGACTATTTTTTTCTTGCAAAGCCCATATTGTGAGATGTCTTTGGATAGGTCTTTAAAAAGATTGCAAGTTTGTTAAAGTACTTTTTAGATTAAGGGTTTGTGAAATTTTTGATAGACTCAAGTGTAGCCACATCTACCAGCTAATATGTTAACGGTATGTTAATATAACGGTATGCTAATATCGGTTATGTTTGGACATGTGAAAAAATTCATGGTAGTAGTAGTATTCATTCGTGGTAGTTGTCCAAATAGATTAGAGTTTTGTATACTGAGCCTATAGATATGTTTAAGTAGTAGCTAATGTAGCTAGCTATACATGTATATTTACAGTCCACTATGTTGAGACCAGTAGCGAATAAACCTGCATACTAAATACACGTCGTTTTCTTATAAAAATCCCGGCAATTAAAAATCAACCTTATAAGTTTAACATTTTGGTCCGTATTCGAGCCGAATCGTGTTAATGAGCATCGAGCCCTGCCGGCCCGCGAGAACAAAAGAATATTACCTGAGTGCGATAAGGAGTCGTCGGGAGACACGTGTTGCTAAAAAACATTTTGTAATGTGCAAGTTATAAAACATTATAACAAACGAGTTATTAAGTACAGTAGATATTGATTGACTACAAACTGTTACTTGTTTATAAGGACTATGTGAAATTTGGTGCAAATCATAATAACAGTACATTGAGTGAGTGTTCAAGAGATTTTAATTATCAAACTGTTACTTTGCGAGAAATTATTACATAAAACAAGTGACTGATCGGTGTGTTGTTTGCTGAGACTGCTGTGCGAGTTTATTTGTTACCACAATGGAGGCACTTTTTTCGTTACAAGATGAGTTGTTCGACAATTTGATGAAAGCTGAGAGAAATTTTAAGAAAACGCCGAAAGACAGAATTAAACGTCAATACTTAGAAACGAGATTGGAATTGTTAGAACAACTGTTTAAAGATTTTAAAGACGGACACAAGGAGGTAATTGCAAAAGCGAAAAATAAGAAAGACGCAGATTATTTTACAGAGGGAAAATATGAGACTTTTGAGGAGCTATATGTACAGTATAAATCAAGTTTACGAGAAGCTTTACAACAGTTTTTACCGCCAGTTACCGGGTTTTCTAACCCAGCGGTTACCAATAACGAGAACATAAATCATTGCAGTGATGTAAAACTACCTCGCATACAATTACCTACTTTTGGGGGTAAATATGAAGAGTGGCCAACCTTTTACGACATGTTTTCCTCATTGATACATAATAATAAGAACATTTCATCGGTACAGAAATTACATTACCTCAAGTCCAATTTGAGTGGAGAAGCAGTAAATCTATTAAGTAATTTTTCGACGACTGATGCAAATTATGAAGAAGCGTGGAAGCAGTTAGTTCGGCGATACAATAATAAGCGTTATAACTGCAACGCTATTATGAGAACTTTGTTTGGCACAAAGAAAATTCAAACCGAGTCAGCCAATGCAATTAGGAGTTTGTTGGATACGACATCTACCTGTCTTAAATCTTTGGAAAACTTAGGCATTAGTACTGAATCCAGTTACGCTAACGCGTCTGTCGTTCACTTAGTCGTTTCGAAATTGGACACGGAATCGCTCAAACAGTGGGAACAGCAGATAAATATGATGAGTGATGACTTGCCCACTTGGACACAATTGAGAGATTATTTGGAGTTCCGATTCAGGACGTTAGAAATGATAGATACGAACGGGAACCGCGCCGCGCAACAAGCTAAGCCTGCAGCTAAGTCAAAATCTTTTCACGCATCAGTAGAGAAGGAGAAAGAGAACAAGTCTAAGGCCAAACAAGAGTGTCCGATGTGTCATGAAATTCATTATCTCAATCAGTGCAAGCGTTTCAGCCTTATGACACCTAAGGAAAGGCAGAACTTTGTTCAAACAAGTAAATTATGTTTTAATTGCCTGGCACCGACTCATGCAGCAATTAAGTGTCGTCAGTCATTCAGCTGCAAGAAATGTGGGAGAAGACATCACACGTTGTTACATTTTGAGAGAGAGAACCAGGAGCCAGCCAGTAGCCTGGAGCAGGCAGCTCCCGTGCCACCGAGTGAACCACAACAGGAGAGAGCGAGTACATCACGAGGTGACACAACCATAACTGCTACATTTTCTAGAGGAGAGCTACAACCAAACAGCGTGCTACTTGCGACGGCTAAGGTTAAGGTAATCCGTTCTAACGGTTTTAAACAAATAATTCGTGCTTTACTGGACCAAGGGTCACAGGCTTCTTTTGTATCTGAGTCAACTGTGCAATTATTAGGTCTTGTACGCAAACCAGTAAGCGGCTGGGTGTCAGGGCTGGGAGATGGTCGTATGAGGATAAAAAACACGGTTTCACTTCGCCTCGAATCGCGTCATAATCCAGCTAGTTACATCCTAGTTAACGCTTATGTGTTGCATTCCTTAACGTCACTACTTCCTTCAACTAACGTGAGCACTTCCAATTGGGTAGAAATTGACAATCTTCCTTTAGCTGATCCTACGTACGCGACGCCAGGTAAGATCGACATTTTACTAGGTGCAGAGGTTTATAGCGAAATATTGCTTGATGGTGTTATGAAGCATCCTGATTGTAGTTTAATAGCACAAAATACGGTGTTTGGATGGATTTTGTCAGGAAAAATGTCAAAGGGGTCTCGCACGTTAGCAAGGGATAATCTCATTAGCATGCATATACAGGTAAAGGAGGATGAGTTACTTAAAAGGTTTTGGGAGATGGAAGATGAGCCTAATTTAATAAAGAAAGAGATGACTAATAGCGAGAAAGCATGTGAGGATTTGTTTGAGTTAACTACAGTGAGAGATAATGAAGGGAGATTTATAGTGAGATTACCTTTTGCAACGGACGATCCTAAGTGCCAATATGGTAATACGGAAAAGAGAGCAGTGAAGAGGTTAGAATATTTAGAGAAAAAGCTATCGAAAGATTCAAAGTTGAGAGAAGAATATAATAAGGTTATGAGTGAGTACTTGAGTATGAACCACATGAGACTGGTTTCTGAGAGTGAGTTACAAGAGTCTAAAGCTGTGTATCTTCCTCACCATGCTGTGGTGAGAGAAGACAAAGACACTACTAAAGTGAGAGTTGTCTTTGACGCTTCTAGCAAAGGTGACAACAATATATCACTAAATGATGAGCTTCTTGTTGGACCAAGATTACAACAAGATTTAAGGCACATCTTGATGAGATGGCGTCATCATAAAGTCTGTATCGTAGCCGATATAGTGAAAATGTATCGGATGGTTAGAGTGGCAGACAAGGACACAGATTTCCAGAGAGTTGTCTGGAGATTTGATCCGTCGGAGCCTATACAACGTTACAAATTGTTACGTTTAACGTTCGGTACAGCATGCGCGCCATATCTAGCAGTCAAGGTATTGCACAGACTTGCTGAGTTAGAACAAAAGAAGTATCCATTGGCTGCGAGAATAACAAAACAATGCTATTACATGGATGACTTAATGACCGGGTGTGACACGGTTAATGAGGCAATTAAAATTTATGAGGAGATGAATGAGTTAATGAGGAGTGGTGGTTTTGAGTTACAGAAATGGAATAGCAATAGTGACAAGTTTTTAGAGCAGATTGGGAAATCTGAACTGAGTGAAAGGCAAGCTATTAAGTTAAATGATCTAATCAAAGTGTTAGGTTTGAGTTGGAATAGGAAGAATGATAATTTTGAATACGTAGTAAACTTACCGGAACCTAAGGATTTTGTCACTAAAAGACAAGTCTTATCTGAAGTAGCGAGATTATATGACCCTTTAGGCTGGATTGCGCCAGTGATAGTTACTGCTAAGATTTTAATTCAGAAACTGTGGAAATCTGGTCTTGGATGGGATGAGAGTTTGACGAATGAATTACATGGTGAGTGGCTAAAATACAGAGAAGAGCTAACAGATATCAAAAATCTTAAGGTACCTAGGTGGGTAAATTTTACACAAGAATGCAGGAGAGAGTTACACGTATTTTCAGATTCTTCTAAATCAGCTTTTGCGGCAGCAGTTTACATACGAGTAATTGATAGTTCAAATCGAGTGCATGTACATTTACTGTCCGCAAAGACTCGAGTTGCCCCAATCGTGAAGGAGATTTCTATACCCCGACTTGAATTGTGCGGTGCTACCTTAGCAGCCAAGCTTATATGTGAAGTATCACAAGTTTTGGAGATACCAAAGGAACATCTCTATGGGTGGACTGACTCCACCATAGTGTTAGCATGGCTCAAAGGAGGCTCAAGTCGCTGGGCAACATTTGTGAGCAACAGAGTGTCCACTATATTAAATATTATGGATTACCACCAGTGGAGCCATGTCTCATCAGAGACAAACCCTGCGGACTGTGCTTCGCGTGGTCTGCAGCCCAAGGAGTTGAGTGAGCATACATTGTGGTGGAGAGGACCGCACTGGTTGTCAGAAACTACAGTACACACAGAGAGTAAATTGATTGAAGACACACACGAAGAGGAACGAATCCAATCTTTATCCGTTTTATCTGACGTTGACGAAGAATTTATTTGGTTAAAATATTCATCTTTAAATAAACTATTAAAAGTTGTATCCTATTGTAGACGAGTTTTAAATTATAAAGTAAATAAAGATAATAGATCTATACTGCCCAAACATATCACACCAAGTGAAATGAACGAGACTTTATTAGCATGCATTAAACAAGTACAAGAGCGCGAGTTTTTATTTGAAATGAAACGGTTAAAGACTGGAGGATGTGTGCCTAAAAAGAGTAAGTTAAGATCTCTTTGTCCCTTTTTGGACCAAAAGGGGATACTAAGAGTAAGTGGACGCATAGCACAATCGGACGCGTGTTATGACACGAAGCACCCGATAATTATGCCTGGTAACCATCATTTTATCAAGGTTTTAATTGCGGATGCTCATGCAAAAACATTGCACGGTGGTCCACAGGCTATGTTAAATTATCTGAGAACCAAGTACTGGATCTTACGTGGTAAGGAACGCGTTAAAAAATATTTTAGAGAGTGCACTATTTGTTTGAGATACTCCACAAGGAAGACTACTCCTCTAATGGGCCTGCTTCCAGAGGCTAGGTTAAAACCCAGTAAGCCATTCAAATCTACTGGTGTGGATTACTGTGGTCCAGTTTTTATTAGATTTTCGCCAGGCCGAGGAGCCAAGTCTTATAAAAGTTATATTTGCATATTCGTGTGTATGGTTACACGAGCAGTCCATTTAGAAGCAGTAACTGATATGACTGCCAAGGGGTTTATTGCGGCGTTTAGACGTTTTACCGCTCGTAGAGGCCATTGTCAAGATTTATACAGTGACAATGGTACTAATTTTGTTGGCGCCGATAAGCAAATGCGAGACATGTTTAATAGTGCCCAATCTTCTCTTCCTGCAGAATTATCCGAGCTACTTTCTTTAGAAAGAACCACCTGGCATTATATTCCTCCCCACTCGCCTAACTTTGGTGGGCTGTGGGAATCCTCGGTGCGCGGTACTAAGACCCATTTGAAAAAGGTTGTAGGAAATAGTACACTCACATACGAAGAAATGTCGACAGTCCTGGCGCAAGTGGAGGCGTGTTTAAACTCGAGACCAATTTCCTTGTTGAGCGATGACCCGAATGACCCTCTGCCCTTGACACCAGGTCACTTCTTGGTAGGCGAACCATTGTTGAATATTGCAGATGAGGATTACACTAATTGTAATGTTGTTGGTTTGGATAGATGGCGATTGACGCAAAAAATTGTAACTGATTTTTGGAATAGGTGGTATAAGGAATACCTAGTTAATTTAAATCAAAGGTATAAATGGACCACTAAACGTGATGAACCAGATATAGGCGATATTGTTGTTTTAAAGGAAGATAATGTACCGCCAGCTAAATGGTTACTTGGTAAAATAATCAAAAAATATCCTGGACCAGATAATGTAACCCGAGTTGTATCTGTTAGGTGTAAAACCGGTGAATATAAGCGTCCAATGAGCAAATTGTGTATTTTAACTAAATAAAAACTGTTTATATTTTCCTGCTACGTATTGTTTATTGTTTAAAAACTTCGTTAAAATCGATTTAAATTGTTTTCAAATTCAGAGATTATTTTACCTACTTATCCAAATGAAGTTTGAAAAAGCCAATGTATTTCTGGTAGAATATTGTACTATGATGAGTTATCCCAAACCTACTCTTTACCTGCATCATTAAGTTCAGTTGAGCTATGTGCTAATGACCTACTTATAAAACCTGTTTGTTATCAATGTACCTACTTGAATACGCCTGTCTTGAAACGCACGTGTTCTGCGTTACTTGAATATTCACTTAACTATTAGGTAGGTAATAAGAACGATACAGGTTGTTCTGTATCATTGATTTGTTTTGTTTTTTTTGTTATTAAGATTTTGAAAGGATTGTTTTGGTTTGAGATTGTATTTACACTTTTTGTTTATGTTTAGTTTTTTTTCATTGTTTGAGCTTAAGTATAGTTAAAGAACTATGTTCTTTGCCGGGCGGAATGTCCAAATAGATTAGAGTTTTTTATACTGAGCCTATAGATATGTTTAAGTAGTAGCTAATGTAGCTAGCTATACATGTATATTTACAGTCCACTATATTGAGACCAGTAGCGAATAAACCTGCATACTAAATACACGTCGTTTTCTTATAAAAATCCCGGCAATTAAAAATCAACCTTATAAGTTCAACATAGTGGTATAACGATATTAAAAGAAAAACTATAACAGCTAAGTAGGCTTTACAAGTTTACGAGTAATTGTTGACCAACTTAAAAAATTTACTTACTATAATTTCTTAAACATAATGACATGGGAGCACAAATTTTAAAACTGCTGTTTGTTTTTTATTACATTAAAAAATATTGTTCGTATTTATAAAAAACCGGCCAAGTGCAAGTCGGACTCGCACATGAAGGGTTCCGTACCAAAACGGCAAAATCACATAATTCAAGTTTGTTGTATGGGAGCCCCACTTTAACATTTATTTTATTCTGTTTTTAGTATTTGTTGTTATAGCGGCAGCAGAAATACATCATATTATGAGTGTCAAAGTTTCAACTGTCTAGCTACCACGGTTCATTAGATACAGCCTGGTGTTAGACGGACGGACAGTGAAGTCTTAGTAATAGAGTTCCGTTTTTACCCTTTGGGTACGGAACCCTAAAAAGCGAGGTAACATGTTTGAAGGAAAATAATTTACTCATAAAGTTACCATGAACTGTGAGAAATTGGGCAACACAGTGGTCAAACTCCAGCCATGTCCTGGCCAGCCGCTCACGAACGGATGTAAAGAAGGTGGAGGTGGAGGAGTCGGCTGTTGATAGAATTACACGACCTACATGTACAGTCAGCATTAAAAGTAGATTAACACCACTCAAGTTTTTGAAGCAGGTTTTTCAATAAACACTAGTTAGATATTAGTCATTACTGAGAAATTATTGAAAAGTAAGGAATATTGTAAAGATTAATCTTCGGAAACATTTAAAATAAAAGCTGGAGTACTTTACATCAAATAATTATAATTCCGAAATGTTAAGCTACTTCTGTTGCTGACTGTACATTGCCATTCAGACAAAATTTCTTGCCAGACGTTAGATTAGATTAGATTAGATTAGATGCATCGGGCTAGTGTCCGCAACTCCACGCCCTGAGCGTGTATTTTGCGTGCGGGTGGGAATCTTATTCGATCCACCCCAGCTCCCCGAGAAAAGCCAGCACCACCACCCCTTGGTGTTACTGGCAATCTCGCGGAGAGTACCTGGGTTACCGAAGTACTTGGCCCTGTATGGGGCAACACCCGTACAGTGCAGGAGCACGTGGGCTGCTGTTTCTTCTTCCTCCATGCAGGCTCGACACAGAGGACTATCTGTGACTCCTATAACAAAGAGGTGCTTGTTAAAAGTACCGTGTCCAGTGATGGCGGCCGTCACTGTGCGTAGCTGCAGCTTAGTTAGCCGGAGCGCTTGTTTGGTGAGGCGGGCGTCGATGGCGGGAAGCGCCTCCTTGGCCTGCCTGCACTCGCCGTGGTCTAGCCACAGCTTCGCGTGAAGTTCCCTGGTACGTTTCCTTACCAGCGTGCGAAGATAACCGAAAGGGAGCGGCACGATGGGTTCTGGTCCCACCGCTGCCATGCTTGAGCCCCTTCGAGCGAGCTCGTCCGCTGCATCGTTGCCTCGGGAGTCGCTATGTCCTTTAATCCATTGAATGGTTATATTGTTTAGGTTACCTACCTGGTTCAGGCGTTGGTGGCACTCGTGTATCAGCCCGGAATTGACCGTGTGGCTCCTTAATGCCAGCAGCACCGCCATGCTGTCAGAAAGTATACGGATAGAGTGATCCTTTACCTCCCGAGCCAAGATGGCTGATGCCGCCAGGGTGATACCCATGCATTCTGCCTGAAAGACAGTGTTGTGGGCCCCCAAAGGTACGGCTAAGTGGATATTGAGGTCCTCCGAGAAGACTCCGGCTCCAGTGCCAGTACCTGTTTTGGATCCATCCGTGAAGATCCGCACTTCTGCAGGGCTAAGTCCCTCGCAGCGGTGATCCTCATGGAGTTGGATTTTGTATTTCTTATCGAATACGTACTGTTTGGGTACTCGATCATTTACAGCTTTCACCAGGGGGAATTCGCTTTGGAGTCCCTCTAGTGCCGCAGTATGCTGCGTGTACTTCTTACCCCAGAGTTGTAGCGTATTGAGGCGCACCGCCGTCATCGTTGCTTCCTGCTGAATGAACAGGTGGAGCGGCGGAAGCCCCAGTATGGCTTCGAGGGCTGCGGTCGGAGTTGTCCTCATGCAGCCTGTGATCGCCATGCAGGCGAGCCTTTGCATTCGTTGCAGCTTGCTTATGGCTGTTATTAATTTGGTGCGGGGCCACCAGACCACTGCCCCGTAGGTGATCATGGGTCGGATTACCGCACAGTAAAGCCAAAGTATAATTTTGGGGGATAGGCCCCACTTCTTACCTATCATTCTCCTGCACTGCCAAAAGGTGATGCAGGCCCTGTTTAGCTTGTTGTCAAGATGACTGCTCCAATTTAACTTACTGTCCAGGATAACTCCCAGGTATTTGACCTCGTTGGTAACCTGGAGCTCAGTGTCAAATAGCTTAGGTAGGCGATGTGGGCCTAGCGTTCGTTTTTGGGTAAACATGACTAGTTCAGTTTTTGTGGGGTTCACTGAGAGATCGAACTCAGCACACCATCGCTCAACTATGCGTAGCGCCTGCTGAGCGAGGTTGCAGATTGTCCCTGTCACCTTCCCCGAAATGAGGATGGCGAGATCGTCTGCGTACCCAATTGTGTAAAAGTGGTTAGCATTGAGCTTCGCGATGAGGTCATTAATCACCAGATTCCAGAGGAGGGGCGATAGCACTCCTCCTTGGGGACAACCCTTGGCTATCACTGCCATCTGCTGCTCCACTCCAAGGCGGACTACTCTTTTGCTAAGCATATTGGTAATCCAGTCTGTCAGTACCTGTTCCACACCGTGACGGGAGAGGGCGGCGCTGATGCTGGAGAAGTTTGTTTTATCGAAGGCTCCTTCGATATCTATGAAAGTACCCAGGCAGGTGCCCTTCTGATGTATCGCTTCTTCTATCCGGCTGACTACTAGATGAAGAGCAGATTCAGTGGACTTACCCGCGCTGTATGCGTGTTGGTTTGCATGAAGAGGTGTTGCTTTTAAAGCGCCATCCCTCAGCTCTCTCTCGCATATCTTCTCCATAGTTTTCAGGAGAAAGGAGGTCAGGCTGATCGGCCGGTGGGATTTGGCGTTAGTATAGTCACTCTTACCTGGCTTAGGGATAAATATGACTTTCACTTCCCTCCATCCTTTCGGGACATACCGAAAGGCCAGGCACGCCCGCAAAATAGGCACCAGTATTTCCGCAACGGAGAGCCCGCCCCACTGCAGTAGTGCAGGAAACACCCCGTCCGGACCGGACGCCTTGAAAGGTTGGAAGCACCCGATCGCCCACTGGACTTTCTCCAGCGTGATCATCATGTGAGCGTATTTCCAGTCGTTTTCTGTTGGTGTTTGGTTTACCTCAGTCCAGTCAATTGTGGGTGTAAATACGCAACCTGGGAAGTGAGTTTCAATAAGGACGCGCATCGCCTCTTCTGGAGTAGTGGTAAGCGTGTTGTCAGGTTTACGGAGCACTACAGGCCCGGCAGAGTTCTGCTGTGCCAGTATTTTCCTTACCCTGTTTGCTTGTTGGCAGGATTCTATTTTCCCGCAGAATTTCTTCCAGCCAGCAGAGCTTCTGTGTCGTATGCATTTTTTGTAGCTGGATTTGGCCGCCCTATAGACGTCCCAATCCTCATCAGCACAGGTGTTCATGGCTCTGTTAAGGGCTGCCCTTACCTTCCTGCGCTTACGTTCCAAATCCGGTCCCCACCATGGTTGGCTGCCTGGTGTTTTAGGCGGAGTGGTTTCTGGGCAGGATGCATGGTAGCTATCTAACAGTGATTTCGTCAGGTAACTTACTCGCTCTTCGATCTGGCCCGTGTACTCAAGGGTCTTCCAGTGCTTTGTTGGCGCAAGCTTGGTTTCAAGGATGCGAGTGTAGGCAGCTCGATCCGTATTGCGTGGGTTGCGGCGTGGCAGTATAGGTGTCACACAAACCGGGATGTCAAAGCGGATCCACCTGTGATCCGAGCAGGAGGCCTCTTTCGAGACCTGCCAGCCGGATGTGATGGCCGCTACGCCTTCCGATGCCAGAGTGAGATCTATGATCGTTTGACTGCGTCTGGTGACGAATGTTGGTTCGGAACCTGTATTTAATAGGGTTAGGTTTGTCGTAAACAGATAGTCAACTAAAGCCTTACCTCTTTCGTTCTGCGTGTTCATGCCCCACAGAGGGTGATGAGCGTTTGCGTCGGCCCCTATGACCACCTCAAGCCGTGTGCACTCACAGTGCCTTACGAGGCGGGCGAGATCATGCGGGGGTGGCTCCTCAGCCTCAGGCATATATGCCGAGACGAAAGCCACTTCTACTTCCGTGTCCCCGCGCTGTAATAGCAGCCTAGCTGCAGAGATATCCCTGCAACAGAATTCCGTAAGTGGCTGTGCTTTAATGTTACGCGTCGTATAGATGCACGATCTTGGATTATCGTGCTCTGAGCTAAATAGAAGCTTACCCCCAAGATTGGAGAGTCCTTGTATTCGTCCCGCCCTGATCCACGGCTCCTGGATCAGGACTATGGCCGTGTGTTGTACCTCCAGCCACTTCCGTAGCTGAGCCGTTGCGGTCTGACTGTGGTGGAGGTTTGCCTGCAGGACTTTACAGGTTAACGAAGGGGATGCCATTGCTGGTCGATCCTTCCTCGTCACCCTCGAGCCGCAGCCCGGCAAACAGAAAGCCGGGGTCGAAGCCGCCCTCCTCCAGGTCGGAAGCTGATGACAATAAATCGTCTTCAAGCTCCCCACCCGACGTAAGGACGGTTTCCACTCCGACAGCTGCTGGGGCCTTTGGCTCTGCTCCCGCAGGCACGACCGTGGGCCGTTCCGTGGAACTCGTGGAGGGAGTTGTCTCTTCCACCCTTGTCACCCCTGATGTGGTTGCTTGTACCGGGTATCCCTGAGGAACATTGACGAACTTGCCATTCGGTGCCTGGAACATCACGTAGACCCTCCCGGCACAGAATGACAGTCGTCGTTCGGCATTCAACAGCGTTGGGATATGGTCCTCAGGGATCCCCACTACCACGAAGCAAGCGTTCTCTTGCCTCTTGGCTTGCAGCAGTCCCCAACTCCTGATGTCGATCCACCGATTCTGGTGGCACAGAAGCCGCCCGATGTTCTGTGGGTCGGTGAATACCCCTCGGTCGTCAGGGATCAGGATGCCGCAGCGTACGCGTCGCTTGATGTCTGCCTGCTTCTTGATGACCAGCGACGTGCCGGCAAGAGGAGGCATCTCGGCGATTAGCTTCTTCAGCCAGCTTAAGGTGACTTCGCTGTCACACCACAGGTTGAGGACCCCATCAGCGAACGTCGGCCTAGCGTTGAAGACCGGCACTGGTAAGTCCTCCGCGTCAGGGGAGCAGGCTTCGGCGAGCATCTTCCTTTGGAGAGCCTCAAGGATCTGGTCCGCCGCCTCCTTGTTGATCTGCCCCGTCTGGCCGCACGTGACTGCGACGTCGAGGTCCGATCCTGCAGCTTGGGCATAGCTACGATTCGCAACCCGCTTGGACTTATCAAGCCGCGGCCGCTTACGCTCCCCTCGAGGTGACGAGGTCTCGTTGAGAGTCCGCTTAGCCGCGGCCTGATCCTTCCGAACAGGTCGCTGTGTAGTCGCCGTGGCTGGTCCTTCTACCGTGCCTTGCCCTTCCACCGTGCCGGCTGGTGGTCGACTGGGGCCTGGTCGGCTGTTGTCGACTTCGGCCTGCGCCCGCCTGCCTGCGGAGAAGAAGTTGACTTTGCCACTGGTCGGTTGCCCCTGACCTGCAGCATTAGCCAGCGTTAATTGACAGGAATTACCCTTACCTTGTGCCGCTAGCCGCTGTTTTTTATTCGGCCTATTCCTTTTTCTAGCACCACTTGCCAAGGGGGCCGGAGCAGCTTGCACTGCAGGGTCCGCGCGTTGACGACGTGATGCCGGAGCGTTACCCCCCTTCCTGCCTTTGTTCCTGCCCTTCTGCACCTGCCAGTTACGCGCGAACACGTCTTCGGTGTTGCAGAGCTCCACCGACTGACCAGTGACGGACAGCGGGGGAGGGGCTACTAGAGGAGTAATGGGCGGGGGAGGTTTCGGCAGCAGAGCCCGACCACCGGCGTTAACCGTCGTGGGGGGCTGTGCACCCTGAAGGGGAGAAGGATCGGAACTGGTCCCAAGCAGCACCGATGTCCTTCCCTTGTTGTGGGACTTGTTGGTCTTGACCGCGGTATTCGCCACGGCCGGACCAGTGCCCGCACTGGGGCTCGCCGCGTTGGCAGCCGAGCACCCGGGGGCTGAAGAGGTGCTAGGAGCACCCCCCTTCGGAGTTCTGGCTTTCGCCTTCGCTCCGGTGTGTGTTTGTGCCTTGTGAGTGTTTGTGTTAGTGGTTGTTGTATGTGTGTGAGTGGATGGTGTGTCTGTGTGTGTGTTTGTTGCATGTGTGTTGTGTGTGTGTGTGTTAGTATTGTCAATTTGCTTATCCATAATGTTACCTTATTTAAACTTCATCTCTTTGGCTTCCCACCCTCCTTGGAGCCCGCACCAGGGAACGTCTCGCTACAAGCTAGCTCGAACGTTAGGACTACCATCGAGATATAGGAGTGTGAGGCTGGTTCACAGTGCGACATCGGGTGCTTGATCGGGTTGGCATAGGGGACTGACTAATCCCTTCTGAACTGATCAACCCTCACTTACACCGTCAGCATGACCTTCACCACCGTTTTGGCTATCCTGAGATAACCTCCGCGGACCTCCCACTCCTCGCCGTGACCCTCTGACGGGACACTATGGCCATTTCCCTACCCCCGGCTATTGGGTAGGGCCACCGTTTCGCTTGAAATCCGGACCAAAGAGGGCGTGTTGCCTTGCGGACACATTACCACCAGCGCCGCTCGGCTCAACCCCCCAGGACTCCTTCATCCCCGCTTACGGCGCTCAACTGCGCAGGTCCTAGCGCAGGTGACTGGTTGTACCTACTCGGTTCCAGCTGAATTCAAGTGGCATCCGAGCCCACCACCATCCAGTCACAGATGGTCGCGGTAAGGTAGAATGCGCCTGGTGGTTTTTGTTACGTCTATTTCGTATGGAATTAGACCAAAAACGGGGTGGCAACCACGTGAAGGTGAACGCACCAGACTTGCCTTGAGGATCTACACGACTGTGGCGCTCTCCCTCAAGACCCCGCCACCTTGCCGCCTCTGAGGGAGGCAGTAAGGTAGACCTGCATCTATACTACCAAGCAAAGCATAAGCAAAGCGTGTCGTTGTGCAATCGCAAAAGCATAAATACAAGCCCTCCCCTTGCCAGACGTTATTCTAGGGCTTAAAATATTCATACATAATTCTAGCGATTTTTGCACGATCACGTTGCGTTAAAAAAAAAATTCTGCGTCCACGGTATCTCGTGCGTAATATTAGATTGGAGCAAAATCGACTGTAAGTATACCTGCAAGTATCTGCGAAGCATAAGTACTAACCGTCCGTCCCTAAACGCTACTGGATTTGAAGCAATTTACGTCGTACCGCCTTAGTGGCCTTATCGGGCCTTTTTTTTTTTTTTTGGGGGGTGGGAAATCATCAAATAACCCCTCCCGCTCTTGGGCAGAGCGAAAGGGAGTCTTAATATGTTAAAAATGACAAACCCCAAGTAGATTTGAATATTCTCTTGACATAAAAGTTATTTTAAGCTTTTATAATGACGATGAATCCAAAGCGGTTAAAATGAGATTGACATTGACATAAGAAACATTTCTATGAATAATTCTGACTTTACAAGTTATTAAATAAGCTTCTGCATATCAGCGTTGGCAAAACATATCTGTGGTAGTTCACCCTAGTGTAGCTTTCCTTAAGGCGCTTGGTACTTACGTTGCAAGTTACGCTACGCCTACTACAGTAATTTAGTAAGTAGGTTTAGTTAATACTTATTATGCCTTGTAACTGAGACGGTAGCTTCACTCTTTAGTTTTAATTAACATACAAAAGTTCCTGTAATTCTCTAATTGAAATAAATTCTTGGAACTTGAGTGTGATCAGCAAGCACTGAGTTATAGTGCTTCATGAGGCAGATATCTTCGAAAAGCGTGAACTCATCGATGTATGACCGGTGTTCAGTTTCATCTCAATGGGTCTCTGGGACACCAAGTATGTCGCAGATTTACTGTAGATATTGGAAAAAAAATCTTATTGGTCTAGTTAAGCCAAACTTAGGGTTCTCCTACAATGCACGAGAACACGCCAAAAGGTTTCAGAAGTAGATTTTGGAATGCCATCCAGTTAAAAAGCCAAAGCTCGTTGCCAAATTTTGGGCTGATATAATTTACTTTGCCATTCATACGCTCAGAGAAGCAGAGTGATTTGTGTGCAGTTAAATCTAGAATTGCCATGTATGGTAGGTAACCAATCTGACTTTTGATAAACTTAATCAGCCTCATCATCATCATCTGCCTAGCCTTTTCCCAACTATATTGGGGTCGGCTTCCAGTTTAACCGGATGCAGCTGAATACCAGTATTTTACACGGAGCGACTGCCTATCTGACCTCTACAACCCAGTTAATACTAACTTAATCAGCCCAATGAGCAATAGTATTCTGATCAGTTAAGTACTATACCTCAGTAATTTAGAAAGCCCTTTCTCCTCTCTCTAATAGTTAAATAGCTGAGGTAATATTATTTTTGTCTCGATGTCGTAAAATCTTGAAAAGCTAAATGTTCTGTGTGTGTGTTCTGTTTAAAAGTCTTGCTAGATTCATTTATGGTTTGTCTTAATTACTCGTGTTGTGAGAGGTGCGTGGGTTTTAATCTACTAGTGGGAATATAAAACAGTGTATTAAATAATTATTATATTTTTTTATTTCAATCGCATTTTCACATATTCACCTAAGCTAAACAACAGAATCGTCTTACTGCTTCTTGTAAGTTTTGAAGTAAGAAGGAACGTTAAGTTCGTAAGGGAAGTATGCGTCCTTGTGGTAGATTTGCACATCCTCGAAGTACATGTTGGGTTGCCTGAAGTAAGCCTCACGCACGGGACGGTCGAATGGATATCCGAAGGGTTTGTTGTCCCAGAGGAAGTTCTCGTACGCGTCATCTCCCTTCTTGACGCTGTTGTATGGGTACACGAACACGAACAGTTGGAATGGATATCCACCGGGGGTACCCTTAGGCAGCATCAATCTCCTGGGCAGGTTGTCGGGCACAGCAGACATATCGTAAGGTACCTTTCCTTGGTCTAACCACTGGTAGATCTCGTTAATGGGGACGGAGTCATCCTTGAAGAACAGGAACTCACTGGATTTACGCTCGATCTTGTTCTCACCAGGTACAAGTTTCTGCACGAACCAGTCGAGTTCGTAGAATTTCATCCAATCCTCCTCAATGTTGACTGGGTATCCGTTGGTATCGTATTTAGGTCCGATGAAGACCTTGAAGATGGCATCAGAAGCAACATCTGACTTAACGTCAAAGTTGACTGTGAATTTCTTATGGTTCAAACGAGGTTGACGGATCATGAAACCAGTAGGGTAAGACTTGAGCTCTTCTGGGCTGTAGAACACGCTGCTTGTGGCATTGAAGTCGAAGTAATCGAAGTAAGTGACCAGTTCGCTGACTTTCACGTCATTAATCTTAACACCGACGAAATGCAGGTCTTTGTAAGAGTAGGGCTTCACGTACTCTTTGTAGGCAATAAGGTAGTCGATGATTCTCTGGTAGAGCTGGTAGAAGGCAGGGTCACGCATAGAAGTCTGGTAGAAGTCAAGAGCGGTTGGCATGAAAGCGTAGCTGGAAGTAAAGAAAAAACAATTTAGTTATTCGGTTCGGTGTTGTGAATTATTTTGTCATACGTCTTCAGAAAATTGAAGCCAAAAGCTGATAAATGTAACCAGAATACTTACTTGTCCTGAGCCTTGGGACTCGCGCCGAGCACGCGACGAGCGATGATTTCATAAGAGTATTGATGTAAGTCCTTTTGACTCTTCTCGGAGTAAAGATCTTGGTTCATGTGCCAGTAGTTTCCAACGTAGTTCATTTCTTTCTCGGGCTGAAAATATTTCAATGTTGCATTAGGTTTACGTCATTATTTAACAAAGTATTCAATCATGTTGAATAATTATGATGATTATCAGTTTATACTTACAGTCTTGAATTCGCCCTTCTGCAAGAACTGGAAGAATGTCTTCTCATAGGTGTCCAGGTAACGGATGTTTTCGTAGTTGTTCTCGCTGTGGAGATTGTAGTCGTTGCTTCTTTGAGCGAATGGCAAGTAGTTTCCGGTCAGTTGGGGATAGTATCCAGTCTTGAAGTTCGAGTACCAAGAGAATTCAGGAATTTCACCCAAACCGTTGGACTGACGCTCCAAATAGTAACGAGCCAGGATTTGCTGGTAGAAGTAGAAGAAATATTCACCCATACGGTCCTTCAATACACTATATTTCTCAGACTTCCACCAGAAAGGCATTTGCGAGTGGAAATAGAAGTAATAAGAGTTCAGACCAACGTCTTCAGTGAAGTACGACAGCTTCTGTTCCTGGTTAGGGTAAGTCAGGGCGTTGGAGTAGTTGGCGTAGTATACATAGTAGTCGTTCTCCTTCACGATTCCGTATTGGGCAGACGATTCAGCATCGAACAAACCACCTTGCATCTTGGTGCGGTACATCCTTTGTAGAGCCTCCTTGTTGAAGAAGAACTGAGGGTACACCTCATAAGGCGCCGGCAGAACGATGCCAGTAGTATCAGTCCTTTGGACGACGGCAATGTAGTACGCGTATAAGAACTGTTCTTCGTTCATGTAAATCTTGGCCCAGGCCGCGGTTTTGTAGAATGTGTCGAAGTCCTTAGCGTAGTAGAAAACGTGGAAAAGAGCGATGGCTTCATCCCTCATCCTTTCGTAGAAGATGGAAAACTTGTGGTATTTCGGCAGGGTTCCAATTCTGTACAGCAGCAAGAATTCATCGACAGCTGCCTTGTTCTGCAAAAATGGATTCCATTATGTAAACTATTAAAATTGTTCAAAGAATTTGTAGGAGCTGCGTTGATATCCTTAATATAAAATGCTCACCAAATAGTTTTTCATGTTGGCTTCGATGTCATATTCCTTGCCAAGTTTGTAGTACTCGGCGTGTGCGTCCACTTGTTCGGAGTGTTCGAAAAGTGCCAAGATTTTCTTCTGGTACTTGACGAATTCAGGTTCAACTGTAAAATGAAATTTCATTAAAAAAAATGCAATGAACACAGTCAGAGTTGCTAGGAATGATTTCATTCATATAATTCAGAAACGAAAGTCTACGACGCGACGGACTGTTCTTTAATTGATATATTTTTCCAACATTAAATTATTTTGGACTGGAACTAATGACCTGCATTTATCGCCCTGTTGATACACGACATTAGGCGGCATTTAGTTAACCAGCCTTCTGTTAATTTAGTTAAATATCTACGTCAAAGTTATCCAAGATTTTAAATGTGGTATTATAATTACAAATTAGTAAAATAATGTGAAATGAGACTGTCATAAACAGTACATTGTATCCAAAATGTATGCTTAGAACAGATTTAAATTCAGTAAGATTTTACTATACAAAATAATTACTATTAGGTACTTCAGAAAATGGGAAAAATGTGGTGTACTCGCAACCACACACAATTTGCATGGTTTGAAGAAGCTATGCATATGATTGATGACGGGATTTGAAAGGTCCGACCCAATAGGACCCCATCATAAGAAGGTACGAAAAATGAGTACTTACCAGTCTTCACCTTGATATTCTGGTGTGTAGGGAGGGCAGTGCCCATCGCAAGGGCAACGAGCCCTGCAAGAATCAAGACAGTCTTCATCGTTGTGACAACTGCGGCCAACTGTGACAATACAGCTAGCGTATCCACTTTTTATACCCCTATCGATGCATCCCCGTGCTGAATGAGTTTGTTATCAAAACTTTTTAGGCACTTTCTTTATCGTTCGACCTCTGACTTGTTTTGATCTTTTTCGTTCATCAAAACAGCTTTAGCGAAATTTATTGCATAATCTTTTCTTCTGTTTTAAATTTATCGGTGTACTGCATTAGTAGGAGCTCGTGCCTAAATGACAACAGCCGCTCGGATCAACCATTATGCTAAGCCGCGCTTGCCTAGGTTGGCCTGTGGACGGATAACCACACATTACATACCGAGTTTCCTTAAGGTTCTGTGTTCATTTCCCAGGTCGGGCCAACTTGGGTTTTTCTATCAGAAATTTCTCAGTAGCAGCCACGGAGTCTGGAATTGTACCCAGTTGATGGCAATAAATATGCTCACCCCATAATACTTGGGGTTTACACATAGCTAACGAAATGTGGGTTTGCTAATACACACCTGTCTAACCTCTCGGGGATTGCAGACTTGATGTTATGTTAGTAAAAGAAAGAAAGATAAAATACACAGAAAAAAAAAACAATGCACATGTATACAACGCATAACAAATATAAAAAATACAAGAAGCAGGGATAGTAAAAAAGCACGGTAAAAAGGTATTTTCGCGTAATCGGGGAATATACATAAAAAAAAGATCCGACGAATTGAAAACCTCCTCCTTTTTGAAGTCGGTTAAAAAAAAAAAGTTAACAGCTTGCTCGTCGTGACTGCGACAAGCAGGTTACCACTCAGCATGGTGCTGTGCTATGGGGATTCAGTGGTTGTAGTGGTAGTATCGTTATAGGGTCCAGATTTGTGTGCAAAAGTCGTGTTACTAAAATCTCATCAGACTTCATCACTCTGCCTACCACTTCATCTTCAGTAGCGAGATGCGTTTTTTGACAATTTAATTTTCAGAATATTATTGTATTATGAACTGATATCATTGATGTTTATGTTCACCTTTATCTTATCAAAATACCGTCAAGATACAGATTCTGGAAGGTTATTTATGGCTAGGTAGTAGGTTATTTAGTGCTTAATGACATTGAACTTTACCTGGTAAAAAGTAAGTACTTCTTTTGCATGATTTACGAAAGCGAATGTTTTACCGATCTGCAACTATATCGACAGGAACAGCTGTTTGGCAGTGGAATATAATGAACTCAAAACAAACGATAAACATGATAAATATTTAGTTTTCAGTGTCATTGATAATGTTAGAGGTCATGCCAGTTTAGAAACTTATAAAATTGAGTCGTTCTGATGTTGTTTTAGTACTTCTTGTCAAATTCAGAACATAGTATAAGCATTTACTTTAAGCAACGTACTTTTTCTGATTTGATCAAGATAACGTGTACATGGTAATCTCCGAGACCGATTTCAATGATTTGTGAATGTGGTGTCAAACAAAGCATGCGAGTCGCTTGTTTAACTTAAAAGATCAACAGAACTCATTTTTTTTTCGATCTGCTGTATCCCACACCTGGGCAAAGGCCTGCCTCCTCTCTCGTGAGCCCTACTTCTCTTGAACCCGCGCGTTCTTCTACCAGCTCTTATGGAATCTGTCCAGTAAATCTCGCCATCTCCATAGTAGCCTGCCGCAACCCCGCCTCACTGTGTCAGGGACTCAGAGCACCAGTTTCCTACTATTTACGACACACAGCTTTTACGACATGCGGTAGACATGTACTGCCTCATCTCATTGGAGTTGTTTTTTTTGTATTAGCAAAGGAAAACAAACATTCTTTTCGTAAAATTTTAGTTAATTTATTGTCGATTTTATTAGTCATATTGTGTAGTTTCCAGATTTTTTTATCTATAACAAATCTGGCGTATAAGAGACTAACACAGATGTGAGTCACAGAGGCAATACAGTACAAAGCAGAATCCTGTTCAGAGTTACAATCAGATAAAAACTTCTTTCTTCACAGTTACTTAGACGCATCTCTCACATCTGAACATAGTCCGTTTCTGCAGAAAGATTCATCAGGGCATTCAAGAACAAATCCACCGAGACGAGTGCAGACCAATCTTGTCAGACCGTTGTGGCAACGCACTCTGGGACCGGCGTTAATGTCGCAGGGGGTCCAGAATACGCCAGGGGTGATGAGGATCACCTCGGGGATGTCATACTGGAAAGGCGTCTCGTGGGGGACGGGAATGTACGGTGGTTGGTGTTCGTGGGATGGAGCTGGCTTGGCATCATCGTGGATGTGCGGTGGTCTCTTGTCAGAGTCGGAATGGTCCATTGGTTGTTCTTCGTTACTGTGGTGAGGTAGTTTCTTGTCAGCGTTGGCAGGGTCCAGTGTAGCTTCTTCGTTACTGTGGTGGTGCGGTGGTTTCTTGTCAGCGTTGGCAGGGTCCAGTGTTGCTTCTTCGTTACTGTGGTGGTGCGATGGTTTCTTGTCAGCGTTGACAGGGTCCAGTGTTGTTTCTTCGTTACTGTGTTGGTGCGGTGGTCGGTGAATGAAGCCGGGTGGAAAATGTGGTGCTACTCCGTGAATATGTGGTGGTCGGACTTTGTGATCAGATGGATCTAGTGGTTCTTCGTGGTGAAAGTGTGGTGGTCGCCATTCGGCGTCTGATGAATCCAGTGGTACTCCATGGGGAATGTGTGGTGGTCGCCCTTCGGAGTCTGATGAATCCCCACTGGATTCGTGTGGAATGTGGTGTGGTGGTCGGTGTTCGGCGCTGGATGCTTGGGTGATAGAACCAGCAAGGATGCACTGTGTAGAAAAAAAATTGGAGAATTACATTTCGTCTGATGTTGTTTGTTTACATAAAAATACACTTAAAATATAAGTTTTAAAACTGACATGATCGTAAACATTGAAAACGAAATATTTACCATGTTCAGACTTAAAATGGCTAAAATTAACAAAGTTGTTCCAATCCCCAATTCTTGTATTTATTTCAAGAAGCAAACCGTTAATTTTATTAATAAAATCTTTCAAGCTCTAAAAGTCAATCCTAGCCAAGCCAGGGCTACTTGAGTGGTTTTAATTAAATAGGTATCCTTCCTTCAAAATTTCAAAGGTAATCTACAAAATCACTTTATATTAATAATGAAAGCCTTCCATATTCTGAATTGTATACAAAAAAAACCGGCCAAGAGCGTGTCGGGCCACGCTCAGTGTAGGGTTCCGTAGATAATAAAATATTATGTAAACGAAGTTAAAAAAAAAATACGGGCAAATGAAACTTGACCTCTGGATTGTATAGGCGCTCATACGATTCAGGGACCAAATTATATTGGTTAACTGCAGTTTCCATCTGTTGTTTCCATCCAAGTTCAAAATAATTTTCCTAGAAAGTCCTTATAAAGTTCTACTTTTCAGATTTTTTTCGTATTTTCTAAACTTATGGTTCAAAAGTTAGAGGGGGGGGGACGCTTTGTTTTTTACTTTTGGAGCGATTATTTCCGAAATTATTGACATTATCAAAAAATGATTTTAGTAAACCCCTATTCATTTTTAAATACCTTTCCAACAATATATCACACATTAGGGTTAAAATTAAAAAAAAAAACACTTCCCACTTTACATATAGGGGGGCTACCCTAATAAAACATATTTTTCCAATTTTTATTTTAGCACTTTGTCGGCGTGATTGATACACATATTGGTCCCAAATTTCAGCTTTCTAGTGCTAACGGTCACAGAGATTAAGCGAGGACGGACAGACAGACAGACAGACATGGCGAAACTATAAGGGTTCCTAGTTGACTACGGAACCCTAAAAAGGATTAAGGAACAAAATATAACGGAAAAATAAAAAAATAAAATTGTACATACCAGTACCGCAAAGATCAGAGTGTTTTGGATGTAAGCCATTTTGTTTTCTAGTGTATTTACTATTTGATCAAAATATCGATTGCAATACCTTTTTATACATCTCACTTATCTTGGGTTTATCCTAATCTTTATCAATATATCTCAACGGAAATATTAGTCATACTTTTCTCAAGTGGGTGACCGATAAAAAATTGAGGAAATTCCTGTGTGTCAACGCCTGTGTTTGTTTGATACATATAATCAAGCCTTTAATCTACGAAGAGTTAGACAGAAGTATGCCTAGTAATAGAGAAAAGGCTAGGCAGACAATGGTGCACTACTATCGTCTGCCTAGCCTTTTCCCAACTATGTTGGGGTCGTCTTCCAGTCCAAGCGTATGCAGCTGAATACCAGTATTTTATATGGAGCGACTGTCTATCTGTCCACAACCCAGTTTATAGTGGGTAATACGATACCCACAGTACATTAAAACTCAATGCAGTGTATCCCAATTTTCGAAAATTAAGTTATCAACCGGGCACAAATAAAAACTATGGCTGTTACTGAGAAATCTTTAATAGAAAAATTCAGTAACTCTTTACCCGACTGGGGCGTTGAGCCCGGGACCTTATGATCAGTAGTCGCGCTTGCAACTAGACCAACAATACAGTTATAAATTACTTATGCAGATTTTTAGTATCCAGTGTTAAAAAAGTTTTCTTAAATATTCAAATTAAGAAAACTTTTTTAACTTTCCCGACCCATAAAATGGAACTAACCTCCTCTTCTTCGTCTTAAATGACCTCGTCGTCCGGTATTCAGTTCTTGTTGCGGTGGGGGCATCCCTAGCTGAGGCTGCGGGTTGTTCGAAAGAGATACCGCGGCCCCGAACATAAAGGCTAAGATGGAACATGGGTGGTTTTTAGTTAGTAAAAGTCTGACACTCACTTCCACTCCACCGAGAGCGGGAGGAGTCATTTGATGATTTCACACGCTCCAAAAAAAAAAAAAATCCTGTCTGTGTATTATCATAGTGCACCTCAATGAAACGCTTCCACTGGCTAATCTTTTCGGATGCTGAAAAAATTTACCTACTTATCTAATCGACTCGATAGTGTAATAATTATAATGTAATCCTTATTTAGACCTAGTAGAGCTAGCCGGTTGGCTTAATAAGAACTGCCACTGGGGTCGATCTTTAGATAAAGCTGTGCTTGCCTAGGTCGGCCTGTGGATGACTGACTGACAGTTGGTCCCAGCTGCCATATACAGATCCTTGGCAGCCGTTACAGTCAATGACCTGAAATTCTGACATCCAGTCTTACCAAAGAGTATCGTATTACCTAGTATTAACTGGGTTGTGGAGGTCAGATAGGCAGTCGCTCCATGTTCAATACTGGTATTCAGCTGTATCCTGTTAGACTGGAAGCCGACCCTAACATAGTTGGGAAAAGGCTAGGGAGATGATGATGAGAGCTAGCCGGTACGTTACTGTTACAGGAAGCCTATATCTTCCTGCTGCCGGACACAGACCTCTCTCCATGAAACCCAGCTTTGTCGATCTCAGGTAAAATAGCTGGTAAATAATACTTAAAATATCTACTACTACATTTTTCGACGACACGGTTGGCGCAGTGGCTGAGCGATTGGACTGCTACGTTGCGTGTCGCGGGTTCGATCCCCGCACGGAACAAATATTTGTATGGCCTACAGATAGTTGTTTCGGGTCTGGGTGTCTGTGAATGTGAGTTTAAATGTTTGTAAACGCACCCACGATACAGGAGAATTTTCTAGTGTGGGGCAACGTTTTGTTTTAAAAAAAATAAATAAAAAAAATAAACAAAAGGCCCTTCTTTCAGTTTAATTAATAACGCATTTAGGGTGCTGTTGCCCCTGCCTCGGTTCTGCAGCGCGTCATTTATATGTACGTGGAACAACGGACCGACTGTTTTAATGCTGTACATCGTGAGAAAGTGGCTTTGCTGTTTTGCAGCCCCAACAGCATTCTGAGCGCCATAGTCGGAAGGCATGATGTACTATTAGGTACACCTCTGCATAACTCTTCAGGGATTACAAGCGTGATGTTATGTTATGTCAATATCAACTACCAATGCTTTTCACTTTAGTGTATCAACAAACAAGAGATATGGTTTGAAATGTACAGTTTGCATTAAAAACGAGCCGTTTACGAGCCAGTGGTCCTTAAACAGTCTGTCCTCCAATACTGTGTCAGTGTCTGGGGCAGCGCCGGAAAGTCGTGCATGGTGTTTGCTGGAACACGCCCACCTGCCGTCAAAACTATACTACAAGAACGGTTGCTGGGGCGGATCTATGAGGAAACAGATTGTTTGCATCGAAGCTCGTGGCTTAAAACAGCTGCCACTCGGGGTCAATCTTTAGGTTAGGCCACGCTTGCCTAGGTTGATCGGTGGATGGGTGAGTAAGTGAGTATCCATTACATACCGAGTGTCCTCCGTGCCACGGAAAGCATGTTAAGCTGTTGGTCCCGGTTGCCATATATAGATCTTTGGTAGTCATTACAGGTACGAGTAGTCCAGTGACCTGACAGTCTGACAACCAGTATTAACTGGGTTATGGAGGTCAGATAGGCAGTCACTCTATGTAAAAGGCTAGGCAGGTGATGACCCTCCATGATATCACTGTCTTTACTCACAGTCGGTGTACTATTAGGTACACCTCTGCCTACCCCTTATTTTACAGGCGTGACGTTATGTTATGTTATGTTATTTATGTTACTCACAGTCACAGCCCTCCTCACACTTACAACTCACCTTATTTTATCTATCTATGTTTTTATCAATGTTAATAATTTTATTGTTAGTTTTTGTGTTAGTTGTTTAAAGTCATATTATGTTTGTTTATGTAAATTGTTAAGTTTATTATTTTTCTTCCGTTAGCAGACCATGGTTAACTATGCACAGCGTCTGGGTCCCCTAGATTTCGGGTGTGCTTAATTTGGGACCCGCTGTTAAACCTATCAGTTTTTTTGCTTGTTCTAACTTAACACCATGTCTTTATACAAATGAACAATGTGTAAGCTTTATCAGTTGCGTGCCCATGGGTACAGCTTGTTTCGTAATTTTTGTGCTTTAAATTGCTCTTGGGAACTACCTTGTTCTGTAATTTTTGTGCCTCAGAGAGACACCAAATTCCATCCTAAAATAATTTTCTATTTATCCAAGATGCGCAAAGAAACACAGGTGTAGCTATAAATAAATTTGAATTTGTACAGTCACTGTAATGACTAATGATTCAGTATTTCAGTGTTACAGTACCCAGAAAATCATAAGGAGGTTGTTGTAATGGCTTAAGTTTTGAAATCAATGGAAACAATTCATTAAATATTAAAATATATATATATATTTATTTCACTCGTATTATTTGTACATTTCGTTCTATGATAAAATATTTCTAAACAACAATAAAGATATTTATCCTCTTACTGCCTCTTCTGGAAATAAGAAGGCACATTAAGCTCGTAAGGGAAGTAAGCATCCTTGTGGTAAATCTCGACATCCTCAAAGTACATGTTGGGTTGCCTGAAGTAAGCGTCACGTACGGGACGGTCCAATGGGTATCCGAAGGGCTTGTTGTCCAAGATGTAGCTCTCGAACACATCCTCTCCCTTCTTAACGCTGTTGTATGGGTACACGAACACGAACAGTTGGAATGGATATCCACCGGGGGTACCCTTAGGCAGCATCAGTCTCCTGGGCAGGTTGTCGGGCACAGTAGACATATCGTAAGGCACCTTTCCTTGGTCTAACCACTTGTAGATTTCGTTGATAGGAATGGAGTCATCCTTGAAGAACACGAACTCGTTGGATTTGCGCTCAATCTTGTTCTCACCAGGGACAAGTTTCTGCACGAACCAGTCTAATTCGTAGAATTTCATCCAGTTCTCTTCAATGTTGATTGGGTATCCGTTGGAATCGAATTTAGGTCCGATGAAGACCTTGACGACGGCATCAGAAGCAACATCTGACTTAACGTCAAAAGTAACGGTGAATGGCTTGTGGTTCAAACGAGGTTGACGGATCATGAAACTAGTAGGGTAAGACTTGAGCTCTTCTGGGCTGAAGAACACGCTGCTCGTGGCATTGAAGTCGAAGTAATCGAAGTAAGTGGCCAGTTCGCTGACTTTCACGTCGTTAATCTTAACACCGACGAAATGAAGATCATCGTGAGAGTAAGGCTTGACGTACTCTTTGTAGTCAACCAGGTAGTCGACGATTCTCTGGTAGAGCTGGTAGAATGCAGGGTCACGCAGAGAAGTCTGGTAGAAGTCAAGAGCGGTTGGCATGAAAGTGTATCTGGAATAAATAGAAAATGTTTGATTAAGTGATCTATTATGTTTACGCAGGCCGACCAGCGGTCTAATAAAGGAAGGTAGTTATCATCTTCTACGACCTACAACTCTATAGATTGGTACAGATGATTAGTATAGATTGGTGATTGGTGGTTGGGATTGGTTTGGATTGGTTGGATTGGTCAACTAACCAACTTTGGAAAAAAAAATTGTTGGCAATGTGCCTGTTGAATAAATCTTATAGTCTGTGTTTCCTCGCAAAGTTTTAGCAATAGAGCAGCTGGCTCTTATTTTAGATTAGAGTGGAATTGCAAAGCTAAGAATATTGCTTTATATAACTCACTTGTCAATAGGCTTGGGTCCCGCGCCGAGCACGTGACGAGCAATGATTTCGTAAGAGTACTGGTGTAAGTCCTTCTTGGTGTGTTCGGAGTACAGGTCCTCGTTCATGTGCCAGTAGTTGCCGACGTAGTTCATTTCCTTCTCGGGCTGAAAATAATAATATGTCACACACACATTATAATATTCATGAAAGTATATTTTTCCATCAAATTCTTATAGCAGGATTTATCTGTTGATACTCACAGTCTTGAATTCACCCTTCTGCAAGAATTGGAAGAAGGTCTTCTCATAGGTGTCCAAGAAGCGGATGAACTCGTAGTTCTTCTCGCTGTGGATGTTGTAGTCGTTGGTCCTTTGAGCGAAAGGCAAGTAGTTTCCGGTCAGTTGGGGATAGTATCCAGTCTTGAATTTGGAGTACCAAGAGAATTCAGGAATTTCACCCAAACCGTTGGAAAGACGCTCCAAGGAGTAACGAGCCAGAAGTTGCTGGTAGTAGTAGAAGAAAAGTTCACCCATACGTTCCTTCAATACACTAAGTTTCTCGGACTTCCACCAGAAAGGCATTTGCGAGTGGAAGTAGAAGTAGTAAGAGTTCAGACCAATGTCTTCAGTGAAGTACGACAGCTTCTGTTCCTGGTTGGGGTAGGTCAGGGCGTTGGAATAGTTGGCGTAGTATACATAGTAATCGTTCTCCTTCACGATACCGTATTGGGCAGACGATTCAGCATCGAACAAACCACCTTGCATCTTGGTGCGGTACATCCTTTGTAGAGCCTCCTTGTTGAAGAAGAACTGAGGGTACACCTCATAAGGCGCCGGCAGAACTATGCCAGTA
Source organism: Diarsia brunnea (assembly GCA_949774965.1). Taxonomy (NCBI): domain Eukaryota; kingdom Metazoa; phylum Arthropoda; class Insecta; order Lepidoptera; family Noctuidae; genus Diarsia; species Diarsia brunnea. The sequence continues at coordinate 9,357,125 of OX459013.1, read as the reverse complement.
GTATCAGCCCTTTGGACAACGGCAATGTAGTACGCATATAAGAACTGTTCTTCGTTCAGCCAAATCTTGGCCCAGGCCGCGGTTTTGTAGAAGGTGTCAAAGTCCTTAGCGTAGTACATAACGTGGAAAAGAGCGATGGCTTCATCCCGCATACGTTCGTAGAAGATGGAAAACTTGTGATATTTCGGCAGGAATCCAGTTCTGTACAGAATCAAGAATTCTTCGACAGCTGCTTTATTCTGGAAAATTGGATTATATTAGAAGACCATTCAACACAAAATATTTTTACAATTTCATGAGGTTCAAAAAAAGGTAACAAAGTTTCAAAATAACTCACTGTGTAGTTGTCGATGTTGGCTTCAATGTTGTATTCCTTGCCAAGTTTGTAGTACTCGGCGTGTTCGTCCACTTGTTCGGAGTGTTCGAAGAGAGCCAAAATTTTCTTCTGGTACTCAACAAAGTGAGGTTCGACTGAAACAAAATAATATCATCAGCAATTGCCTCTTACCCCATATTTATGTAAGCATATGGTTGAAAATGCAAAGAAATGCTGGGTTATATTACACAGTTTTATTGTTAGCAGGTTGGAAATTACATAATTTGGTAGCAATTGCATTGCAGCTACTGCGAATTACCATTAGTAAATTCTCAGTGGCAGGTGTGGAGCTGACCCACCACACTTTGCCACATCTGGAAGTCGCACCCAAAACTCCACGTTCGTCAATCAAACTTGTAGCCAAATATCATCATCATCATCAGCCTATAATATTCCCATAGCAGGGACTCAGGCCTCCTCTCTAGGAGAGGGATGAGCTATAATCCACCACGCGGGCCCAGTGCAGATTGGTTGATGTCACGTGTCTTCGAATTTTTTGATTCTAAGACATGTCGGTTTCCTCACGATGTTTCCCTTCACCGTTTTGAGAGCAGCGGTTATGACACAAATTACACAAAGTAATGTGCCTGCCTGGGTTCGAACCCATGACTTACTGTTTCTAAGTCGGGGCCACCACTACTGGGCCACCGCTGCTCTCAGTCGGGGCCACCACCACAGGGCCACTGGGCCAAATATGTAAAAATAAAAAAGGATTTTAAGAAGTTCTTACCAGCCTTCACTTTGATTTCAGGCTTCGAAGGGACGGCGCCGCCCAACGCCAGGGCGATGAGCCCCGCAAGGAATAAGACAGTCTTCATGTTTTCCACAGCCGCTGTCAACTGTGCCATTCTGTTGGCTGCCTCACCTTATATACTACCGTCGCATCCCGTTCCTGAATGCATCGATATCAGTATAAAAATATTTTGCTTTCTTTATCGCTATGCGTCGCTTCTGTATCATTGTCTGTCGTGACCTTTTAGGTCATGTAGATATATTTTGTCTTAGTATGTTTATCGTCATCACCACTTATATCTTTTCTGAACACAGATACCGTCGTTCTTTCTTTTTTATCATCGGTAACCTACAGGTTTAGGTAAAGCTACCTTCATAATTGGAATTAATAATAGTCGACAGATAAAAGCAGGCGTTACAGAAGACATTTTCTATACTCCGTTTCTAACACTGAAGATCTTTTTTTTTTGGGTGGGAAATCATCAAATAACCCCTCCCGCTCTGGGCAGAGCGAAAGGGAGTGTCAGACTTCTACTGACTAAAAATCACCCATGTTCCTTCTTAGCCCTTTGTGTCAAGGCCGCGGTATCTCTTTCGAACAACCCGCAGCCCAAAAAAACCGCAGCCCTATGACACCTTGGCTTGCCTGTACGGGCTGCGGGTGCCTGTCGGGACAGGGGGTAATTCGAAAGAGATACGGTGGCCTGAGCTAAGAAGGAACGTGGGTGTATTTTAATCAGTAGAAGTCTGACACTCCCTACCGCTCCACCCCGAGTGGGAGGATTCTTTTAATGATTTCCCACCCTTCAATAAAATAAAACAAAAACACGTTGGCTTACGGAAACAGAATTACATTTCCGTCGACAGAAACTTGGAGAAGATTCTGAACTCGACGCATGTATTTTTTACAGCAAAGATTGCGTTGTTATTTACATCTCTCTGAAATATTACGCGTTGTTTTAAAATGGGAAATACATTTTGATAAAGAAATCAGCTTAATTGAGAGACGCTTTCATGAATGATTCGCATACCATGATGACCATCATCCATTTTAATTTACTCTCATTTTGTTTATGCATACCAGAGTATTTGATTGACACAAAACAACCACCGTACATCCATTTCGGATTAAGATGGGCCCATGATCGCAATTTCCTGTGATCTTTGATATGCCATCAATCTTTTAGTTTGAAGTTGAGAATGCGTAGGTATTAGTGTTCTCAAATAGCTTAAGTGTTGAGGCCTTCATATTAATGGCAAACATAAGCAAGACAAGGATGTCTAAAAGGGCCTCTTTAGCAGATCATAACATGTATTGCGTTAAAAAGCTTAAAATTGACCTTTCATAGTAGTAACTGCATCTGTGACTGTGTGTGTGTGTGTGTGAGCCGTAGTAATGGTTTAGTAAGTAATTTTCTCTACAGCATACAGGGAGTCACGTCGGTAATCCTTGAAGAATTAGGCAGAGGTGTAACAGTACCTATTGGTATACACTCACATTTTGCCAGTTATGTTTAAGTCCCACGTAATAAGGGGCGAGCCTTTTGCCATCACCCGGACCCAAATCCATGTCCTGGGTTCGATTCCCGGGTCGGGCTAAGTGTTATAGGGCTTTTGAATTTTTCAGTAGCAACCACGGAATATTTATATTAATCGCCTTATATTTCCAAATCGGTGTGAGCAACAGTGGTGATGAATGTTCATGCATTACCTGTATAAGAAGACAATGGGCGGTTTATTCTATGAGTTTTTTTTTTCTTATAGTACGTTGCCCCACACTAGGAATTTCTCCTGTACCGTGGGTGCGTTTACAAACATTCAAACTTACATAAACAGACACCCAGACCCAAAACAACTATCTGTAGGCCATACAAATATTTGTTGCGTGCGGGGATCGAACCCGCGACACGCAATTAGCAATCCAATCGCTCAGCCACTGCGCCACCCTCATCGTTCAATATAAGTATTTTGTAAGTTTCTTGAATTAACATAGGTCATTCAGGAAAGTTGTTCACTTTAGTTTAACAGACCGATTCTTTATAAAGACAGAACAATACTTTTTTATTGAACATCCTTTTGATTGGAAATAATGCCGACAACAATAAACAATCATCTATGTTATCTTTAAATTTGCGGTTGTAATCATATGTTGGTGGATGCAAACGGCAGGTTACCATTCGTTATGGCGTTCTATGGGAGAGGCTTTTGTCCAGCAGTGGACGTCTTACGGCTGATGATGAATCATATGTAGGTACTAACTGCAAGTATCTTGAAATAACAAATGTGTCGTTGTTCTAGTAGTTGCAAGCGCCGCTGCTGAGCATGAGATTCTGGGTTCGGTTCGTTTTTCCTAGGGTATTTAACCTCGTAAGGCCCAACCTTTCCCGTCAGGACTGCGGGTTGTTCGCAAGAGATACCGCGGCCTCGACATGATGGGCTAAGAAGGAACATGGAAAAAATATTTCAAAGTGTTGGGCAGTTCACACAGCCGTAACCTTCGAGCTTCTGAAAATCTACTCCTTGAAATTCCCTCACACCGTACCTACTGGTTTCATGTCATCCTCTTACGCTGTGTCAGCCATAAAACTCTGGAACGCGCTACCCCTTGTCATTAAAAAAGCGGAAAGCAGAATGGCTTTCAAAAGAACTGTGCGGAAGCACTTCTTAAAATCGGACTGAATCACTCTTAATGTACCACACATTCGTCCAGTCATGGTAATTATTGTTTGGTTTCTCGTTTTTTGAAGTATTTGTATGTATTATAATATATATTCGTTTATTTAATTCCATCTTAATATATATGTATTAGTATGTACCATTTATGTAGGTATATTAATTTATGTTAACAAAATTTCTCCTAATTTATTTATATTTGTACTCTACCACAGTGCTGTCCTATTTGACCCTAAGGTTGACTGGTAGAGAATGCCTTGTGGCATTAAGTCCGCCTATGTACCACGTTTGTGCATGAAGTTTAAATAAATAAATAAACATGGGTGGTTTTTAGTCAGTAGAAGTCTGACACTCCCTTTTGCTCTGCCCAAGAGCGGGAGGGGTTAGTTGATGATTTTCCACCCGCCAAACAAAAAAAAAACCCCAAACTAAATTTTGGTCGATAAACATTACGACCCAATGTACCTACTAAAAAATTGTTGTAAGTACATACTTGCAGCCCAGAACTTTTGTGTAGTATAAAGTGTTTGCTGTTGGCAAAATTATGTGAAAGGGGCATTTCATATATATCTAAAATTAACTGTGAACGAACAAGCGTTTTATATAAGCTTATATAAAACGCTTGTTCGTTCACAGCTAGAATATGCAGTGTCAGTATGGAACCCTTTCCATAAAAAATATACTGAAATGTTTAAAAATGTACAGTACAAATTCTTACGCACTACATAGGCCACAAATCATATTTATCATACTCTCAATTACTCAGTAAGTACAAGACCCTCCCCCTCAGCTCTCAAAGGAATTACCTCGAAGCCACAGTACTGTTTAAAATTGTCCGAAACAAATTTAACTGCACAAATCTAAACAGCATGATCTGCTATGCATCCCCCCCGAACCATCCACAGGGGCAGGTACGCGCAGGTACTCTTATCGCATTGAACACTTGCCGAACTAACTCAGGCCTGCACTCACCGGTCCGCCGTATGGTTGAAACAAAATAACAGTAAAAAAAATGTTAAATTTTTATGTTTACAAATTAATAACCTTTGTAGACATAAACATCTTCAATTGTACAATAAGTAAATTTAAAAACCTCATTCGCTATTCTCTACTAAAAATAACTTATTATTGTATAATTTTGTTATCTTTAAGTTTAAACAAATTGTTTTTTTAATTTTTTTCTTATAGTCGTTATTTTATTTAATAGTCACACGTACTGCTATCAACGTTCCCAGTGATTAGCTCTCTTTTTACCTAAACTTTACGCCTACTTGACACACAGCAGCGTTGTGGGTTACTTTATAACCAAATTAATTGTACCTATGTTAAATTAATTGTAATTAATGTACGTAACTGTTTGCTGTTCTTACGACCATTTCATCATTTCAGCCATAAAACGTCCACTGCTGGACATAGGCCTCCCCCAGAAGAGGGGGGATTTGCCATAATCGCCACGCTTGGCAGGCGGGTTGGCGATCGCAGTATGGTTGTTACGAAGGCACAGAGAACGCTGCTGCCCATTCTCTGTTCCTACCAATAAAAAAAATATATAATTAAAAAAATTAAAAAACACGCCTGCCATGACAAAAAGTAAACTAAAAAATAAAAAACAAGTCAAACGAATTCAGTGATGAATGGGAGCAAGGTCCCGTAAATGTATTCGAAAATGGAAAACTGTAAACTAAAACTTTTATTGCAGTCGGGGGACAGTTCGGTGGAACAATTCTTTACAGGTCCCCCGACTGCAATATAAGTTTTTTTTAGTTTAGGCCTCCCCCAGAAGAGGGGGGATTTGCCATAATCGCCACGCTTGGCAGGCGGGTTGGCGATCGCAGTATGGTTGTTAAGAAGGCGCAGAGAACGCTGCTGCCCATTCTCTGGTAAGTCCCTTAGTCGCCTCTTACGACACCCACGGGAAGATATGGGATGGTGCTATTCTTTATGTCCGACACCACACACCTATAACCAATATGGCACGATATATTAGTTTATTTTTCAGGAAAGCAATGTCGCGCTAAGGATAATGCGATACTAAATCGATAATTTGTATGGATACTATTTTAGTGTGTTATTTTAGTGACACGTAAATTAGGAAACTTTTTAACTGTATCAGGCGTCTTGATTTACTATGCTTCTGTCCAATGTTGTGTGTACTGTGTGCACTGTCACAGGTCAACATAATATGAGTGGTAGCTAGCGCCGCTTGATATTATCTTCTCCGTTAACATATGAAAAATCTTTAAAACACGAAGTTATTATCAAACTGTTTTATTAAGCGCTACCCAATGAGAATTATCCATGATAATAAAGCGTTGGACTTTTTTCCTGGATGGACAATTAAATAATAGAAGTACATGAGTATTTCAAGCGAGCATTTCAAAACCATTTAGGTGCCGTAGTAGATGGATTTGGGAGTTGTAACCTAGCCAGTTTTATTTCTTTCATTACCGAGAATCTATTGATATGTAGTTTATTCGTATCGAATCCCTGGTTTAAAATGTCACCATTTCATTTGTTGAGTAGTATTACTAGTAAGCAATAGGTATTGAATACTACTGTGGTATATTTTTGTAATCTACTTAATAAGTTCTAGACGATGATTATATTTTTAATTGAAATTTCAATAAAAACAAATTAAAAGTTCTTTTTATTTCTAAACCATGGCCACCCTATTACGTTTTTTGAAATTTATCGGGGTGACCCAATGAATCTAACGATACCACAAACATCAAAATCGGTTCAGGCGTTTAGAAGTTATGGTGGAATAAAGAAACTCACAAACAAACATACACACATACATACATACATGAACGTTAAAAACATAACACTCTTTTTTTTGGGGCAGTCGTGTAAAAATAACATTAACTATTTCATGCAAAAACTATGTTGAAACAATTTTTCGCTCAAGGTTATTACTTTTTTGAAGGCTGGATTATTTCAACCAGAAGACACGTTTAAATATCATGTCATAATTTTAGGTCACAGGGCCCTAATTTAATTATTTACAAAAAGGCCTGGGGCTGGGATGCCAAAATACGTATGTGCTTAAATTAGGACGGTTGGGCCTTACGAGGTTAAGGTGCTAATGAGTTTTATCAGTATAGCAGCCACGGAGTCATGGTGTATGCCCGGTTGATGACAATCTCGCCCCTCTTACACGGGACTTAAGCATGTGGGTATCCCAACTACTAGGTACTTACCTCTGTCTTAGCTATCGGGGATTAAAAGCGTGATGTGTGTCATATTATTATGTTTATTATACATAGACGAACTTCATTCCACAAAGCATTTTCAAGGCAGTCAACTGTGCCCGTCGGGGCCGCGGGTTGTTCGCAAGAGATACCGCGGCCTCGACATGAAGGGCTAAGAAGGAACATGGGTGGTTTTTAGTCAGTAGAAGTCTGACACTCCCTTTCGCTCTGCCCAAGAGCGGGAGGGGTTATTTGATGATTTTCCACCCACCAAAAAAAAAAAAGCAGTCAACCGTGGGCTGCGGGTTGTTCGAAAGACATAGCCCGGTTGATTGCCATCAACCGGGCACAAATCAAAACACATGGCTGTTACTAAGAAATTATTGTTAGAAAAATTCAGTAACTCTTTGCCCGATTGGGGCGTTGAGCCCGGGACCTTATGATCAATAGTCGCGCTTGCAACCACTAGACCAACGAGACAGTAATAACTACTTACTTATGCAGATTTTTAGTATCCAGGATTAGGTATAATTATATCAAGTCAGCCTATCACAGTTCTATACGATGGGTCGAAAAATAATAAAGAGATACCGCGGCCTCGGACACAAAAGGTTAAGAAGGAATATGGGTGGTTTTTAGTCAGTAGTAGTCTGACACTCCCTACCGCTTCGAGTCATTTGATGATTTCCCACCCTCCAAAAAAATAATAAATAGGCGGGCAACAATTGGCGTCGGCCCCTACAATGCGCGGGTTGTTCGAAAGAAATACCGCTCCCCCGGACATAAAAGAAGGTTAAAATGGAACATGTGAGGTTTTTAGTCATCAAAGGTCTTACACTACCTTCCGCTCCGCCAAAAGCCGGAGTAATTTTTGATGATTTCCTACCAACCAAAAAAAAGGGCAGTCGTTGAGTTTACTGCCTCCTGGGAGGAAACCAGCGTTCTGTGTGAACCTTCTAGCTATGGTTAAACAAACACACTTTTAAAATCAAGTTATTGAGATACCATGAAATTATAAATTAACCCGGAATCACACATTGCTGGGTACAAATAGGCCTCCTCGTTCTCTTGTTAAACTCCTACCGTCCGACCCTTGGTCGACAACCAGGCGCCGCTGAGACTATAGCTTTCAATTCCCCAAATAATAATAATTCAACTCAGTCTGTCCAAAGCTGCCCTGGCAATGACGCCCTCAGCCGTGGTTCGCCCTTAGCGAGCGGTCATTTAATTGTATACCTAGTTAGTAAGCCCTGGCTAAGTGTCTGTCATAGGTACTTCTTGATTCTGTGCCTCCCTCATCCAAATTCTTCACGACTTTGAAGAAATGATTGCGTCCTATCAATGACGCCCTCAGCCGAGGTCCGCCCTTAGCGAGCGGTAATTTAATTGTATATCTAGTTAGTAAGCCCTGGCTAAGGGTCTGTCATAGGTACTTCTTGATTATGTGCCTCCCTCATCCAAATTCTCCACGATTTTGAACAAATCATTGCGTAAATAAAACAAAAATCATTTAATCTTATGCTCGTCTTATTTCGTGTTAATTACCTAGCCGGATTACTTATTTTAACGAGTCGTGATAACCTGTACCTACTATCACGACACACAAGTAATTATCTGCAAATAACGGTTTATCTGCTGCAATAGCAGCTGTCCAATATATCCGTCAGGTTCAAGGCTGTTGCTATCTGCTTTAAGATTACCTAGGTTGGTGTAAAAAATTCAGTCTTTATCTCGATTTATGCCGAGAAGACACGAGTATGTGGTGGCCTGTTGTTTTATATAATTAATAGCTTTTGCTCATGGCTTCGTTCCCGTTATTTTCGGAAATTAACCCACAGAAACCTTTCGTAAATATAGCCTATATCACTCGGGGAAAATGTAGCTCCCCGTAAATTAAAGAATATGAGTAGAATACGGAATCTCGACGCACAAAATATCGATAATTAATGCTTTCGTAATCGGACCAGTAGTTCCGAAGATTACCCCTATACAGGGTGTAAATCTACCCATCACACAGCCGTCAACCAAGCATTCTGTACATAAAACTAAGTACCCCTACGCAAAAATTGTTGCTGAGAAACGACTTTTTTTTTGGGACAAAAATCACATTTTACGGTAAAACTCAATATAGTACTGTTAAAACATTGTGGATGCTTTGAATAGTAAACGGGTCATGGAGGTAATTTAAGTAAAGTTAAAACCTTAAAAACTAGTATTTACAAAAAACAGCTGTCAAAAAAATTTGGAACTTTGACCCCCAATATCTCCGTAACTAGGATGTTCCCAGGTATGGTCTAGAACAAAAAAAATATCGCAGTGGTGGGGAGAACAAGTGCCCTTCGTTTGCGTTAAGGGTACTTTTACACCCTGTATACGTACATTACAATCATGACTGCTTCGTCTAGTGGTCGCAAATGCGGCTGCTGTGCATGAGGTCCTTGGTTCAATTCCCAGGTCGGCCAAATTTAAAATTAGTCCCGTACGAAGCCAAAAGGCCACTATCTCAGCAGGGTGCTGATATGATAGTGGCCTTTTGGCTTCGTACGGGACATGCAGACAAAAATGCCTCTTTATAATATAATCTACAGTAATATTTTGTAAAGCTGAAGAGTTTGTTTAGTTGAACGCGCGTATCTCAGGAACTACTGATTGGAATAATTGAAAAATTAGGTTTGTGTTGGATAGCCCAATTGAGGAAGTCTTTAGGCTATATTCCACGAGGACGAAGTCGTGGGCAAAAGCATACAGGATGTAAATCAACCCATCACACCGCCGTCAACCAAGCATTCTGTACATCAAACTAAGTAACACTACGCAAAAATTTTTGCTGGGAAACGACTTTTTTTTTGAGACAAAAATCACATTTTACGGTAAAACTCAATGTAGCAATGTTAAAACATTGTGCTAATAGGTGCTTTGAATAGTAAACGGGTCACGGAGGTAATTTAAGTAAAGTTATAACCTGAAAAACTAGTATTTACAAAAACAGCTGTGATACTACAGTAAGGGTGTACACCCTATATAGGGTGTAAAAGTACCCTTAACTCAAACGAAGGACACTTGTTCTCCCCACCACTGCGATATTTTTTTTGTTGTAGACCATACCAGGGAACCTCCTAGTTATGGAGATATTGGGGGTCAAGGTTTTAACAGTGCTATATTGAGTTTTACCGTAAAATGTGATTTTTGACCCAAAAAAATCTCATCATCTTGCCAAGGGGTAGCGTATTAACCAGTTACTGGGTTGTGGCAGTTGGATACGCAGTCGCTCCATGTAAAATACTGATATTCAGCTGCATACGGTTAGGCTGATAGCCTCACAGAACAGATAAAACCTCTTTTATCTGTTCTGTGGATAGCCTACCCCAACATAGTTTGAGGAACGTAGTCCTGAACGTCGTCGAACATCGTAGTTTTGAACACGGCATAAGCCATCTAACATGATATAGCATAGCCAATGACTAGGGGGGAAAGATTGATTTTAGCAATCAAACTATCACACTTCACACTATTACACTAATATTATAAAGGCGAAAGTTTGTGTGCGAGTGTGTATGTTTGTTACTCTTTCACGCAAAAACTACTGAACGGATTTGGATAAAATTTGGTACACAGATAGTTTATAACCTGGATTAACACATAAAATAGTTTTTATCTCGGTTGTGTCGTGGGATAATTTACGAGTTTTAGCCGGCGGAGCCGCTGGCACAAGCTAGTAATAAATAAAATTGATATTTGTATTTTGTAGTTACCTAATATGTAGTACGGCTTTTTAGTCAACTGACCCCACTCATCTACATGTACATGTGTATGTGGAATATTCTTTATATAATTATTTTACATACATGCAAACAACATCACGTCTGTTATTCCCGAAGGGTTGGACAGAGGTGTATCTACACCCGCATTTCGCTAGTTTTGTTTTTTAAGTCGATCGTAATACGTAATAGGGGACGGGCATATTGCAATCAACCGGGCCAAAACCACACATCGTGGCTGCTACTGGAAAATTCCTGACGGAAAATCCCCCACCCCGAACCGACCCGACCCGACCTGGAAATCGAAGCCAGAAACTCATGCTCAGCAGTCGGGCTTGCGACCACTCGACCAACGACGCTGTCAAAATAAATATTCTATATATTTATATACTATTTTGTTGTTAAGAAATCTATTGTCCATAATTATAGTAATTAGTAGAAACATGCCGCCTGTGATACAGGTCTAACCTAGTACAGGCATCGAATTTTGTTATACCTATATTATTTCTAAGATTTAAATTGTACTCATTTGTGCCAATTCTAATTTTGAATAAATATATTATATTATATATATTATATACACATATATCCATAAACCTCACTGCAAGAGAGAGCAGGGGCACTTCATGGGTCCAGAGCGGTTCGATGTATGACACAACCTTTTTTTTTGGAGCTTGTGAAATCAATAAATGACTCGTCCCACTCTGGGCAGAGCGATAGGGAGTGTCAGACTTGAACTACTGACTTAAAACCACCCATAGTCCTTCTTAGAGCTTTGTGTCCGAGGTGTCCGAGGCGTCGGCCCTTGCGGGCTCCTGCAATGTTGCGTACATCTTTTTGAGGCGCGCGTGGAGCGTGAACGCTCCGTCGACACGGCCTGTCATCGTCATAGGACGAACGGATGGTGATCTAGCCCATTACTCACCGTTTACAGGCCCGCGCCTACGGTGGCCGGAAGTGCACAACCATGACTTTGAATTCCAGGGTAACCCGGTTTGCTTACAAAATTTTCCCTTACCTCCTGATGAAAGAGTACCGGCCCGAACAACCGACCAACTATGTCAGTCGGGCCGTTACCACTTGGCTAACTGCTCTCTCTAGTTTGGTAGAAGGACTAGTTATTGCCGTCTAACAAATTTATCATCATCATCATCGTCCTCTTGTCTATTTTCCCAATGTCAAGTCGGTGCAGCAAATCTTCTTCTTCCATACTTCTCTATTACTTGTCATTTCATCAGAGACCTCTTTTTTGGCCACATCATCCGTTGAACAAATTATCAAATTAAAAGTGACTTCATCTCATTTGTTTTAAACAAATTATCGATGCCTATTAAAGTGTAAGTTAATAAAATAATGGTAGATAACGTACAATAATAGGTAATTTATAAATAATCGCCAACTTTTCACCCTCGCATAGCGACTGAAGATAACCCGATGCTCACTGGCGATAGGTGAATGCAGTTGTCAGTTATTAACATCTAGGTATAGGTGTCTTAATTGTGGTGCAATCGAATGTGTTTACGAATGTGGAACGAAGTTCCTTATCGCGCGTTGTGAAAGGGGGCTAGACGGAAAAAATTCTTACGAAAAGTTGTCATGACACTTTTTGCTATAGTAAGCTATTGTAAGCTGTGCGGCGTCGCATGTTTCTCTGTCTGTCTCTCTCTCTCTTATAGAAAGCAAGCCAGATATTTTCATTTCTACATTTCTTTTTTTTTTTTTTTTTTTTTTTTAATTTACTTTTTTTTTTGGAGTTTGGGAAATCGTCAAATGATTTCTCCCGAGACTTCTATACTGACTAAATACCGTCCATGTTCCTTCTTAGCCTTTTTTGTCGAGGCCGTGGTATCTCTTTCGAACAACCCGCAGCCCCGTGGGGTTTTTATTTATAACTTTAGGTTTTGTTAAAACAGAATGTACGGTCAGCAGAAAGGGCTGTGGTATGAGATTTCTGTGCCTACACAAGATATTTGTTCAATGCGTGGTTCGATCTAGCAGTGATACCCTAGTGGTGTGGCTGTCAAACTGTCAACTCATAGGTCTCTGGTCTGAACCACTACACGCACAGGTCTCTGATTTTTCGGGTTCATGTGCGTATTATATTATAATAGGGTAGTTAACTAAAAAAATCTAATTAGTCAAAAAATATTTGACACGTATTTTTTCTTTTTTCACGTAAACAAACAATGAAGACGATATAGTGCTTTGAAAACTCATGTGACGTCATGTTCTAAGACTTTAGTATGACATTTTTTACCGGTGCGTGACGTCACAACCCCCCACTCAAATCTTTGACGCGTTTTATCTTCGTCAATTTTTATTGATTTGATAAAATAAAAAAAACGTATCCAATATGTTTCGATAATCTAACAGACGGACTAATTAGAATCATATTTTCTTTAGTCAGTAAACATCCCTATTATCACTTGCTTCGGTGAAGGAAAATATCGTGAAGAAACCAGAATGCCTGCAAGATATTTCTAGACAGCATGTAAAGCCAAGTAAGAGGACACCAGGTTAGGCACTAAGCACAGGGTTGCGGGTTGTTTCAAAGAGATACCGCGGCCTCGACACAAAGGGCTAAGAAGGAACATGGGTAGTTTTTAGCCAGTTGAAGTCTGACACTCCGTACCCTATTTCGTTGCAATGTCATCATAAGGCAATCCCTAAATGTAGATTTGTCCTGTCTGTCTGGCTTTCTGTTTGTCGGTCCAACCCTATACCACAGCGATGTTACCTCAAGACTGTTGGCTCCATACAGTTGTTTGGGGAGCAGGTGTCTTCTATGAACCGGTACACAATTGTCATGTGAAATTTACGAAATCAAAAACTTATTTTAAGTAAATAAGTTTTTGATTTCGTAAATTTCACGGTATCTATCGACAGCTGGAAAAACGATATCGAAGTTCTTAGTACCTACCTATAGTGTTGTCTTAAATTAGTCTTCGATTAGGCTTTTATAGCTCTAATTTCTATAGCAAGAGAAGGAAAATTCTAAAAAACTGGCCAAGTGCAAGTCGGACTTGCACGTGAAGGGTTCCGTACCATCGTAGTAGGGAAGCCCTCTTTAATTTGTATTATTTCTTGTTAAAGCGGCAACAGAAAAACATATATTGTGATAAGTTTGTTTTTCGTTGTGTTTGTATGAATGAGAAAATTATAATAATAACATCAACATTAACATTAACATAAGTAATTGGTTAGCTCTATCTACACCCTTTCGGAGAATAGAAAGCCGAAGCATGGTTTTATAGAGGAACTAATTTCTTAACGTTTTTTATAGTTCCCCTTTACTTCTCAATGATCTGAATAAGAAAATAATACAACTTGAATATTACTTTTAAACCACGTCTAAACGTCTAAACGTCAAACTGTAAACTAAAACTTTTATTGCAGTCGGGGGACCTGTAAAGAATTGTTCCACCGATCTGTCCCCCGACTGCAATAAAAGTTTTAGTTTACAGTTTTCCATTTTCGAATACATTTATGGGACCTTGCTCTCATTCATCACTGAATTCGTTTGACTTGTTTTTTATTTTTTAGTTTACTTTTTGTTATGGCAGGCGTGTTTTTTAATTTTTTTAATTATTTATTTTTTATTTCATATCTTTTAGTGATAATATATCGGTATTTTGACCTATAACCAATCATTTAAGCCATAAGACGTCAACTGCTGGACATAGGCCTCCCCCAGAAGGGGGGATTTGCCATAATCGCCACGCTTGGCAGGCGGGTTGGCGATCGCAGTATGGTTGTTAAGAAGGCGCAGAGAACGCTGCTGCCCATCCTCTGGTAAGTCCCTTAGTCGCCTCTTACGACACCCACGGGAAGATATGGGATGGTGCTATTCTTTATGTCCGACACCACACACCTATAACCAATATGGCACGACATATTAGTTTATTTTTCAGGAAAACAATGTTGCGCTAAGGATAATGCGATACTAAATCGATAATTTTTATGGATACTATTTTAGTGTGTTATTTTAGTGACACGTAAATTTTTTTAAATTGTTTTTATAGATGGGGGGGGGGGTGAATTGTTCATAAAGGTTACTGAGTTTGTTGTATGTATTAAAATGTGTTTTTTTCATTTCTCAGGATTCCGGTCGGCAAAATCGGAAGCCTAATAATATGTACACTTTGATTTCCGTCTGTCTGTCCGTATGCCTATCCGTCAATCAAGACCCTGTTCCTCAGGAACGTGTGAAATGATCTGAATGACTTAATTGCGTAATTTATACCTACAAACATTTTTCATTTCATGTAGGTATCTATTTGTAAACAATTTACGCTGAATTTAATATAAACATGCTATTTACATACAATGATAAGAACTATGAATATTTTGTTAACATTCTAAGAAATTCAAGTGTAGTGCCAAACAGTTTTAAGTGTACCAAAAAACTTTTACAGATCCCTTGGTGCGTGGGTTCAACTCGCACTTGGCCGGTTTTTTTTAAACTATTGTTTTATAACACACGTAATGCTTTATTCATTTGTGTTAGTAATGAGTTTTAAGTTGAATCTCGCAGTCAGATTTTTCCATACCAAAATCTACCCTGATCTTCTTTTTCTACCCTTTAAGGGGTGATTTTGACTATGATTGCAAATATGTATTATTATTTCCTTAAATTGATATTTTTGCCATGTTTCAAGTAAATTGATTCACGCATACTGACTTTTCATACAAACTTAAAAACCATTTAGGTGTCGTCGTAGATGGATTTGGGAGTTGTAACCTAGCCAGTTTTATTTCTTTCATTACCGAGAATCTATTGATATGTAGTTTATTCGTATCGAATCCCGGGTTTAAAATGTCACCATTTCATTTGTTGAGTAGTATTACTAGTAAACAATAGGTATTGAATACTACTGTGGTATATTTTTGTAATCTACTTAATAAGTTCTAGACGATGATTACATTTTCAATTGAAATTTCTATAAAAATAAATTAAAAGTTTTTTTTATTTCTAAACCATGGCCACCCTATTACGTTTTTTGATAATTTATCTAGCCTATGTTACCCGGGGTGACGCAATGAATCTAACGATACCACATACATCAAAATCGGTTCAGGCGTTTAGAAGTTATGGTGGAATAAAGAAACTCACAAACAAACATACATACATACATACATACATACATACATACATACATGAACGTTAAAAACATAACACTCTTTTTTTTGGGGCAGTCGTGTAATACATGAACGTTAAAAACATAACACTCTTTTTTTTGGGGCAGTCGTGTAATAATACAACTTGAATATTACTTTTAAACCACGTCTTTAGCGCCATCTTACTTCCTCTATTGGAAATAGAGATGAGTGCTTGTTTCTTTTAGTTTTTACTAAGAATAACAGATGGCGTTGTATTCAAACGGCGGAGTTTAAAGTTTAATGCATTGTAAGTCGAGATGGCGCCAGTTAAAAGTTTAATGTTTAACGCATTGTAAGTCGAGATAGCGCCACTGACATAATTGTGAGGAAGTGAGATGAATGACAAACAAACAAAATATAATTATAGAAAAGAACAAAGTAAAATAATATTTTTTTTAATAGATAAATACTAATATTTTTACAGGTGCGATAGTTTGTTGACTGCCTCAAGTCGTTGGTCTAGTGGTCGCAAGGGCGTCAACTGAGCATGAGGTCCTAGGTTCGATTCCTGGGTCGGGCTAAATGTTTTTGGGGTTTTCCATCACAAATTTCTCAGTAGCAGCCACGGAGTCTGGATTTGTGCCCTGTTGATGGCTTGGGCTCGCCCTCTTTTACTTGCAACCATTGATATTGAATTTTTTAACTCTTGATCAAGTAAGTACTCAAGTAAAATGTGTTTGTAAGTACCTACTAAGGTACCCCTAGTATTCCCAAATCTTAAAACGTTGACGTTGAGGCGGTATTTTTATGCAAGCCTGAAAGCTTGACTTGCCTTTATAGCCTGCTCTACTCTTCATGATGTTAGGGTTTCGAAAAGTCTGCTTCTCTTATGGGCTTGCCGTATGGTTGGCCTTTAGGCACGTTACTGCTTTTATTTAAGAATAAGTAATTAAGTAGATTAAGATATCAGGCGTGATGCTACAATGTATTTTTTTTATCATAGTAATGAACAAATAATTAGGAAAGTCTCACATTCGGTTTCCGAAAGTCTTATCATCGCTAATATTTTCTAACAAATTGTCAAACTGTGTTAAATCATTGAAATGGCTGCTGTTATTTTAGTCAACCAATCACAGCAGTTAACATGAAATAATAGTCTTTTAGCTAGTACTTGTGTATTTTAGGTAGGTTGGTCTTTAAGGACCTCTTAATACCTTTCTTTGTGGGCTGAACTTTCCTAATCCCTCCCCCGTTTCTTCCTCTTTTCACTTAATACCTAATTTAAACTAATTGAAAGACGTTGTGACTAACATAGAATACCCAAACAATCTGTTGTTTTGTTTACAAACATTTTGGGTCAAACCATTTAAATGGTTTGACCCCAAATGTTTGTTACGTTACCCAAAGGCTACACTAATATCAGGAAATATTTCGCAATTGCCATGTTGGGATATGTTCTGTGAATGAATCTAATTTGTTAAATTACGGGTGCATAGTACATTTTCAGCTGTAGTACTGTTTAGAAAATGTTCATGCAATTAAGTTTGGGTATTTTAATAACCCTGACCATAGTTATAAAGGATAAAAGAATTTAATTTCAGCAATGTGAACTACCATTTTGCTTTATGTTGCTTTTGTTTGCTACTACTGAATTATTTTATCAAAATGTTGTAGTGAAGAATTGCCAAAGTTAAGTGGCAGTGGGCAGGGCACATTGCTCGCAGAACGGATGGCCGATGGGGCCGAAATGTTCTGGAGTAGCGACCGAACCGGAACAGGTTGCGTTGAAAGGCCACTTAGTAGGTGGACCGATGACCTGGTGAAGGTTGCGGGGATCTGCTGGGTGCGAGACGCACGGGACTGGTCAATGTAGCGGCACTCGTGGGAGGCCTATGTCCAGCAGTGGACGTCTTTCCACTAGGATGATGATGATGATGAATGTTGCAGTAGGAATCAGTAATAAAATTACCATAATTTAAAACATATTATTTTATTTATTTAAAATACATAACACGAAATACATATAAGTTTATGTGAATCTGAGATCTATGTAGCTGCCTGAAAGAGTAATTGAATATTTTCAAAACTATAGATTTGTTAATGGTACAAAATGAACAGTTTACATCTTAGGTGGGCAATATAACAATCACTTCATTGATCATCATACACGTTACTACATAATACTTAAATATAATATAATATACATCAACAATAAATACATAAACTACAAAAATAAATACAATATTATATAACATAACATAAATGCACTTTACTTTTGTTGACGCCATGTCGCCCAATTGTTGGAATTAGCTGGCAAAGTTTTTCAGGCCAGCTTTTCTTCTTTTTTGTTCGAAAATTTAAATAAGCAGTTCAAATTACTTGCTTAGGAATATTCGCACTAGATTACGGTATCTGGTGATTCCACAAATTCAGTAATTATTCATTAAAAACAAAATTGTTTTACTTGGCGTCAAAAAACTCAGTGAGTCGCTTATTCCGTGTGAGGAACCTCAACTTCGGCGGTGTGCTTGTGGTGGATCAGAACATCTTGGAACCACAGGTTCTTAACTCCCTCCACCTGCCAGGGGTAGAGAGGCCTGTTGACTGGGAAGCCGAATGGTTCGTCGGTTAGTTGGCGAATGATGGGCGAGAGGCCAAGGGAGAAGGTAGGGTCGGTGGCAGCGTTGTAAGGAATCTTGGGTGCGCGGTACTCAGAGATGTAGACCATCAGGACGAAAGGCATACCGCCGACACGGCCTGTGAAATGGAAAAGAGATAATTAGCTTTTGCAGACCAGGTAGTACTGATGGTAAATTTTGTAAATATGAACGGTAGTAAAAATTATTTACAATTTTCTGGTGAAATTTTCGCCACCTAATCAAGCCTATTTCTTTTGTCCGAATAAATCACACACCTGCACCTATTTTAATTATAAGGTCCATCGTGCATGGTTTGATAATTTGGTTTGAACTCTCTGGTTAACCAATCCGAGAGCATTGAATACAAGATCTATTCAGAATGTGCCATCTTACTGAACATGTTGGACAAAAGCCTTTGGATTATTGAAAAGGTTCCGACGAATTGAGAACCTCCTCCTTTTTGAAGTCGGTTAAAAAAGAAAATACACACCCTTAGGCAGCAGAAGATGCTCAGCCATTTTCTCCATGCCCTCAGTCTTTTCGAGGTACAGTTGTCCCTTGCCTTGCAGCGCCTTCTCAACGGTCTGGTATAGTTGGTGGGCAGAGTCAATGTCCTTGCCAGTGTTGGCAACAGAGTCACGAACAATCACGGATTCTCCAACGGGCACTGTAAATAGTTTTAGTTAGTACGCTTCTAGTAAACTACCATTTTTGTTTCAGGGTTATTTGGTCGTCGCAATCTGAACTTACAAAACGCTTCACATATTGATGTTTTTCCTAATCAATTAATTACTGAAGATTTTTTTTAGTAAAATATCTAGTATACATTCTTCTTAAACGAATTCCAATTCGTATTGAAAAGGAACAAGGTAAATTATTGAATAGCTATAAAAACTTA
Source organism: Diarsia brunnea (assembly GCA_949774965.1). Lineage (NCBI taxonomy): Eukaryota > Metazoa > Arthropoda > Insecta > Lepidoptera > Noctuidae > Diarsia > Diarsia brunnea. The sequence goes on along the minus strand of OX459013.1, from coordinate 9,337,758 downwards.
CAGTCATGAACGAACTCGTCCATCTGCATGAAGTTCTGGGTGTTCACGTGGAGAGGGATCTCATAGCCGTGGCTGTCGTATTTAGGCGCCAAGAAGAATTTGACGAGAACAGACTTAGCAACTTCGCTCTTGACGTTCACGCGGACTTGGAATTTCTTGTGGTTCAGTCTGGGGTGCTGGACTAACACGCTCACCTGGTCGTTTACTTCCCTGGCTGTAAAAAGCAGACATTTTTAAATGAATTTTATGGTCTTACAAAACTATATGGGGTAAATAGGAAAAAAGTCGCAACGTCGCAACACCTAATCTGTAATAATATACTGCGTAAACTCTCATTTTATGCACCAAACAATAGTAGACAAGCCTATTACTGAGAAAATTAAATTCTAATTAGGAAAACCCAAAAATACTTGGCTATTTACCTTCTTCCTCGTTCATGTGCAGATGAGATGTAACGTTCAGGTAGTTGTATTCGAAGTATGTCGTTAGCTTGTCAACGTCGACCTTCTGGATAGCCACCTGGGGTAAGGCAAGCTCTTCACGCTTGTAACGAGGAAGTTTCTCCTGCCACAACTCGAACAGTCCCAAGACACGCTTCCAGATCATCCAGAAACCGGGATCGCGCAGAGCAGTCTGGTAGTGTTCGAGGGCCGAGGGCACGACCAAAGGAATGAAGCTGGAAATAGTTTCAATTATGTTATTTTCAACAAAAAATGTGTCAAAAAACGTATACTAGGTCCTACCTCAGGACATGGTCTATCCAACTTTTATCAAATTCCATTCAACCGTTAAGGTGTGAAGGTGTGATTAACAAACTAACTCACAATTACAATACTCGATTGAACACAGATCAATGTTGGACTATTAACTTACTGGTGGTAGTACTGGTGTTCCTGAACAAGAGAGTTGCCGAGAACCTTCTTCCAGAGGCTGATGAAGTCCTGGTAGTATTGTGCATTCGGAGAGTCGACGTTGGCCTCAATGACACGTCCCAAGATCTCAATAGCCTCAGGTGCCCGGATATCAATATGTTCACCAAGGTGCTGCAATGTTTAGAATTTTACAAAGAATGCCACTAAAATATTTCAAAAATATAATGCAAAAGATGATTTGAACCACTTACGTTAACAATATAACCCTGGTCGATGGCGTCACGAAGGCGACGTTCGTAATCTAAGATTTCTTGGATTTCTTCAACGAATTGAGGTTGGTCGAGGCTGAAGTAGTTGGGCCTTACAGGGAAAGCGACTCCATTGTGGTACAAGAGACCAGAGTTGTAACCTTCCTTAACAATCTCGTGACCAAGTTCAGGGATTTCTCCGAGACCGTTGGACAGTCTCTCCATGTAGTAACGAGCAACCAACTGCCTGTGCAAAAACCAGAACCATTCTCCACGTCGGTGCTTGTTGACTGGGAGGTTCTCGCTGTTCAACCACCAGGGTTGAGAAAGATGAGCGTTGTAGTAGAAGGTGTTCAGGGCGTAGTCGTGAGTGAGATAGGCGACGGGGGTGCTCTGACTGTTGTAGTAAGGCCAGATGGTAGCATTCCACCTGATGACTACGTTCTCGTCCCATTTGTAGGTTGAGGGGTAGTGTTCAACCATGCGGGAACCGTGTGTGTTTATCCTCTGAGCGGTCGTCATAATTTCACCGTTGTTGAAGAAAGAGGGGAAGACCTCATACAGACGGGGAATGTAGATTCCTTGCGTGTCTGGACGGTTCAAAATAACAACACTGAGAACGTAGGCAAAGATGTTTTCGTTGATGCGATCTCTGACGTACACGGCTGTCTTGTAGAATGTGTCGTAGTCCTTAGCAGAGACCAGCACATTGTAAAGGGTGACTGCCTCGAACTTGTGCTCGGATTCGAGGATAGAGAAAGGTACAGCGCGAGGAAGTACCCACTGGTGCTCCAGCATCTCAATGAAGGTCCTCACAGCAGTCACATTCTGAAAGCAATAACGTTTTGGTTGCAGAAGCAGCTGCATTTAAAACTAACCAATAAAGTTATACATGTTCTTGATTAAGAGCTTTGTAAAAGGCTTCAACTTACGCCGTAGTGTTCAATGTTCTTCTCGGGACTCCAGGTGTTAGAGATGGTCTTGGCAGATTCAACGTGATTAGGTTCATGAAGGTGGTAGTACAAGAGCATCAAATCCTGTTGCCTTTGCAGGAAGACTGGGTCTGCTAGAAAGAGAAAACATTTGATATTAAAATTATGGAATAGATTTGGTTATGACCTGGAATGCTTTTATATTCCAAGCAGTATGCGCAGGGTTAAGCTGTATATAGCTTCTAGTTAGACAATTAAGTAATTTTATTCCAAAAACCCTACAACATTTTTAAATCAGAATTTTAGTACAGTTGATAAATCTATTGACATTAAGGGGGAACCGTCATGGTAGCCTGTTAAATTCAAATTTTCTTCGTTTGCATTTGCCTGTCAGTGTCTGGCTGTTTGTTGAACAAGATATGATTCGTATTTACAGAAGTGCATTCATTAAAAGCTATTGATTCTTTGCAACCCTCTAAATTCATGTTATGCCACTGAAACAATTTCATGAAAATGTCTATTCATAATTTGATCAACTTATAGCCCCAATCTCTATAGAAGCTTAAAGGAACTCACAAAAGTTTACTTTTCAGTTTCCTATTTCATAAAATATTATTATTCCATAAGCGGATTCGGTTGCTACGGTAAATTAAGTACAAGTTTATTCAGCTTCGATCCAGTACCTTTTTCCTTATTTTCATTTGGCACATATTTAAATTATAGATATTATACATTTAAATTACATACTAGGTTTATGCCAAGTATAATGAGATCGCTGTGGCTTATTCTGATATATATAAATAACAGTTGAGTATTAATTCTAATCTAATGAGAATATGAATCAACAGTAAATTCTAATGAGAATTTACCTACCATCGTTTTGTATTAGAACCATCGAAAGACAAAACAAAGATTCCGCTAAGCTTTTAGCTCTGTTCATGGTATTCATAACAAAACCAAATGTTTAAGCAGTCACTTTCTAAGTAGCCAGATTAATATTACCTATTCACCATATCATCATCTGATTAGCCTTTTCCCAACTATATTGGGGTTGGCTTTCAGTCTGACCGGATGCAGCTGAACACCAGTATTTTACATGGGGCGAATGCCCATAAGACCTACTCAATACAGTTAGTACACCAGTACTAACTGGATTGCCATAACACGAAACTCTTTGTAAGACTGGTCGGGGCTGCGGGTTGTTCGCAAGAAATACCGCGGCCTCGACATGAAGGGCTAAGAAGGAACATGGGTGGTTTTTAGTCAGTAGAAGTCTGACACTTCCTTCCGCTCTGCCCAAGAGGTTGTCAGACTATCGGGCCTCTGTCTACCCATTCACCATATACTCGTGGTAAATAGGAGCTTTCGATACTAATATATATTATAGAGAGGTAAAGTTTGTAACTTTGGATATAATCTCTAAAACTTCTTTTCGGATTTCAATCTACTTTATTGATGGAAAGCTTCGCTGTTAACAACTTTGGATACTATGTTTATAAAAATAAAATGCAACGGAAAACATAAAAAGTAAGGAAGAAGAAAACGTGTTGCACCGACTCCGAATAACATGGGTCCAGGGCAGGGAGATGTTGGAAAACATAAAATAATTAGTAAGAAAGAAATACAAAACTTACCACCTTTTTGCGAGACAGTGTTCCTAACGGGTTCCGAGAGGACCCCGGCTGTTAGGAGAGCCAATACACACAACACCAAACGAGCCATGTTCGCCAGTGCCAATGCATCTGCTGCACCACCTATTTATATGTACTTTTATCGCAGGTCACCTAGTAATTAACGCAGTTATCAATGAAAACGTTGTAGTAAAAGTACGATTATTAGATAGTAGCTGACGAACAAATGACTTTCATTTTGAACCTACAATGGTGATAACGCATCAATATCTTTTTCATTCTGTCTATGAAGTACGTTTTGTGTAAGAGTGTTTGTTCTGGCAGTTAGCTGGCTGTTTTACACTTAAACAATTCCCGCTTGATGGAGCCGGAGTCACGAACTTAAGCCATAAGCGCCAACAATAGGCAATTGACGACAGCGGCGATGGTTTTAACATTGATGCAGAAACAATGACGGGTCAGGTGCTGTATATTAAATTGATATACGGTTTTGTGTTGGAAATTGCAGGTTTTAGTATTAATATTGTAATTATTTTACGTTAAATGCAACTGCATTCGGCATTCTATTGCCTATCTGCTAATAATTTCTTTGATTGGTGTAGAAATTAAGATGGGTAGCGACTTACACCATAATGTAAGTTTTTATGTAACATTGTGCTTAATACATACCGAGTTTCCTTCGTGCCTCGGAAAGCACGTTAAGCTGTTGGTCCCGGCTGCCATATATAGATCTTTTGCAGTCGTTACAGGTAGCCAGTGACCTGAAATTCTGACATCCAGTCTTACCAAAGAGTATCGTATTACCTAGTATTAACTGGGTTGTGGAGGTCAGATAGGCAGTCGCTCCATGTAAAATACTGATATTCAGCTGCATCCGGTTTGACTGGAAGCCGACCCCAACATAGTTGGGAAAAGGCTAGGCAGATGATGATTGTGCTTATGACTTTACTCTACATTCTTTATCGAGCATAAATATTATATCACTAACCACTTAGATGGCACTATTATGTTCATCTAAGGATTTGACAAGAACTATCCTTTACTTAGTTTTGTTTTGTTCGCAGAACAGACAGCCGATGTGGCCGGAAAGTTCTGGAATGGCGACCGCGAACCGAAAATCGTTGCGTTGGAGGGCTTTCCTCTAGATGAACTGATGACCTGGTGAAGGTTGTGAAGATCCTCTGGATGCGAGATGCAGGAGACCGGTCAATGTGGCGACATTAGGGGGTGGCCTATGTCCAGAAGTAGACGTCTATCTGCTGAAATCATGATGATCCTTTACTTTTCAGCACGTTCTATTTCGTTGAATTTGACAACCAAGTTGAAGTATCCAAATTAAAAGTGTGCTTAGAATTAGAGTACCACGATTTAATTATGATTATTGATTGATTTTGATTTTTGATTATTTTTTTATTTGATATTTTTTTATAGACTAGATTGGTTATAAGTAACTTATATCGATAAGACAAAACATACATAAATACATATCTGGCGTTGGATGTTCCTACTAATAGGCACACCTCTGCTTAACCCTTTTTTTTTAGGCAGAGCGGAATGGAGTGTCAGACTTCTACTGACTAAAAACCACCCATGTTCCTTCTTAGCCCTGGTGCCGAGATCGCGGTATATCTTTTGAACAAGTAGGGGTTGGCAGGCGTGATGTTTGATGTATATCGAGTAGCAGACCCTGTACCTAAGCCTGTTCATCCCAAAGCCGTTTAATTTGTAATCAGTGATTGGATCGCAACAGCTTACCAACATCAATACCAATGCGAGTAGAGTAATACCCACAATGCTAATTGAATCCTCAAACACAAAAGCGATCGTAGTACCTAGTTATTATCTAAGTAGGAATTATCGTAGTTTTCATTAATTATAAGCGATGCCATAGTGAATATTACTTCACTCCCCGTTTTTCGTTTCGATTTAGGCTTCTACCAACTGATAATTCGCTATGAATAGATAATGGTTGTTAAAATACCCTTCGTCATCATCATCAGCCTATAATGTTCCCACTGCTGAGAGTCAGGCCTCCTCTCTAGGAGAGGGATGGGCTATAATCCACCATGCGGGCCCAGTGAAGGTTGGTAGATGTCACAAGTCTTCGAATTTTTTGGTTCTAAGACATGCCGGTTTCCTTTTTCCTTTCCATACCTTCCCCGTCAATAAATCCGTAATCCTGTGGCGCATATGATCAAGGAACTGGTGGCTACGTTGAATAAAGTTGATTTAGAGTAAATACGCTCTAATAAATTCACACATCTGTAAAGTCGCATCAAAGTAAGTCACCAAGCTATATAAAGATTGTGAGTTCATTATTGTGTGTGCTATTAAAATAAACAACAAAGACAAAGAAGTAGTGGGCTGAAAAAACTTTAGGTCAAAATAAATAAATTAGCCAAACCGAGCAGTGGTGATGAAATAAATTATTTAAAGTAATGCGCCTGACTGGGTTTGAACCCACGACTCACTTTTCGTAAGTCGGGGCCCCCACCACTGCTCCATAATAATAATTTTCTTTCTTTAAAATACCCCTAACGAAGCCAAAAGGCACTGTTCTCTTCGTCACTGAATATATTTTTGTGCTGGACCATATCCGGGATACATCTAGTTAGAGGATCTTGGGGGTCCAAGTTTCAACTTTTAACATGTTTTTAAGGTTATATATTTACTCTAAATACCTCCATTATCCCGTACTATTCCATGCATCCATCAGCACAATGTTTTGAGTGCGTGGTTTTTCTCCCCAAATAAGTTGTTTCCCAACAATATTTTTGACGTAGTGTAAGAAGCTTATAGTTGCCAGCTATAAGAAAGGTCCTTTTACACCTTGTAGGAACTAAAATAACAAACATTTTTAAAAATCGCAAATGAAAGAACGGACGTGGCCTGAATTTTCAAAACAATGTGATCAGACGAGTGTTTCATATACGCAGTTTTGAGCACACTAGTCACACACCAGAAAATCTGATTTTCGCATTTCATCCCAATTCACTGTCGCACGTTCCGGACTAATTCTATTTCGTCTCGTATACACGCTAACGAAACATTTTAGAATATGTGCATCATATGATATGCAATTTGGAATGAATATGAATACCTACCAACCCACACTGGGCCCGCGTGGTGGATTATAGCCCATCCCTCTCCTAGAGAGGAGGCCTGAGTCCCTGCAGTGGGAACATTATAGGCTGATGATGATGAATACCTATTGTCTCAAATTTTTAAGGATTTTATATAGGAAATATTGTAGATTGTTTTTTTTTGTAACCATGTACTTATTACCAACCAATCGCACCCGATCTGTCCTAGTTATTAACTACTAACATAGGCTAAGTTATATTGTTACTAACACAGTGGACCTCTTTTGTAGTCTCATAAATAAATTATTATTATCATTCCCTTCATTTATTTTCAAACAAACTTTATACATTTTTAAATATTTCTTTAAAAAAAAACATTTAAAAAAATATAAATTAATAATATATAATTATTATTATTAACAACACCTCTGTAATCCTAGAAGGCTTAGGCAGAGCTGGTGTACTTAATAGTAAACCCACATTTTGCTTGTTAAGTTGGGAGCCCCAGGTAATAGAGGCCAGCCCATTGCCATCAACCGGGCACAAATCCAGACTCCTGACTAAGAAATTTGTGATGGGAAACCTCAATGACACTTGCCCGACCTCGAAATTCAACCCAGGACCTCGTAACCGACACCATGATACTTAAGTTTTTAAACTGACATGGCCACTGACACTACTAAACGGGATATTTAACATGTTTACTTACGTACAACGGGAACGGGACGATTATAGGGAACTCGAAACAATAAGTAGACATGGTAAATATCCTGTTTTCAGTATTAATAGTACCATAATATTTGTATTCTACACCTTCCGGGAAGACTGGAGGGAGAGGCTAGGCAGATGATATTCCAACATATGCAAGGTTATGTCCCTAAGATGGTTGTTATGGGTAATGTCGTACACCCTTTGTATTGGAATAGTGGTCCAATAACATACCATGATACTCTTATGGGTTAATATTAACAAGAATTATTCTAGACCCTGTCTAACAAAACATCACGCCTGTAATCTCCGAAGGGTTACCCAGAGGCGTATCTAACTAGTACACTTACATTTAGCCAGATATGTTTACGTTCCTTGTGATAGGGGGAAGCATATTGCCATTTACCGGGCACAAAACCTTGAAATTCCTGATGAAGAATCCAATTCCTCTTCCATGCTCAGCGCTTGCGACTACTGCACCACCTTCAATTCTTCATCTGCTTACCCTTTTCCCAAACTATGTTGGGGTCGGCTTCCAGTCTAACCGGATGCAGCTGAATTCCAGTATCTTACATGGAGCGACTGCCTATCTGACCTTCATAACCCAGTTTATACTGAGTAAAACAATATCCTTTGGTAAGACTGGTTGTCAGACTTTCAGGTCACTGACTACCTGTACCGACTGCCAAAGATCTGATATACAGCCGGGACCAACAGCTTAACGTGTTTTCCGAGGCACGGAGGAAACTCGGTATGTAATGGGTGGTCACCCATCCATAGACCAACCTAGGCAAGCGCGGCTTAACCTGAAGATTGACTCGAGTGGCGGTTATTATTAAGCCCCGAGCTCCACTTTCAATCTTATTTAGAAATGGCATCTTCATTCCAATAAGATTATAATTATTCGTTTAGGATTCTATCTTAGTAGATTCGCAATTACGGTTTTAAACAGTATTTGCAACTTGCGACTATCTCGCTGGTGCAAATACTGTTCGTAAGTGGTCGCCAGCGCGACTGCTGTACATGAGGTCGTAGGTTCAATTCCTAGGCCAGACAAAGTTTTGTTGGGTTTTGCATCAGGATTTTCTCAGTAGGAGCTCCAGCGTCTGGATTTGTGCCCGCATGACAGCAATAGGATCAACCCCTATTACATGACTCTTAAACATAACTGGTGAAATGTGGGTGCACTAATGGCCATACCCACATTTCATTCATTTCATTTTTTGCCGAACCCTGCGGGCATTGCGTTTGCGCCTTTTCTGCCTCTGTAATAAGGTAGGTATTACGGCTTAGGCGCTAAACGTCTCTTTCGCAAAATCTTTACTGGTAGTAAAATGTTACATCGGTCTCAAATATCAATGAGTAGGACTATTATTATTTTTGGAATTTAATAAATTTTTCCACTATATGACCCATGTAATCAATATTAGCAACGATTACGTGGATTTTTCATTTCACGTAGGTATGTCATAACGCAACGATTTCACAATACAAAGCATAAGTTGCTCTCGCTGTTTGTACGTTTCAATATTTTAAAATACGATTTTCTGGCATTCAAAAGTGCCTGTAATGGTTTAATTGAAATGAATGCTTTGAGTTTGAGTACGCAACGGATTTTGATGCAGTTTTTAGCAATAGATAGAGTGATTCAAGAGGAAGATTTATGTCCAGTAAACATGCATATTATAGTAGAGTAAAGCCGAGAAATTCAGTATCTCCATTGCACCCGTGCGAAGCCAGGACGGGTCACTAGCAAATAATATATTATTGTTGTTTACAGATGAAGTTAATGCCACTGATATTGTAATTAGTCACACGATAAATTGCAAAAATAAATTATTATAATTTTAAATTTATTTTCACAATAACTCATCTGCTGATTGCTTTATCACTTTTTCTTTTCATAACAATTATCGTTAATTAGTCACGCACCGAGATGATGCACTTTCTCCTTGATGCTTTATAAATTTCAGTTTTAAAAGAATAATAAGTTGCACCAACACCATTATGAAAAGGGTTTGATTACCCACTACTTAGTGTATTAGGGAACTTTTTCTAATCGCGTTAGTATTTTTCCACTTTTGTAGCCCCCAAAGTTAGTGGTCTGTCGAGAGGTTTTTGGCTAACCCTAGTACCCCCTCCCAGTATCATGTGTATTTGTAATATTTAATGATCACATTATTTTAGAAAATTATAAAAATTTGCTAGCTCGGATTTTTTGTCAAAAATTAGACTGCTTCCTTTATTGAAAAAAAAAATTACGTCATACAATAATTTAGTTCTTTCGTCCCACGAAAAAAATACACGTGTTGGTCACATCATTCCCTCCTTCCTCCCATCGTGATATTTTTCTAAGCCCTCTCACCTGTTCAAATCCTCACGTGATTACAAGACGACCCCCTATTGTAATATTGTTCCAGAATAATGAGCAAATACCTATTTTTAATTGTAATAAACACGTTCTAGATTTCGAAGAAAAATGCTGTACTGAGGTTTACGGGAGCAAAAAATCGATCTAGCTAAGTCTCATATCTGGGTAATTTATTTTTTTCTATTTGCACCCGAGCAGTGTTCGTTTGCCTAGGTACTTTTTTTTGGACGTTTCGAAATCATCAAATGACTCCTCCCGCTCGAGCGGAGAGTCAGACTTCTACTGACTAAAAACCTCCCGTGTTCCTTCTTAGCTTTGTGTCGAGGCCGCGGTAAATAAATCAGCCTTTTTTTTTGGTGGGGGTAGGAAATCATCAAATAACCCCTCCCGCTCTTGGGCAGAACAGGAGGGAGTGTCAGACTTCTACTGACTAAAAACCACCCATGTTCCTTCTTAGCCCTTGTGCCGAGGCCGCGGTATCTTTTTTGAACAACCCGTAGCCCCGACGGGAAATAAATCAGCCTCAATCATAGTTTATACATAATGTACGATTGTACGTGTAGCATGTCGTTCTTGTCATTTAAACGAATACCTACATGAGTTTTTGTCTAAATCCAATCAAAACATGTTTACACGTAAAATGATATAATAGCTTAGATGGTTTGACCAATCAAACTTGTAATAGTAGGTAGTATACAGATCTCAATTAATTCACATAATAGTTTTTTAATTAATAGTGTAAATGGAAACAATGGACATGATGCCTCATATTAATAGCAAAAAATTACCTTGTCAGGAAATAACACAAAATATAGTGTTAATAAAAGATTGCAATAATTAAAAAACAATGTTTTTGCAATTTGGCTTTAGCATTAATTTTAATAAATGGCTCTCTTGGATTAACAGATTATAATTTTTATTTAATTAATAGGTAATATTATTATGGCGGATGACGTAGACGGAAAACTAAGCTGTCCATAAAAACAATGATATTACTATTACCAGGTTTTTTGTATGTTTGTGTCTTCTTTTAAACATGCGTTAACTATTTCATCCATTTGTACTTGTTTAGGTCAGAATATGCGAAACTGTCTGTCTATTTTATATAATAGTTGGTTCGATTCACGGGTCGGGCAAAGTTTTGTTGGGTTTTTCTATCAAGTATTTCAAACCCTTTCATTAATACGTAGCGGCCACAGAGTTTGAATTTGTGCCCGATTCATGACAATAGGCTCGCCCCCTGTTACATGAAACTTAAACATAATTGGTGAAATGTGGGTGTACTTGTTAGGTACACCTCTGCCTGACCCTTCAGGTCAGGGATTACAAAGCGCGATGTGGTTTCTCGATCCACGACATTCTGACTTTAACATAACTGGTAAAATATAGGTGCAGATTCACTTATTTCTAATTTTGGTCTTATCTAGAGCGGCAGTGGCCTACTGGTGGCGGCCCCGACTTACGAGTAGTAAGTCGTGGGTTCACACCAGACCGGCAATTCTCTCTAATAGAAAGGAGGCATATGTCCCAGCAGTGGGAACATTATAGGCTGATTGTGCTATCATGCTCTAATATGCTCTTTAGAACAATATAAAGTAGTAGTGCTCTGCCACGTGTAAAAGTAAGAAGGAACATGACTTTAGCCAGTACAAGTCTGACACTCCGCCCGCTCTGGGAGCGGAAGGAGTCATTGAATGATTTCCCACACTTCAAAAAAAAAAACAGTTCTCTTTGAAGTATCCATAAGACTCTTTATCGGTATTTCCTCGCATTCTTGATTTGTTTAACATGAAAAGAAAACTATGTTCTATTCCTTTTTAAAGGCTTTTTAAAAAGCGTCAGAGAATGCAATAAAGTGTAGAATGAGAGAAAAAGCCTTCGTGAAATATTGCAACGTGTCAGAAACTGCTTGCAAAGGATTGGAAAGTGCGGAATGCCGTTTGTAGAGCTTTATGAAGCGAGCGATGCATTACAGTAGCAGCGCTTGGAATGGTGCCAGACAAAGGTCAATGGGAGACTGACCCTGAGGCTCTGAAAGGTTGGTTGCATGATTGGATATGTAGTTTTTGTTAGCCAAATTGCTAAAGGATTTCAAAACAGTTTTAGTTTTCAGGCTACCGACTGAGGATCTAAACTAGTGGCAATTGCTTTTAAAGCGCTTCGTATAAAGATTTGCAACGAGGCTCACATAAACTTTTCGGTTGTTTATGTAAATCCAATCAACATCATCATCAGCCTATAATATTCCCATTGCAGGGACTCAGGCCTCCTCTCTGGGAGAGGGATGAGTTATCCACCACGCGGGCCCAGTGCAGGTTGGTAGATGTCACATTTCCTAACGATGTTTTCCTTCACCGTTGTGAGAGCAACGGTGATGATATAAATTACACATCCAAATTATTTAAATCAAATCCAATACATTAAGACTTTTCCATATCCTATCATTACAAGCCTACAGTATCAAACAACTATGTTCCAGTCCAACCGTATGCAGCTGGATACCAGAATTGTACATGAAGCGACTGTCTCTCTGACTTCCACAACCCACAACAGTTAGTACTGGATAATACGATACCCCTGTAGCGACTGTCAAAGATGCATTCCGTATCTCGTCAAAAAATAGAAAGAATGAAGTAGTGTTAAACATTCCTTTGTCAAAAGTAGAAAACAAAAATAACAAATGTGCCGGGTGTCTCATCCACAAGTCTGGCACTCATTAGTAAAACGGTCCATCCCGAAATGAGCAATTTATTAATCGACCTTCATATTAAAATTGTTAGGAAAAGGTAGAGTGCTGTGACAAGGGCCAATATATCACTCGTTGCGCTCGCGCCGCGTTCACGTCCCAAGTTTTGACGTATGAGTAATTTATTGGCTAAAAAAATAAATTACTGGATTGCCCACACATTTGTTGAGCCCAAGGTGGTTGATTCGGGTGCACCCGCAAAAAATGATCAACGCCCGAGGCGCGATATTAACTCGCTACTTGCTCGCCTAAAACAGCTCATAAAACGAGTATGTTGTGATGTCTACACGATGTATATAATATGACGAAACTTTGATCTGAATCGCTATTGTTGATTTGTCGTTTTTTGTTTATTCTTTCGTAATACTTGACGTACCGTAATTATGGAAGAAACGTCACTTTACTTTCGTCATTTTTATTCATATCACTATATAACCTTTGCAATAAAGCTACTTTAACTTATGATAAAAAATAATTACTTAGTCCGGGAGATATTTTTCGCAGGCAATTTCCACGATAATTATAATATCTTCACGAGCGTATATTTTAGTACGTAATCAATCTAACTGACAACTAACTTAGATAAGTAACAACTTATAGAATTAAAAAGCATTAGATCTATAACTGTCAAGATCCAAAAATAAACTTGAAGAAAAAATCAGGAAAGCTGTATCATTTGATTTAGTTAAAACCAAACTTTTCATCGAAAAGAAAATTCTATAACATTATTTGACTTTCAGGTATCTAAATAAACACATTTTTTTATTTATCTTATATTGTCCCACTGCTGGGCAAAGGTCTCCCCCATAGCCTTCCTCTCATCTCTCCATGCGATTTTCTTCGGCCAATCTCGCACCAAAAAAGTCGTCACACCAGCGTATTCTAGGCCTCCCTCGATAACGAAGCCCAATAAACACATTACCTACACTAAAAAGATCCCCAACGAAATTCACTAAAAACATACTTCAGCAAATTAATTCCTGAAATATTCATAAACGACAAAATGAACGTTACAAATAGCGACAGCAGCTACCAAAATTCCATTTTCCTGTCGACTGCACATTCTGCAAGCTCCATACTTTGCAGCGCGCGCTAAAATATGCGATGACATTGTGCTAGCGGGATATTTGCCAGCGCTTCCAAGTACAACCACGAGTATTAATGTGTATACATTCAATAGCGGTATTCACGTGAAATAACGGTTTAAAATTTGAGTAGAGAAGAGCAGATTTCGTAGTAGCATTGCTTCAAAATAAAGTATGGCACATTGCTCTTTGCAGAACGGATGGCCGATGGGGCCGTAAAGTTCTGAAGTTGATGGCGTTGAAAGGCCACTCACAAGGTGGACCAATGACCTGGTGATAGTTGCGGGATCTGCTAGATGCGAACCGCACGTAACCGATCAATGTAACTACACTTGAGGGAGGCCTATGACCAGCAGTGGAAATGATGAAATTGAAATGATGTTGTCGAAGTCGTGGGTTCAAACCCAGGCAGGTGCATTACTTTGTGTAATTTATTTCATCATCACCTCTCTCAAAACGGCGAAGGAAAATATCGTGAGAAAACCGGCATGTCTTAGAACCAAAAAATTCGAAGACATGTGTGACATCTACCTACCCGCATCGTGACCACGCGTGGTGGATTATAGGCCATCCCTCTCCGAGAGAGGAGGCCTGAGTCAGAGAGCAGTGGGAATATTATAGGTTGATGATGATGTTCTCGAAAACGTAAAACGTTAATCACTACGTACGTGAAAATAAGTTTTATAAGTTTCTTCGTGTAAACATAAGAGTTCGTGACTGTCTGTACCTGTGAAGTATTAGAGCATAAAATCATTTTGTACTTTCCAGAAGAGGCAACTAACAGGGAGAATAAAACCTAGAAAGACATTTTAATTTTAACTTTGTACAAAGGAAACTTTTACCTTGCTGTAAGTTTTTACTTCAGAAAATTATTAATTACTTATAATTTTCTGAAGTAAAAACATATATAGTATAGTATCTAGCCTGTGGAGTCTGTTAGAGCTCAATTCGACTGGAAGTTGAAACCAATGTAGCTGGGAAAAGGCTAGACCGATGATGATGAGTTAAACTTTCCTATCATTTATTTGCTTAATCTGGTTCAAATATACAACAATTTTTATTTTTACATGATTTGATGCTGTTTTTTCAAAGAAAAACCTACATTTAAATAATTTTAAATGTTAGTTTTTCTTTGATGCCGGGAGCCCATCTCGTGGGCGCATGCCCATGTTATGGTTTCCCGTCATCGCAAGAACGACTTGAGTGAGCCCACCAGGTTGGCTCCCGGCACTGAAGGTGTTAAAATATACCAGAGATGCTACCAGATGTAAGTGGTTTAGGCACGAATCATATTTTGCCATTTCCAGCTGTTACATGCGTATGTTACAACCTAATGCGTATTTTATTGAAATAACTAGCTGTTCCCGGCATGCGTTGCAATGCCCTTTTTCCTACCTACTACCTGCCTGTGTACCAACTACCTACCTACCTACTACCTCCTACCCTACCTACCTACTACCCTACCTACCTACTACCCTACCTACCTACTACCCTACCTACCTACTACCGTACCTACCTACCTACTACCCTACCTACCTACTACCCTACCTACCTACCTACTACCCTACCTACCTACTACCCGACCTACCTACTACCCTACCTACTTACTACCCTACCTACTACTCTACCGACTACCCTACCTACTCTACTATCCTACTTACTACCCTACCTACTACCCTGCCTACCTACCTTCCACTTTCTCACCTTTTAAACCTTCCCTGGACTTCCACGAATAATTCAACACTATAATTAGCCAAATCGGTCCAGCCGTTCTCGAGTTAACTAACGAACAGCTATTCATTTTTATATAATATAGCTGTACCCCGCGTGCGTTGCAATGCCCTTTTACCTGCCTACGTACCAACTACCTACCACCTACCTATTACCTACCTACCTACATACTACTAATTTCTCACCTTCTCTGGACTGCCACAAATGTTTCAAAACCAAAATTATACAAATCGGTCTAGCCGTTCTCTAGTTTTAGCGCGACTAACTAACAGCAATTAATTTGTATATTATACGCAAACACCATTTGAATAATCATTTTTCTATTGGGAAAGAAACAGTAATTATTTGTGATTATTGTGATAATGTCGTATGGTCTGTTTGAAGTTGTCATTCGTTGACTGAACAACTGAACGTCACTCAATTGTTTTGCCTTCCCGGAACCTCTCCACTAACACTTGAACTTTATAGTACGGTATTAAAGCTCAAATTGATTTGACGTTTTAGTTAGAAAACGTTTGTATGGGAAAAAGAAAAGGGCTGTTTTTAGGGCTTTTCCGGCCATTATTCGAATTTTTCTCGCCGTAAGAACCATCCTTGAACTTCAACGAACATTTAAAAAAAAAAATCAGCCAAATCGGTCAAGCCGTTTTCATGCCAAGTCGTGACAACGGAAAACGGGTTTCATTTTTATATATATAGATTTTGTAATGCAAATTTAAAATAAAACCTTAAAACAAATTCAACCCTAAAAATAAGTATTTATTCAAGGATACAATGCTAGACAATTCTTCTTCATTTTAAACGTATCATCACGTCACAGAACAGATAAAAGAGGTATCTGTTCAGAGGCAGAGGCAGAGGTGTACCTAACAAGTAAACCCACATTTCCAGTTATTTTTAAGTCCCATATGGTATAGGGCGAGTCAATTGCCATCGGGAGCAAAATCAGACTCCGTGGCTGCTATTGAGAAAATCCGATGGAAATGCCCAATAACACTTTGGCCGAGCTGGGAATTGAACCAAGGACGTCATGCACAGCAGCCGCACTTGCGAACACTAGACGAAGCAGTCATGATTGTAATGTATATGTAACTTAAAAATAAAGACACTGATTCTAAAAATGGAACTGCCACCGCTTTTGAAGTAAACATCTCTATCATCATTCTCTTGCAGTTGGCGCAGCATATCTTCTTCTTCCATACTTCTCTGTTTCTCGTCATCTCACATACCTGCATTCTTACCATAATTATCATTCTTAACACAGTCCATCCATCATTTCTTTGGTCTTCCGCTACTCTTATACCCATCCACATTCATATTCAAAACCTTCCTCACGACATTTTCCTCATTCCTCCGCATCACATGTCCATACCACGACAAACCGATTTCCACACAACTTTTCATTCCCACCACTTTCAGACTTCCTCTTATGAACTCATTTCTTATTTTATCTATTCCCGTAACACATCTCATCTCAGCTACATGTACATACCTATCATTCATCCCTTTTGTGGCCCAACATTCTGATCCATACAAGACAGGGGTTCTTCACCAACTCGACACAAGAAACTGAACACACGTGTGTCCAGTGAAAGTAGGTCTAACCATTGTTTTTAACATCCCAATCAATAGGTATAAAATAAAAATATAATCCAAAAACTGATAAATTCCTCACATAACAACCATATCTCGACGTGGAGATATATCGCTTCGTTTAATATTCATATATTTGTTTTCGACGCCGTTTCGCTCTGACACTTTACCGATGGCTACGTATTAATTATTCCATGCATGAGCACGCATTCATTGAACCCTGCACTCGTCACTGTCTTTGTAAATAACGAGACCCTTGTTCTTTCACATTTTATTAGCTTCAAGAATGTTGGCTCTGATGAGTTACTGGGTTCGAATCCCGAGTCGAGTAAAGTGTGATTGGGTTTTCTATCAGAAATTGCTCGGTAGCAGCTACGGATTTTATATTTATGCCCGGTTAATGGCAATAGGATGACCCCCTATAGCATAGGACTTAAACATAACTGGTGAAATGTGCATGAACTATTAGAAACACCTCTGCCTAACTCTTCGAGGATTAAAGGCGTGATGTTATGTTAAATTAAGAATGTTAGCGAGTATATAGAGTTAGTACGCAGAATACACAAATTAATGGCAATATTAGGCTCGCATAACTAGCAAATCTATGGAGGAGTAGCTAAATATTAACAGCCACTCCGGTCTATTTTCAGGTTAAGCCCCACTTGTCTAGGTTGGTTCGTGGATGGACTCATTCCTCTGTACCTCGGAAAGCACGTGAAACCCAGCTATCATTTGAAGATCTTTGACAAACGTTACAGGTAGTCATTGGGCCGAAAGTCTCACAAGCAGTCTTACCAAAGGGTATGGTATTACCCAGTACTAACCGGGCTGTGGAGGTCCGAAGGCAGTCGCTCCATGTAAAATGCTGGTATTCAGCTGCATCCGGTTAGACTGGAAGCTGACCCGAACATTGTTTGGAAAAAGTTAGGCAGATGATGATGAATGTTAGCAGGTAATTGAATTAGTAGGTACGCAGAACAATGAAGGTTTATACGAGATTTTACAAGCTGATAGCTGATGTCATAAGGAGTAACTAAGGTTACTTTTATTTTAGAAAAAAAAAATGGGTTCCGTGCTAATAATTTTTTTTGAAATTGTTAACAAAATCTGATTTAAATCTAGAAGTTATTTTTTAAAATAATTTCACGCGAACGCACACTTAATTTATAATTACTAAATTGATTCCAAAAACTTTGTATAGGTATTAGTTTAAGTCATTTAACGAATGCTATTGCAATCAAATAAGATAAACTATTACAAAAGTAAAGTCCACAAGTGGATTAATTATTAATAAACCCTTTACCGTACCTCACTTATTTGTTAAGCCTCAAACATGACCAGAATACAGATACCGTCGAAGGGATCAAACGGTCCTTTGTGAAGGACACAATATTTCCTGGAACTCGGAACTCTCACTAACATTTCTATAACAAAATCCTTCAGTCGAGCACGGACAACAGTAATCCTCTCTAATCTTTTATGAAGAAAGAAAGAAAGAAGAGATTAGTTGACATATTTTCTTTCTTTATCAGTTGACAACAAACAAGTATATTATCCGCAAAATATTTTGTCAATTTTGTGTCACAACTGGTGGTCTTATCATCCCATATCATTGTTTAACACTTTCTTTTTCTATGGATATCTAACTTTAACCACCCTAAAGCGAAAATTAGAATGTCAACATGACGCTTTTAAGTCGGATTATCCTGTTAACGTCACAATACATGTTGTTTTCACGGGTTTTGCTTTCACTCGAGTGGTCCGGAATAGGATTTGTCTGTTTGCTTGTTTTTCTATTCTAACATGTTCCGCTAGAGTGCGCTAATCTTGAGAGGTCTTTTGTGAAAAAATAAATTAACTCATGAGTCAGGCCTAGTTAGGTTTTTTTTTTCAATATGGAACCGATATTGGTTCGCATTTCTGTTTATATTTGTGCTTTGGCATCAAACTTTAATCGGGATGCATATTAGTTGGCGGCTATTACGTTACTGAGCTATCTAACTGCATCTATCACGAAATATTCATTTATTTATGCACACAAAATAAATAACAGGACAATATTCTTCGAGTTCGACAGACAGTTACCATTCAGCATTTTTATTTTTTTTAACTGTACCCCACACTAGGAATTTCTCCTGTGATGCGTTTACAAACATTTAAACTCACATACACAAATACCCAAACCCGGAACAACTGTCTGTAAGCCATACAAATATTTGTTCCGTGCGGGGATCGAACCCGCGACACGGATCGCAGCAGGCTAATCGCTCAACCACTGCGCCAACCGTGCCGGGTATCATAGTATAGTTTAAAGTTTGTTAGCCTGTAAGGCATATTAGCGGAAGTTGCCTGAAAATAAATAAATGTATGTAAATATAGAAAAACAATTCCTTGTGCTTACTAAAGTAAAACAACTTTAATAACTCAATTTGTCACGAAATAATCCGTAACACAATCTAAAAATATCCTCAAACTTCTTCATTCATAATTTAAGTGCCTTCTTCACACAATATCCTTAGAAGTTGGATAACTTTGAGAATTCTATTAACACATAAATTGTTCCAAAACTCAGTCGTGTCGACCACACATTAAGGTTTCCCATTAAATTAACGGGAACCATTCCAAACGATTTGGAACGCTGGAACGCCACAAAGTTCTTATGCCGTGCTATATGTCTATAACAATCGAACCTCGTTTATTACTCGAATTAAATAATTAAGTGAAGAATCGCATCTCACAATTATCTAGAAATAATAACAGTTCTTTTATCGCCCTTCGTTGTGCGGTCACCTCTAGGATCAGTTATCGATTGTTTAAAAGAATAAAACATTTCAGTCAGAGTGATATGATAAGAACTAGGTATTAAAAATAACAATTCGTTTACGTATCAACTTAACTACAGCGAAATAATGCTCAGTATTATAATTATCTGACCCGCGTGAACCTTATTGGGTTGGTTGCACCGAGGTACGTTGGTTAACTTTTGTTTAAACTAGCTTTTTTTTAACACATCAAGAAACCAAAACTTTTTACCGCTAGACGTTACGAATAAGTCAATGTTTTTGTGTACCCAAGTCTTTTGACCGATTATTACCATCAAAGAATCCAAAATGCTTTTTATATAATGAAACGCAAGATTTATCTAATACCTACAAAGAAATCTAAGGTGGTCATGGTTCGTGACACACAAAGTTACATAATCAAATCTCTAACACTGCAAGCTACTGAAAGTAACTAATCCTATTGTAAGTCAACCTATTGCCCGCTGTCGTAGTACGTATTGTGTGTTGTAATTTACTCAAAGATTAACATCAAACCTGATTATCCTCTTAACCACTCGTTAAAATCTCAAGCCAGAATCGCATGGGTTACACCATCTTTTACCTCAAATACTCTCGAGACCTCAGCAAACTTCTAATACCACGTGCAATCTTAACCTCCCAATTAAAAGTGACAATTAATTAACTGACTACGGTTACCACTTTGGTGGCATCAGCCTCTAGTCAGCGGGACCGCATCGGGCGCGCATCACACCTGTGCTGTCGGCATCAAACGCACCGCCCCCCTCTACCCGCGCTCCCCCAACTCTGTATCATACGAGCCGCCTCGCATATTATACTCCCATGAGAACTAAAAAAGCGATCGAACTTTTGTATAAGCTTACTAGATGTGGTATGAGCGTGGTTAGATGAGACGAATGACCAGGTTATCTGCTTGAATTAAAAAAAATACTTGAAGCAAACGGACTATCTTATATCATATCGCAAGGAACGTACCAGGTAGTGTTCTGTACTTTCTGCCGACCGCCAGGATAAAAGACGTGTCTGTATAAACTGTTGTGTTTTTGTAGGTAACAGATGAAAACGACTATTACAATATATATGTGACTTAAACATAACTGGCGAAATGTGGGTGTACTATTATGTGCACCTCTGGCTAACCCTATGAGGTGAGATTATAGGTGTAAAGTTATGTTATGTTAGATGAAAACGTTTACTTACATACGACAGATGTGGTAATATTTTACTGATTTCTTTATACGGCTTAGAAGCAATCATTATAACATCAGCAATATCTACACGACTTATGATAAACCTGTTCCTTCTTTAATATCAGAAAAAACACAGTATTTAAAAAAACAGTCTTAGCTCTTAACTCGGCAACATTGTTAACAACAGTTTTACAGCCACATCCAGCACACCTACATCGTTATGAATGTCCAATATTATGGCCTTTTCTGATTTTATTGATTTGAAATACCTAATCCACTGATTGATTTCTTTATTGCCCACCGATGCTTCGCCGGTATTATGCTGATCCTATTGACGCTTGTCTAGGCATTAATTGAGTTAATTGCCCATTAATTGACGCCGTTTACGCGTGTCCGGGTTTTGGCACCTAATTAAGTCCTGTGGGAATACAATAGTTTTGTTATGTAAAATGTTATGTTCGTGAGAAAAAATGTTGATATTTAACAACTAGTGTGTAATGGGCATTAGTTAAACTTTTTGTCTTTTATTATTGTGTTAATCATCGTGTTACGTGTTGTTTAGACGTAGGTATCTAGTTAGCAGTGTAACTGTTTTTTTAAGACTAAACTAAAGCAAAAATTTACGTTTTTTGCTTCCAAGATAATTCACTACATGTCATATAGAAACTTGCACATTTTTCTATGGGTTTGGCAGAAACAATAAAACTTCACCTAGCAACGATTCTGACGTTCATACATTTGGCCATACAAGCACGCCGGTTGCGTGCACCACTCAACGGACCTTACTGAAAAACATCACCAATTTTCCATTAAAATAATAATAACATCTCGCCTGTAATCCCGAAAAGGTTACGCAGAGCTTATAGGTATACCTAATAGTACATCTACATTTTGCCAGTTATGTCTTAGTCCCATGTGATAGGGGGTGAGCTTTTTGCCATCAACCGGGCCCGAATCCAGACTCTATGACTGAGAACTTTGTTATGGAAAAATTCAAGGAGGTCGAAAATGGCCTGAACTGTTTCGAGAAAAATCTGGTACGGTCGTGCCGTATTATTGCTCGACTTGGCGGGGGTGCTACCGTACCCCCACATAACACTTTGACCGACCAGAAAATCGAACCCAGGTAAAAATGACCAGAAAATCGAACTCATGCTCAAGCGTAGCGCTTGCGACCATTACACCAACCACTAAGAGCTAGAAAATACTAAACTATGCCGAAACAATGGAGATAGCATGAAGATTGCAGTTATAAAGGGCGGGGAGGAACAGCAGTAATCCTCTACGTACAAAATGTCACGTTTTTGAAATTCCGGAGCAAAGTTATGAACAGTAGTAAGTAAAGATGAAACGATTTCAATATCCGTCTACTCTTTGAATCAAAGAAGTCTTTGACAAGAAGCTATGAACCTGTCAACATGGGACGTGCTTGAATACTGCAAAAATGACTTTCTAAGGACTTAAGGACGCTCAAAGAAACCTTTCGCAATGAATGTCAAGGGCAAAAAGATACTCGATGAAAATCTTCCTTTTAGATAGCTCATTTTTAGCAATGAATATGTGAACAGAACAGACTGTTCAAGGCAAATTTTAAGCCACGTTGGCCTAGTGGTCGCAAACGCAACTGATAAACATGAGGCCCTAGTTCGATGCCCAGGTCGGGCAGAGTGTGTTACGGTATTCTATCAGGAATTTCTCAGTAGCAGTCACGGAGTCTGGATTAGTGCCCGCTTGATGGCAATAGGCTCGCCCACTATTACGTGGTAATTAAACGGGCGAAATGTGGGTGTACTAATGGGTACACATCTGGCTAACTCTTCGGGGATTACAGGCGTGATGTTATGCTTTGTGTTCAAAGCAAATTTTAACTTTAAAGAAAGTTGTTGCGTAATTGCATGTATTGGTACTTTTGCCGAATATCATTTAACCCTGAACTGCCCTGAAGTCCATCATTCAAAAATAATGACACCAATTTAAATTACAATAATGTTATACTTCTAGTTTTTGAAATAACACGATTTAAAGAAACTAATTACCTTTATATTACTCTGAATTTAAGGGCTTAGTTAGTTATTTTACGACACTTAGCATAAATTGCTTCAGGCCTTAGTGCGTTTATGCAGTACCATAATCATACACAAAGCTATATTATATGCAGTGCTTGTATAACATTATATTCCAATTGAAGATTTTTATATTTCTGTAAGCGCTTAGTACTTGATATTACATACAATAATCCTTTTAAATACTTCATTAGGTGTTGGGACACCTAGATTTGGACAAATTAGGAAAATGTGAATAAAGTTGGATGG
Source organism: Diarsia brunnea (assembly GCA_949774965.1). NCBI lineage: Eukaryota > Metazoa > Arthropoda > Insecta > Lepidoptera > Noctuidae > Diarsia > Diarsia brunnea. The sequence continues at coordinate 9,314,455 of OX459013.1, read as the reverse complement.
CTATGGGGTGGCAGAGATCATTCTCTGCCATCCCATAGCCATCCATTCTGGACCTCCAGAGAAACGATGGATGGAGTGAGTGTGAAAGATCAATGACGAGTAATAGAGAAGTGTAGAAGGAGAAGACTGACCGGAACCTACCGAATGGAGGACCTATTCATCATCATTCTCTTACCATCGTTTTTTAAGTACAATCGTAAACGTAACGAGCACTAATGTATCTACGCGTAGCAAAATTTAAACCCTATTTTCTCGTAGAAAAACAGTTTCTACTTTAAGATAAGACAGTAAAAATGAACATTACATTACATATTAGTGCTTGTCATTGTACACCTAAATATATGTAAAAAATACTACTCTATTTTCAGTACGTCTGAAAAGATTCATAAATTTAAAACATACTGCATACAACGTGACTTCTAAAAAGTACTAATGACTACCAGCTATTTAATTTCCTTTCAGAAAATTCTGAGAACACTTTAATTAGCCTCAATCTCTCAATTAAAAGAAGATTTTCTTCATAATATTTTTAGTAACATCAAAGGGAGAAAATATTTACTTTGGCTGAGGTTTGAAAGGAGTTCTTTACATTCAGGATTAAAGATAAGTAGACGTATCTGCGAATTTTCTATGCTTTGAGATGTTGTTGGCACTCAAAGACCACTCGTAGAGAACGTGCAGTCGTGTGAAAGATTTGAAAGCTACAGTTTTACAAATACGTTCATAGGTAACTGGTGAAATGTGGGTGTACTACCCTTCGGGGATTACAGGCGTGATGTCCTATGTATGTTTTTAAGTTGTCCATTTTTCTTTTTCAGGTACTTAAGGAGCATCAAACATTTGGTTTTGAAAGACTGCATCAGAGTAAGCCCATGTCAAATAAAAAAAAAACATGGGAAGTATTAGAGTGCGTCGAAGCTGCATACATACTAAAAGAAGTTCGTCAGGTGTAGAATGAACGTACGAATACTTGTTTTCCAGAAACTACTTTCCTGTCTCATTCCATTTTGTAGGGTCAGTGAAAAGGCTACATAAGCCTCATCATTTATTAATCGCTGTGATCATGATTAAATCACGTTACGTTCACCAAGATGGTTACAGCATAGTCCTGCACTACGTATCACATGACTATTCGGGTTTCCGATTTATAGGTAGATTAAAAAATACGAGAAATAAATTAAAGGCAGCGATCCCAACTTACGAGCAGAAAATCGTAGGTTTGAACTGCTCTCAAAACAGTGAAGGAAAACATCGTGAGGAAACGAGCATATCCTAGGACCAAAAACGAGAGGGCGACCTGGATAGCGAGCAGAGTGCGGGGCAGCGGCAACAGTCTTCTTACCGTTGTTGCCAACAGGTTGGACGGTCCTTTCTTGCAGCACTGGCAGGCCTTACATGCACCCGTTTACAGGGCGTGGGGCAGGTAAACTATTACTGTACGGTCTCTAATAGATTATTACTTTTTATTGACATAATTCTATTCACTCAATTAACCCTATTTAACTTATTTTTGATTTAAATTTTTGATTGGAGACATTTTTATATTTTACATTTTGACATTGACTTTTTTATATTTTTGACTTGAGTACCTATTTATTTTATTAATTATTGAATTTTATTTTGTTGTTTTTAATTGCATTAGTAGTGTGTTATGTGTTGTACTGATAATTGTATTGCCCCGAATATTCTGTTTACCTAATAACATTATTTTTAAGTATTACTAACCAAATTGTGGATCAATGTTGTCTGTATTAAATAAAAAAATATTATTATTAAAAAGTCGAAGACTTTTGACATCTACCAGCCCACACGGGGCCAGCGTGGCATAGCCCTTTCCCTATCATAGAGAGGAGGCCTGTATCCTAGCAGTGGGCACATTGCTGGCAATAGCATAACATTTAGCGACATGTGGGTTTATCGCCAGCATTTTTACACGCCTCCACTTCACCCTTTAGGATAAACAGATGTGCTGTTATGTAACGTTGTAATAATCCTCACTAATAAACTTACTTTTAAGTCGGTAGTAGTCACACTTAATAAATAGGGACAGGGTAGTTATTTTAACGCATGGCATGGTATCCCCGAGGCACCCATATATTTAGCCAATGAATATGCAATCCTATAGGGGAAGGATCGATCCTGTAGCAATTTATCGTATGAAACTTCTTTATTTTTAGACCAGTTAGTAATATGAAGATGGAATACCTACGCGTTTACTATATCTATTGAGGTCTTGATGTTCGCAACTAGGAGTAGAGAAACCATAATTATGTTTAGCGGTAGTCACACTAAGTTGATTCATTGTATCGACGCTTTTCTTGTGGTCGCCACTGTTGACTCTGGCTTACAGGAGTTACAGTGGTTTGTGAATAGTGTGGCGGGTTTGTCCCAATTAAAAAAAAAAGAGTTGATTCATTGAACCAAAAAGTCGCCTTCTACTTTTCAATTAGTTTTTTGTATAATATTAAACGCTGTCCCACACTAGAAACTTCATCGTGGCATGCACTGGCAATACAGGAGAAATACAAACTATTTAACCGGCATACACAAACTGCTAGACCCGGGAGCAACTATCTGTAGGCTATACAAATATTTAACTCGCAACACGCAACGCAGCAGCCAATCCTTCAGTTCGCCAACCGTGCCTTTAGCTATCCAGAGAGTCTGCCCTGTGCCAGTAATGTCATTTCAGGTACTTTCCTCTGCATCCTCTTTTGCCATGTCTGTGCGCCCCCTCTACTCCTAACACTCTTTGTATGGTCAATGAGAGAAGACACCTTTGGGCTTGAGTACCACAAAACAAATGAAATAGCTTAGACCAGGGAAGATCATAAAGTAGTCGTGTGAGAGATAAGACATATTCCCCACACTGGAAAAGAGTACGTAATCATCATCATCTGCCTAACCATTTCCCAATTTTGTAGGGGTCGGCTTCCAGTCTAACCTGACTCAGTTCGGTTTCTCAACTCAGTTAGTACTGAGTAATACATTACCCTTCGGTAAGACTGGTTGTCACTGACTACCTGTAACGACTGTCAAATATCTACAATTGACAGCTAAGACCAAACGACCTCGGTGAAACTCGGTGGGCAAAAGTAAATAGAAAAAATATTTGAAAGTCAAAAAAAATCTTTCTCTTCTGCATATAATTTTATTGCTCGTTAACATTTTGAAAAGTAATGATGTCCAAAGTTTAGCAACTATATAATTACCCGTCCACCATCATGAAACAAGGATGGTAATGATCGTACGCGCACCATTAAATGATGTGTGTGATGTCTTCATTACGATTATGGGATAAAAAATATAAACACCGACTATAATCGATTTTCGCTCGTTTAGATTGTAACCGAATTATAAAACCCTTTAGCTGGCCAAGTGTTAAAGACTCACAATGAGAGCCTGCTAGAAGTATTTGGCAGGGATGTAGAGTCACTAGCCTTACATTTATAGATAAAATAACGAAAGAAACACAATTTATTTATTTAAGGACAACCAACAAATCATACGGACGACACGGTTGGCGCAGTGGCTAAGCGATTGGACTGCTACGCTGCGTGTCGCGGGTTCGATCCCCGCACAGAACAAATATTTGTATGACCTACAGATAGTTTTCTCGGGTCTGGGTATTTGTGTATGTGACTTTATATGTTTGTAAACGAACCCACGATACAGAAGAAATTCCTAGTGTGAGGCAACGTTTAAAAAAAAACACCAATATAATATAATATATTATATTGGATCATATGAATGGGAGCGAGCGACCGAGTTCATTATAATCAATATCACTATTAAGTTGTTCCTGAGATGAAAACTGAACTGCCATAATGAAGTTGAGCTACCTGAGTTCGTCGCTAAGCCTAATTGGAGTTAACTAGGGAGATGAACGTCAAGCCCATACATGTATTACATAAATAAGATTAATCATAAATTACAAAATGGTGGCTTAACCTTCCCTGCGGAACTCCACGTAGTCCATCACAAGAGTTCTGTTGATATTAGAAATATGTTAACTCGGCAGGCGAGCTATATCCATAATAATGCGTGATTCTGAATTAATGAGCTTTAGGTAATAATCGTGAATTTTAACCACAAAAATAATTACCACACAACAGCTTTTCCGAAAACACAAACTCGTAAAATTATGTGGAAAGACCAATTTTATAGCCATGCTAAGAACACAGCAAAAAGTCATCACCTTCCTAACCTTTTTCCATCTACCTACGCTAATCATTTATTTCAGGAAATTTCCCATAAGAATATAATTAGATTACAAATACAAATTACAAGAAATACTAAAATACATTAGATTAAAATACAATAATACTTAGTTATTAAAATTAAATTCATTAATGTCAAAAAATACAATGTTAAGATTTAGAAAATGTCCGTCAATTTAAATTAAATAAGTATTACATTCATAAATACACCAATGATCAAATAAATGGTGAGGAACTGGCATGTAGATGCATCCACCTCTCCAACACCGGCGAGTAGCACCGCCGCAATGGTCGGCTTCCAGTCTAACCAGATGATGGTGAATATCAGTATTTTACTTGGGGCGACTGCCTATCTGACTACACGAATCAGTTAATGGGTAATACGATACCTGTAGGTAATAGTTACGTGACTACCTCTAACAACTGTCGAAGATGAACAAATGTGCAGGACCAACAGCTTCAAATTCTTTCCGAGGCACAGAGGAAACGGTATGTCACGGGTGGGACCCATCCATGGACCAACGAGCCACGAGCGAGCGAGCCACGAGCCTCACATCTCTCTAATGTAACTTATTATAGGATTGTCCCAAAACGTCACAAGCCATGATCATGAGTTGGATCTTTGACACGTTTTATTTTCTTCTTTTATTTATTTGAGAAAACAAAAAACACGTTTCCAATATTTTTCGATAATCTAACAGACGGACTAAACAGAATCATTCTTTTTTGGTCAGGAAACATCCCTATAACGACATGGAAACAAACTGAAAATATATAATAGGGTACTGACAAGATGGCTTCTTATAAAAGTCGTTATAAATAACAAGGTAGGTAGAGTAATAAGTGAAGAAGCGAGCCGTGCGCCTGCAACCTTGTAGGTGCTTATTTTAAGCCTTTCACAATAGCTTCAGAAAAAGCTCCGATGAAATGGAATATAAAATGTATTTTTACTTCGAAAGCTTTTCCGCACGTTTTCAATTTCTTTAATATTTATTCTAAAAAACGAGATCGTTAAGTAATTATTAGCCACTCTTGTTTCAAATCACTAGCTGTTATTACCCAGGTATCACTTGCATCTAGAAAATATCTTGACTCAATGTTAGTCAGAACTTTGTGTTAAGATTGTGGAGTGGCGACCCTAAACCGGAAGATGATGCGTTGGAAGGCATATATCCAATAGGTGGACCGATGACCAGGTAAAGGTTGCGGGGATCCACTGGGTGCGAGACACACAGGACCAGTCAATGTGGGGACACTTTGGAGAAGATTATGTCCAGCAGTGGACGTCTTTCAGCTGAAATTATGAAAACGATGAAAGTTTGCTCATTTTGTGTACGGTCAGCCAAAGAAGTAGCTTAAAAAATAATTAGAATCCTTCAGGATTCTAATTATTTGATGTACAGGCCTCGAGCTACTATTTTTAATGTTTTAGGAGATTATTCTTTAAAATGTTCATTACTCTTCAATAACTTGTTAGTAACGAGTAACATCTAACAAGTTTTTGTTAAAACACCTGCTTTTAAACATTGAGTAGTGTTAATCTACTTCTGATGCTGACTGTACCTACCGGCAACAAATTATTTGTCCGTCGGTCCTGTTAGATTTCCTAATCCCTGAGAGAAGCCAATTAAGGCTTCTAAAGATAGAACCGGGTATGATACATAAAATAAACAACAACGCACTCAACGTTTTATCGGAAATAATTTCAAGGAGGTTTGTAGGACAACACCATCTTCCTTATTTTCATGTCAACAAACCTAAGCAATAATAAATTTCCTTGAAACGTTTACTGGGAAATTTCCTTCGCTTTATAAAATTCAATTTGGATATTTTAAGACGATATTGTTGCTTTCAGTACATGGAAGAGAGCTTACAGTTCAAACTGACAAAGAGAGAAAAGCTTCTTACAGGAACACGTGTAACTTACTAGGGGTATTATGCGCTGGGTCGTAAGTAGTAGTATTATGTTACTGCAAGTTATACGCGTACATACTTAGTTGCTATTAATAGGGAACAGGGGTTGCGATTTTCCAATAAAATGTATTTCTCTTTTTTCCTCATGAATAATGCCTCTAGACAAATTTTATTTTTTTCATAAAATCATGGTCTGGTGTAGCCACGTCCATAACTTTCAATTTTTTGTAACTAATAAGTAAATAAAATATTTATGACCCTTCAAAAATTTGAAAAAAATGCATCATATTTACGGACGTGGTTACTAACTTTTTGAATTTGTCTGGTAATTCAATCCACCAGACAAATTAAAAAAGTTTTTAATATAAAAAAAGTTAGGATCATGACTAGGATCCTAACTTTTTTTTACTCTTCAAATTCTCTTTTTGAATGTCAATCGGCTGGTTTTGAGCCGATTGACATTCTATGTCGTGAAATATTTTGAGATATAATCGGTCTGAGCTGCAGCAGTATCCCATACCCCTCTCTACTGGGGCAGGCCTGACGCAGCGCGACCGGTATATGAGGCACCTCGCAGGCCCTGTTAAGAATGATTTTACCAACTTACGATTCTGCTATGCCAAATACATAAACCTTTTTGTATTAAACTATGAATAATCAGATAGTAAATTATAGACATAATACTCATACAATTTGTCATTAATCATCACACTACATTGTAGCATTTGCAATGAGATTCCTTAACGCTGATTTAAATTATGACGTGTAACCATGTATGTGCGTTCGACACTTCCAAGTCTGACCTTTGTACGATCGTATGAACCAGAACAATGTAAGTCGCAAGTTTAGTCAGGAGCCCTTCGGCAGACCGTAAAACGTTCCCGAACTGAACAAAGACATCAATCCGCTCACATTTCATCTCAAATTACACATGTTTACTCATAACCTTCGCGAAACTTCCAACAACAGACGAACATTCACGACGAGTAAGCAATATCGGGATTTAGTATTCCCCGAATTTCGCTTTAGGCAATCTATAAAATATAATAATATCTCAAAAGTCAAAACATTTTTCTCATAAAACACACCAGAATTTCTGTCTGTGGATGACTTCATAACCTCACGATATTTTACCTTTAAAATGATTGAAAAGTAGCAAAACTTTCTTTTTTGCATGAAAGTATGATAGTTGGTGGGGAAAACGTATTTTTTTCCTCACGACTTCCCCACGGATGTTAACACCTGATCCCTGATGTTGGAGCCGTGGCTTCAGCACTAGCCGTCCGTAGACAACCAATTATTCAAGCATTTCGCTTAGGTCGACCAACAGGTTGGTGGTTTACCGTTTTCCTCCAGATACTCACTGCAGATTTCTTAAAAAAACAGAGGTGTTACTAATGAGCTACTTGCCTAGGTACAGTTGAAGCGGATAGCTTTTTTACGCTATTTAACAAAATTTCAGTTTAAAAATTTACTTCGCTATTTTTTTTACTCGCAACTTTAAAATACTTTTGTGTCTACCTATATTACATTATATCTTTACAGTTTGACGATGCTGAAACTACTGTAATTGATAACGTTTAAGTATTTATTATAAAACTTCTGTTGCAGTTCGAGAATCGATTTGCCATTTTAATTTATTGGCTCTCTTTAAAAGGTAATCGATAACCGATCTATAATAGGCTGTTATTGAATTAGTTCAGTAATAGATATATTTGGACTATTTGTAAAGAAGTTAAATCGTTTAACGTACTTTCCCCTTCCGTTCATTGCACTTTTTGCTTCCGTTTTTATTTTCACCTCAATATTGATTTGTCAACGCTAAATTGCAATTTACAATTTGATTGTTCGTTAATGCAGTTTGTTACTTTAAACACGCCTTATCTTTTACAGTCTATAGAGCAATCTTTAACTCTAGCAAAAAGTACTTGTACAAACAATTTATACCTATTAACACTAGATTGACAGATTAACATCTTATGTAGGTAATTCATTTCAGCTGTCGCAATTTATTTTCGATTAATGTTGCAATTTCCTTATTGATTTCATTTCATCAAATAGTGTCAAGAACTAGTGACCTAAACGCTAAACGTGTGACAAAATCATTTCTGCCGATTCGCGATAGGTACGCTAATCTGTTTCTGGTTTACGTAAAGACTTGAAGCAGCAGATGTAAGAGCCGTTGACTTTTTATTGAAATTATACAACACTAAGTACCGTATCTAACAAATTGAACACAAAACAACAAGTGTATTGAGTAGCAACACAAAAGAATAAACATGGAACGTATTATACACCTCAGGCTACACGCCAAACTATGTCCGAACCTGTTAACATGAAAGGCACGGCTATTAATCACTATGAATTAACAGAACTGTAACACAATCAGTAATTAATAGTCCATATTTATTGTGCTCAACATAAATACCGTGTTCTCTATCGTATCAAGACAACAACTCAAAATAAAATACCCTTGAGAGCGGCAGACCTCCAGGTGTGAGTGCATAAATATAATACACAGGCGACCCGCTGGCACGCTCATGCCCGCTGTCATATTAACTGTTACATTAAATTACGGCCACGAAACTGATCGACCTTTCGTACTTATTATACCCACAGGCCACAAATCAAATTCATCTGTAGTTTTAAAACATAGAGTTCAAATTCAAAACGCATTTCCGTCAAAGGTATGACGTTTGAGGCTCGATAATTGAGATCCGGCGATGTAGCAGAGCTCGCACATTGATTTCGGCTCTTTCGAAAAGCTATCTTTTTTGTTCATTTGTTTGTTTTAATAATATTTTATCCGATGTGATGGAGCGGACGCATTTGTCAGCTCTGTGAAATATATCTACGTCCTCAGCGGAGCCAGGACTGGCCAATTAATTAAGTAGATTGTTACCTACATGCATGCTAATGAAGGTGCCTCACTGATGAGCTTGGGTGATATAAGTGGGTCTTAATTGATTATATTATTATGCAGTATATACATGCATCTTGTATTTATTTTATTAAGGTCGAGCTACGAAGGTGTATACGAGGAGCTCGTGGCTAAATAATAGTAGCCACTCGGGTCCATCATCAAGGTTACGCCGTGCTTGCCTGGGTTTGTCCGTGGATGGGTCTCGACCACCCGTTACATACCGACTTTCCTCCGTGTCTCGGAAAGCAGAATAAACAACGGTTTAACGGGACCAATGGGTCCCGGCTATCATCTGTACATTTATGATAGTCTCTATAGGTTGTCAGTAACCCAAAAAGTCTGACAACCAGTCTTACCAAGGGGTATCGTATTACCCATTACAAAGTGGGTCGCAGAAGTCAGATAGGAAGTCGCCCCATGTAAAATACTGATATTTAGTTGCATCAGGTTAAACTATGAGCTGACCCCAACCTAGCTGGAAAAGCCTAGGCAGATTATGAACTATGAAGATGCATATAATTACCTGAAGCTGGAAACCAGAGGACCAAAATGGGAAAACTCGATAGAACAAATTGCTAGTAGCTTTTAGTCTAAATAAATCTAGTTTGTTGAAGAGAACTCTTAATAAGACATGTAATGGAATAGGGTTAACAAGTTTTATATTCTCCGTCTGCTAGATATGGAAACTATACCTATATCTAAATATTATTTATATCTACTAAGCACTTAAGGCGCTACGAATAGTTGCCAAGCAATAGCGGATTATCAATATTTATTTTTACCGAACATCCTATCATATAATATTTCAAAAGCAATAACGACACAAAGGATTTCATAAGGAACGCTAAAATGTCTGCGAAAAAGGCCCAATATTAAAACTAGGGATGTCCTAGTCGACCTTCATCAAAGTATACCAACTATGTCTCCGTACTATAACATGTTTTCTTTTGAGAAACTGAGAAAAAATCCGTGAATTGAAAACCGAATAATACATGTCTGAGCGATACTTGTAAGAGTCGTTAAATTATTTATCAAAATAAATGAACATATTGCTATGCTTAATCGATATCACTCATACTTTTAAACCGACTTTTAAATAAGAGAAGTAATAAAGTAAGAAAACACATAGTTGCTGATTGAATTCACGATTACTGCAAAAGATGGCGTTAGTAACATCGTGCTAATGAAGTTGGCGCTGATTCTTTTGGTGCTAATTCTTTGCAGAGTGGAGCTATATAAATACGGAATCCAAATGTACCCTTAGTAATAAATATCACTTTTACATTTGATAATTACCTATAATAAATAATTAGATCTTGTTATTGCCACCCTAAGATTTATTGTAATTCAAGACTTACCTACAGTTTGTTTTATGACAAGTGATACAAGAGTCAGTCACTTGCTCGTCATATAACTGTCAGAAAACCACCTCACTATTATAAAGCGTAAAGGACTGTTGGTTTATGGGACAGCTAGGTAGTATTAACCCTAATAAAAGTTCAATTTAATGAAATAAATTGTCAAAATCATACACACGCTGAAACTAATTTTCCCACTTCAAAAAATATTAACTGGTATCGTTAGCACAAATCTTCATTCAATTTCGCCAGAATTAGCCAAAATGGCCAAATGTATCATAATTTTAAACCAAACCTTAGGTAGGTTTGGTTTAAAATCGTTAAATATAATTTTATGTATTAGATATATCACCCACTTATCCCTAACCCACGACTATTGAAACACGTTCGCAACCTGCTACATACGAATCATCGTTTGACTTGTCACATCACCTAAGTCTTCTTTTCTAACTTTCAAACGACTATGACATTCATCATCCTCATTTCAGCCATAAGACGTTCACTGCTGGACACAGGCCTCTCCCAGAAGGGGGGGTTTGCCATAATCGCCACGCTTGGCAGGCGGGTTCGGGTTGACGATTGCAGTGTGGTTGTTACGAAAGCACAGAGAACGCTGCTGCCCATTCTCTGGTAAGTTCCTTAGTCGCCTCTTACGACACCCAAGATATGGGATGGTGCTATTCTTTACATCCGACACCAGACGGAACACATTACTCATTACATCTATGACATTGGTTATGGCGAAATGATGGATTAGTAGAGTCCGTTGTCTGAAAAGTACTTAGTACGTACCTTGTTGGTAGGTGATTACAGGATTACTCCATAAAAGCATTTTTATTATAGTTCTTAGTCAAACAGTTAAAGTGATTAAGAGGCACGTGAAACATAGCGCCTTATTTAGAAAAACCGCGCCATTTCTCCAATTTCCAGTTTTTTTTCTTACGTGCAGCTATAAAGATAACATAATTGCCTTCCTGAAAAAATTAATAACGGCAGACAACTCACAGACTGATCCATTTTCTTTCCCAAATAATTGCAAAATTTGACTTATGCCCCGTCCTAAGCTCACCGATTATCGCTAATGGCCCAAACGTTTGACGTCACAGAGGTCCCGTAAACGCAGCGTGGCGAATACGTTTCGGCGTCGGTTCGTTATGTGTCGTTTGCCTAACAACTTGTAATGGGCGACTGTCATTAACTATATTAACCCTAGTTCGTAATCCTAATGGGGAATATCGCAAGTCATTCGGCGGGCTTTATCACTATAGTCCCTTATGATACCACTTCCCGATTGGGAGATAGAGGCGTCAGCATGAGATCTTTTTTTATTGATTCATCAGTACTTCACAATGTTAATGTGGAAAATGTAAAGGGTAAAAAGTATCACCAGTAGTACCATAGATTCTACGTATTCTATTAAGTTATTTTGTAAATCTACGTTATCGGAATTATTGGTAACAAAGCAGTATACTCGGAAAAAGGCGACGTACAAAGCTCCATATGACTGTGATACATAATGTATTTTTTCTGCTAAATTCAATGCAATGTGTCACTTGGTTTAGAGGCTAGGATTGATCACAACATAATAAATAGTGTACATTAATTATATAAACAAAACATACAAAGAAAGAGCAAAACAAAAAATTCATCGTGCAACATAAGAATTAGGCACAAATCTGCCAACTTCTTATGTAAATTTTAAATAAATACCACTAAATTATAAATAAATACAAACATACATACATTTTTTTTTAAAAAACGTTGCCCCACACTAGGAATTTCTCCTGTATCGTGGGTGCGTTCACAAACATACAACTCACATACACAACCAAACACCCAGACCCGAAACAATTATCTGTAGATCATACAAATATTTGTTCCGTGCGGGGATCGAACCCGCGACACACAGCGCAGCAGTCCAATTGCTCAGCCACTACGCCAACCGTGTCACACACACGCATATTCATTCAAACACACACAAACACATAAATACACACAACACACACACATTTACTATATTTCTTTTACATTTTTTAATTACCACACTACAAAGAAACCCAAAAGGTTTCGTCGTAGATATAATAAATAAGGTTTCGTCTAATAAATCCCGTTTACAATATTTCTTTGTACCTTATAAACCTCTCAATAAAACACATTTTATAATTAAATTCACTCGAAGGGCGTTTATGAAAAGGCGAAGGATGTACCTTGACCCACTTGTGGAGCGAGGCCTCGAGGCGTCGAGTGACAAGCGGCAGACATTGAAGCAAGATGCTTACCGAGGAAGTACCAGGAATGCATCGGCAAATGTTAGGTCAGAGAAAATTAGTTAGTAGAGTAGAGATACAGACGTTTCCTAGTATTCTGAGTGATGTGAAGAGGCGGTTTTAATTGAGTTGTGAACGTTTGTACGTAGTGAGAGTGACGTTAGTATTGCCAGGATTTTTAGTAAAAGATGACTCATTATAGGTAGCTATAACGAGTCATCTTTGCCTGTTCAGCCACTAGGTCAGGCTGTAAAAACCCGATGTTTCCCGATGTCATGTCTCATGAACGATTTCAAAATATTCCCGCTATCGACTAGTGGTGGACAGCAAATCAATTTTCAACATGAGTATTCTCGTTGTCCACCAATGATGGACAGAGAATCATCTTAATAATATTATTCCAAGTAACCACCACTTTTAACTATTTTTATTACTTTGTCTGAAGACTAGTTATTTAAAGAAATTGTTTCGCTGTCCACTACTAGTGGTCAAGCTGGGGGTGGATAGTGGGAATCATCGTTAAATGCACACCAAAAATGTCGACTTTCAGTAACCATGTTATGACTTCCACAATCCATGTCAACTCACGTCTGACAAGAGAAAGGTAATGAACAGAAACACTTAATGTTCATCACAATAAATAATACACCTACATGGCTTAGACTTGTTGAAAGTGCTGGTGTACCGTTAAGAGCCTCGCAGGATACATCACGTAACCGGTAAAAGGCGGGCGTGGAGTAAATAACAGCTTATTACCTTCAATTACATTATTATATTCACTTTAGCTTTGTCACGAGGCTATGATGACACGATCCAGTGCTTAAGTGAATATTCATCACGGTATCGGACACACCACTTTGAGGATTTACGTTTTTATTCGAGGGAAAATTGCTGAAGACATTCCATGTATACAATAGAACTCTAAAATATAAGATTATTAGGTACCCCCGAAGAAACATTTACCTACATAAAAGAAAACCCGTATACAACATAACATAACATCACTCCAAATCCAGACTTCGGGGCGCCTACTGAGAAATTCCTGATGGATATACCCAATAGACTAGGTCCGACCCGGGAATCGAACCAAGGACCTCACGCACAGCAGTCGAGCTTACGACCACTAGACCAACAATGCAGTCCATGTACAAGAGCTCTCAAAATATAAGGTTATACGAACAGTTTATTAGGTGCTTCTAAAGAAACATTTATCTACTTACAGAAAACACACATCAGTCACAAAGGCACTTATATCCTTTCTCCCTTTAAGCTCTTACACATCAACACCCAAAGGCGTTTTACATAAATTCCTGACGCAACATTCTCCTTCACAAACAAGCGCGCAGAGAAGCGATAAGTTTTATAGATGCATTGTTACCTTTTCTTACGAATGTCCTGACTAACTTCAAGCGAACAGTGCCCAATAACACATTGAAAGACTGCTTACAAATTTGTTTCACCTATTCGTGGATTTTGGGCGCGTTTCAAAGGGCACATCCAACCTCAGACCACCCGAGCAACGCATAAACTCGCCAATATATTAAAAGTAAACGTCGAGATGAAATGGACGCGGGTACTTTGCATATGATTAGTAAGTCTGTTAGGAGGCTGGCAGTTCGCGGAGAACCGCAATATACACATTACAGAGACGCTTGAATATGTTACTGGATGTCCAATAAATAAACTTTTATTGAATATTTCCAATGTACGTGCTTGTGGGCTATTTGAATACATTTTCAATGCTGAGATTGAAAAGAAAACCTACATGGCATATAGCAATATTTATTCGTACTTGACATTTTCTATTCCATCTTCATTGCGATATGCATCTGAGCATAAACAAACGGGAATGTAAATAAAGTGGTTCAAATATTCATATTCTTTTTAACAACATCATAGCCTTTAATTTTTATTGCGAACTTTGGATAATAAAGTAATTTATGGCAAGAAAGGAGATGTCTTATGAGATGACGAGTAATAGAGAAGTATGGAAGAAGAAGGCATGCTGCACCAACCACGAATGAATTGGGAGAAGGGCAAGAGAATAATGATGATGATGGATAATAAAGTATTTAATTATAGAATACTTAAGCAGCAGTTAGTGAGCTCTAGTTAAAGTAGTGACAATTATGTAATTATAACAAACTTTTTCGATTAATCAATACTTTTTATTGTACTGCAGTCAGTACTATTATGTATTCTGTGCTGCAGTATCAAGTTTGTTTGTTTATTTTTTTGTTTTTTTTTTGTAGAAACTTGTTAGTTTTATATTGTAATTTTGGAAGTAACTATGAGGAAGTATATGTTTTTTGTTGTTATCTGTGGAAGCTTGTTATTAGCAATTTAGATATATATTTAGTTATAAATATAGTTATTAGACTGTAAGCTTTCCTAAAATAAGTAAAATAAAAATAAATAAATTAACAATTTTCTCTAAGAGCCCAGTATTGTTTTCTGATCAATCAAAGCGGACGGATTCGTGGGCACAGCTAGTCTAAAATAAAACAATACAACAAGTTGCCAACGTTTTTTCTAGAAACTTCTTTATTTGTAAAAACAGAAGATCAGCGATCATCATTCGCCAAGGTTGTTAGGAAAAACGGGTGCAATGACATTGCAACTTGCAAATTGCAATACACGCCTGAAATAAATTAGCATATTTACTGGACTGCGACATTTAATTATTTGTCTCAAACTGTAACCAAACAAGTGCAAATAAAGGGTTATTTGAGTTTAGCGGTAAATTAAACAAGTTAAACCCTAACACCTTTTAATTAGTTCCGTGGAAACTTCTTCGTGAGAACTTACCTTTAGTATCATTAACACTGAAAAGGGATGTTTAGTATGTCTTACTATTTATTTTGTGTCCCAGATATTTCTGTATCATGGATATATACAAAAATATCGGGCATCGCGGTGCTTGCAACAGCACCGAAATATCGGAAACTCAAAATAAATAGTGCCTTATCAAGTTATCATGATAAATAACCCCGTTTTTTTAGTATTAATAATAGTGTGTTAGATTTTATGTTAAAATGTACTGTTAAAGCACATAGGTATATCCTCATCTGCAAATCTCGGAAGTCGGAATCGAAATCAGCTTTTTTTTTTTGCTTTGCTGTAAGAAAACCCAATTCTGGGTTAAGCTCGCCATTGTGTGCACTAATAAGTGAGATAAGAATTAGTGACCCTCATACCTCATCTGCCTAGCGTTTTCCCAACTATGTTGGGGTCGGCTTCCAGTCTAACCGGATGCAGCTGAGTACCAGTATTTTACATACAAACATAAACTAACACCCTTTTCCCATGGGGGTAGGCAGAAATCACGGAACGCCACCTGCTATGATCCTTTCATACTCCTTACCTCCTTCCTCCTAACTCACTTTCAGTACTTAAATAAATGACATTCCATGAAAATGTTAGTAAAAGCAAGTTTACATGCTAAGAAGATGAGAAAAGGTCAAGAACCACTTCTGTAATTCAGACATAACGCATATTATTACATTCTATATTTGTCACATAGGTACTTACAAAATTATATAGCCGCTGCCGATCCAATCTGGCTAGATGGGGTACAGTCGACCCATCTCTGACAGAATGTGAGTGTGGAGCCGAAACTCAGGACATGCCACACCTCGTCTCTTGGCCGTCGTGCCCAACTAATTGCACGTTCAAGGACTTGAACGAAGCCAACGAAAGAGCTGTCCAGGTTGCTACGTACTGGATTGACAACATTTGCGTTGTCGACTCGAAAAGAAGAAGAAGAAAGATAATAAAAACATCGAATCCATAACCACTCACGGGAAACTACTCCGTGTATGCTATGAATATGATGTTTTAAAACTAGATATAAACTCCAGCTTATCCAATTCACGATGCGTATGAATGCTCGCTCATAATTTCATCATGAAAAATATTTTCAGCTGCTACGTTTCGTGTTCATTTTGTTGAAGTCCAAACTTTAGTAATAAAATCGAGTTTGTACGAGTGGCTCAACGGTTAATAAAACGTTTATTTAATTATGAGAAGGAATTTCAGTTTTCAGTTTATTACATTTTGTGTAGTGTAGTGGTCGCAAGCACGACTCTGCATAAAGTACTGGGTTAGATTCCTAGGTTAGCAAAATGTTATTGGGTTTTTGTATCAGGAATTCCTCAGTAGCAGCCACAGAGTCCGAATTTGAGCGCGTTTGATGGCAACAGGCTCGCCTCCTATTATATGGGACATAAACATAACGAGCGAAATGTGTTGTACTAATGAGTACCTACACCTTTACCTACCTTCGGGATTACCAGACGTCATGTTATGTTGTGTATGAATTTCAATTTTCAGTTTATCACATTTTGTGTAATTTGTAGTCCAATAAGAAGGTTGTTAAAGTTCTTATAGGTTTTGTTTCTAATAGGTTTTGCATTATTTATAGAGAGACATAACAAATGTTAACGTTATTCTTTGAAGCAATTCGGTTTCAGACCGCGAGTTCGTTGACCCGTATTCAAATGAAAACCAGAAACACAATGCAACTATTAGACCAAAAACTCTCAACTATATCAACAATGAATAAATAGATAGCATCCGCCATTATTGCTTCAATATTTAATTCTAAAATTTCGTTTATCGCAAACAAGCGTTAAATAAATGTTGCCAAATGTTAGGGGTCGCCTGTGAATGGCCAAGTTTCATCTCTGCATACAGAACTATTTGCCAAATGATATGCACTACTTACTCGAAATACGAAATCTAAAGCTAGTAATCATTTTTTTACTACCTATTTTATAATCTTCGACGATCGTGAATCGCAGAACCGATTGCTCCGTCAGCCGAAGCAGTAATTTGCAAAAGAGAAAAAACAGTCATTTGTCAGAAACATACAAAAATAAACAACGAACCTTTCCCACGGTTTCGAAAAACGATAGATCCACCGAATAGAATATTATTAACAATCATTTTTGGCCAATAAGAAATCCTATGTTCATCTTTAGGGGTCCACGCGTTGATTGCGAAAATAAAAACTATTTCCGCGTCATGATTTGGCTATTTAGGTACAATTTAAGATTTTTGCTGTTTTTTTTAACACAAGAATATCATTGGCTAAAAACGCATTCCAATAAATCGTTTCATGTACGAAATAATTATTTTAAATGTGCATTGTACAGAACCTCAGACACAAAGGTTTTTAGTGTTAGTATTTTTTGTTACCTTACTAACAATGGCTAGATATTTATTTTCCGTCTAGAGCTGTTATATTAGATTAGTTTAAATACTACCACTTTAGTAATTAAAATTAACGTTTTCGGCCAAACTATGATAAATGACATAGTTATCGAATTAAAGTTTTTTTACTGATCACAGACATAATTATTTTTATTAATTTATGAAAGTAATTAAAAGCTAGGTATAATGTGACTTAATGAACTTCACACCGAATGAATAGACACGTTACTGTGATAATTACAAGGGTGATTAGAAAACTTTTATAGTATCCCCGACAGCTCTTGCCGACGACGCCATAAAACACAATTTCACAGTTCCGTAGAAATAATGCTTTTTAGTGTCGTGTATGTGATCCATCAACAGAACATCTGCTGAAAATAATTTCAAAAAAATATATCCAAAGCACCCAGTCTTCTTAAATAGAAGTTTTCATTCAACTTTTATAACAATAGCCCTTCCTTCATTGGCACACTGACGTTTGATTACTGCTTAGGTACCGATAGCAATAACATGGGGATAGTTTTTTTATGTTTCAATATAATAAATACTGCCATTGCTGGGTTTCGTAAATAAAGTAAAGTAATATGTATGTTAATCTTTGTGTCCATAGGCCATCGTAGCTTGTAATAAATGATATAATGTTATGCTAATACAGGCTAACCATCATTATACCAATAGAAAAGCGCCTTTACTTTTCTGTGAAACTACAACCCGATTATAAATACACTAACAAATATGTTTTATATTTAGTGCTAAAGTATCGTCCCATTGAATTCGTGGGCGTCAGAAGCCACACCTACTTAGAGCAAACATCGTTTATCTTCTAACATGGTTATTATTTTTATTGTGATTGGTTGTTGATTTATTCGTCATTCTTATACTAAAAGTATGTCTACATTAATTAACCGCCTACTTAAGGTACACCTACTCATTCTCCTAACAAGTTTACATCGTCAACGAGCTAATTGATACCTCCTTACTGCTATCACTGCCCATGTAATATCTACTTACATACAGAAATCCCATCATTTTTCTGCTCTTGTACCATGTTACTTGGAGTCGGCGCAATAGGTTTTTTTCTTTCATGCTCCTCTGTCACCCGCTAACTGCTGGATTTAGGCCTCCCCCAAGTGCCGCCACATTGACCAGTTCCGTGTGTCTTGCATCCAGCGGATCCCTGCAACCTTCACCAGGTCATCGATTCACCTAGTGGAAGGCCCTCCAACGCAACTTCTTCCTGTTCGCGGTCGCCACTTCAGAACTTTTCGGTTCCATCGGCCGTCATTTCTGCGAGAAATGTGCCCTGCCCACTACCACTTATGTTTGGTACTTCTCCTCTGCCAACTTTCTTATACTTATACTTCTTTTTCTTTTATATTATGTATACCTTAAAGAACCCACCTCAATCTAAATAAAACCTAAAAACATTTTTAAAATATGTAAAATAAATAGTAAACGTTTCCCTGCGAACGGTACAGACGCACACAGCGCCACACACACACGGTACGTATAACTAGTTAATTTCCTTTGTGACAAAGGCCCGGCTCGTCGGATGGATGCGTGGAAATCGCGATGCGACACGGTGATCCTCGCACCGGCCGCTGCCGACCGTACCCGCTCGCACCCGCTTACGTGGGACGAGCGTTGGTCTAGGTAAATAAAAGGTAAATGGCTGGGAAGTTTTTGTTTGGTATATCTGTTTTTAGACGGGGACTTTTGAATAATAAAAATTAGGCTTAAAGTTAATCCGCGTTGATGTCTATTGAAAGAGTGCTAGGTTTTAGAAAATTTTACTTGGCAGCTGCACTACTACGGATGTTGCTAATTATTTGAGATAATTGAAGGTTAGAGTTAGGTTAGTCGTGACAACGGAAAACGGGTTTCATTTTTATATATATAGATAGATTATACTGTATTATTGTAATTCTAATTTATCGTAGGTATAATAGTTAAAAAATAATTAAAAACTGTCAGATTGACTTTACAAAAATCATTTTAAATTATATTAAATCGATATTATGGAATTAAAATATGGAGTATGGAGTCCTGAGTTAAATCCGGTCGACCAGCGTTATTGAGATTTTATTTATACAAACAAATTGATTCAACTGCATTGCGCCAAAAAACGCAGTCATCCTTCGAAGTGGTAACGGGCGACTGATAGGTTCAAACTCATTCGCAAGAGGCCCGTGCGTGTTTTTTCCAAGAAATAGATAGTCTCGCAATCGATCGAGGCCGGTTGCGTCTCGAAAAGTCCATTTTTGTACGCGCCAGAATTTTTGAAAATCAAGTCACACTTTCGTATCAAGTCGGGTGTAAAGGGATACTTTATGGAAATAGCTGAGTAGCATATTCCGTACAGAAAATATTGCTACAACAAGGAAAACTTGCAAAGCAAAGGACATACGACACGTCGTGACGCAGCTACGGTTGCTAGGGCTGCGCCAAAATGACATCGTGGTCGGCGCATCGCCCTAGGCCGCCAGCGCGACTGCGCCGCTCTACGTGTCACTAATCAACGTATTGTCTATTTATTTGACTTTTTGTCTATTTATTTTGTGTTTTGAAAGTGTATTATAAAATTAGTGTTAATTTTATTTTTCTTTTGTGTTAGGTAAGTTCTCGTGTTTTTTTTTATTTTAAATATTTTCACCTTTATTCTTTATGCTCAGCGCAAGCTGTAGCGTCGCCGGAATTAGTGCTAGTCAGCCTGTCACGTCTCTGGATGTGCAGCAGCTGGTAAGATGTCCTCACTGCTCCCAGGCTCGTTTTTTTAAAGGCGAACGGGGGCTTAAGATTCACTATGGCAAGGTCCACAAACCTCATAGTGTACCTTTTTGCCCCCCAGTCATATCCCCGACATCAACACTTTTGGATCAAAGTTTGTGGAAAACATTGTCCAAATTCAAAAATTCAACTCCTGTTTTAAAAAGGGTTCCCCGGGGTGCTAGACACTCTGTTGCACTGAGTTTAGCGCGATGTATCCGTCTCGCGACCCAGGAGAACTCAGAACATGCCTGGGAGCAGTTACTCACCTTCCCTTACAGGATTCTGCATGTTCAAAAAAATTTGGCTACCCAAAAATCTTTAACTAACCAAATTAAAGACAACTGTAACAATTCGGCTCATATTTTGGATTCAAAATTACCTTTTTTATACAATTTTTCTCAGAAAGGAATTTGCGCCCATGTAGAATCCAAGTTAAGTGAGGGTGATATAAGGGGGGCAGCCAGAATTCTGTTCAGCAGTGATGTGGTGGCGCCTTACTCTCCTGAGACATTTTCAGCCCTGGAGAGTAAACATCCAGCGCCTGTGGATGGTCTCACCTTCCCCGACCCGCCCGTCCTTCCCGACCCGCTAGTTCAGGATTCAACTTTTATTAAAATTACAGCCTCACAGTTGATCGCAGCCGTGAGCTCTTTCCGTAGTGGTTCTGCTGGTGGCCTCGACGGCCTGACTCCACAGCATTTGAAAGATTTGTTAAGCTCAGGCGCCGGGGCAGCTGGTGAGTCGCTTTTGAAGGAGCTTGCGGTTCTGATAAATCTAATGCTCTCCGGCGGTGTGAACGATGCCGTCGTCGATGTCCTGTATGGGGCTAACCTGTGTGCCCTCCGCAAGAAGGACGGCGGCATTCGTCCCATTGCCGTTGGTTGCACCTACAGACGTATGGCAGCCAAAATTTGCTGCAAGCTGTATAGCGAACCGCTTGCAGCTAAGTTCCAGCCCCTTCAACTTGGTTTTGGCTCCGGAGGGGGTTGTGAGGCTGCCGTACATGCCTTATCCTCTTTTTTAAATTCAAAGAAAGGTGAGGTCATTCTCAAGGTTGACGTCAAAAATGCTTTCAACTCCGTGAACAGGGACACTTTGTTGGCTGAAGTCAAAAAAGTACTACCCGAAATTTATGGTTTTATGTGGCAATGTTATAGGCATCCTACAAAATTATTATATAAGGACAAGTTTTTGGAATCTGCAGTTGGTTGTCAACAAGGTGACCCTCTCGGGCCTGTCATTTTCAGTTTAGCTATTCATCCCATAATTCAACAACTAAATTCAAAATTCAACGTATGGTATTTAGATGATGGAACGCTAGGAGGTGATATTGAAACTGTTTTGAATGATCTAAAACTCCTGAAACAGGAGTTTAAATCTATTGGCCTGGACCTTAACCCCTCTAAATGCGAAATTTACCTCCCTGACATTACCGACAGACATTCGACAATAGACAAATTTAATTCAATAGCCCCACAAATAAAAGTTTTAGACAAAAGTTCCCTGTACCTCCTAGGTTCCCCTATTTTGGAAGAAAGTTTTTCATTTTTCATCGATGACAAAATTAAACATTTTCATGATATTTCGGATAGATTCTCCAATATTAACCTACATTCGGCTTTTACCCTTATCAGATACTGTTGTTTCGGTCCAAATTTTATGTATTTTCTTCGTTCTTCTCCTCTTTGGAAGAAACCACAACTCTTGGACAAAATTGACCAAATTATTCACCACACTTTAACATCTATTCTTAATGTGGCCCTGGACGACCGAGCGTGGCAGCAAGCCACCCTTCCAATTCGTTTTGGTGGCCTCGGCGTCCGCAAAATTTCTAGTGTAAGCTTACCGGCGTTCCTGTCGTCTGTCCACAGCACTGAAAAGCTAACCAGGAAAATTTTAACCCTCTCCCTGGTTGACTCGGAAGTGCCGTACTTGACCGATGCAGAGAGCGCCTGGAAAATGGCTTGCCCGAACACGGATCGGCCCGAGAACCCATTTTCCCAGAGACAGTGGGATGAGCCGCTCTGCAGGTTGGTACGGAATAACCTTATTAATACGTCTACCAATACTGCCGAGCGTGCCCGCCTACTGGCTGTGGGTGAGTGGGAGTCGGGCCTCTGGCTTCAGGCACTACCGTCACCTAATATAGGCACTATGCTAGGTGACACAACCTTCCGGCTCGCTACATGTTTGCGATTGGGTGCTCCGTGTGGGGCTCCACATCGTTGTCAATGTGGTGAAGTAGTCGACAGCCTCGGACACCATGGCCTTTCCTGCAGTAAGAGCGCAGGTCGAATTGCGCGGCACGCCAGCATTAATGATCTCATCCGACGTGCTCTGGCCACCGCCGGTGTGCCTGCTGTTTTGGAACCCAATGGGTTGGCACGCGTCGATGGGAAGAGACCAGACGGTATGACCATAATGCCATGGAAGTTGGGTAGGCCTTTGGTGTGGGACGCAACTTGCGTCGACACCCTTGCGCCATCCCATCTTCCTAGCACGGTGTCCTGTGCCGGGGCGGCTGCTGCAGGTGCTGAAAACCTCAAACGGCGCAAATACAACAACTTAATTGGTAGTTATGTGTTTGAGCCGTTTGGGGTTGAAACACTAGGGCCTTGGGGTCCGAGTGCTCACCTAATATTTAAGGAAATTTCCAAACGGTTGGTCGACTCTTCACGTGACCAGAGGGCTGGCCTGTTCTTTGGCCAAAGAATCAGCATTGCCATCCAACGTGGGAATGCTGCCAGCCTTCTGGGCACTTTTCCTGTTGACAGCGGTGTGGACGAGTTTTTTGACGCCCTGTAAGTCTTCTCTTTTTGATACTTGTATATATTTTATTATAATTTTAGTTCTGTAAATTGTAGTTTGTAAATATTGTAAATAAGGTTAGAAAATGAGCAACGGCCTTTATATGATGTTTTTCAACGAGAAATTATCACTACGGCTTCTAGGACACGAGTGTTCCAACCAAAAGAGCTTAAACAAAATGGGCTGTTATATTTGACTCCGCAAGCTTACGCTCAACAAGTTGTTCAGCGAGTCCAAATTTCTTATTAGGAGACGCTGCGAACATTTCTCATGAATTAATAATTTTATTATTTCTGTATCAATTATCTCTTTTTTTTCTAATTCCCTTTTATATTTTATCTATGGTCTTACTAAATTACAAAGCTCTTCTCAAATATAACATACATATTATATACAATATTTAAGTAACTCTATGGTATTAGCATTAAACTTTAAAAGCGTGAGATGCCTCTGCCGTAGCGTGATTTACTGCATTGTCTTTATACTCTCCCTTAACTGGCGAGATCTTGTTGCAAACTTTATGTGGGTTTGCATGAAGAGAACAAACTTGTGAGAAACCTTGTTTAAGGAGCAGCTGAAGTTTATCTAGAGCTTTTAGCAGCTTTTCCGTTGTTTTCTTAGGAAAGCGTAAGAGGCAAACTTAAACGTTTTTGAGTGTATTCAAAATAATTTACTATTTCTTCCCAAACATGACTTATTGTGTATAATATAGAATTTCAAATGACGGTACATTAGACGATAAGTTTGTGAGAGACTGGTGTCTGCACTAAGAAAACCTGTATAGCAGATCACCTGTGTTTAGTTTTACGTCTTTTCAAATCTCGAAACTTAACAATGTTGTCGACAAGATAAAATCATTGCTCATTAATTTAAAAATCAAGGAAAATTTTGGGAAACAACTGTTTCTAGAAAGGTGATACATCATTATTTGAACAAATGAACATACGCAATCACCATTGGTCGAGGTAACACATAGTTGCTCAACTTCAAAAATATTATGACATCCTACTGTACCGGTATCCTCAAAAAGAATAAGTACCAATAAGATCTCTGCTGATTGCAACACGTCAAGGAATTCGTCTTGCTTCCATGAGTATTTACTGAAATAAAATGAATCTGCGCAGTTTACATAAGACGGTGTAATCAAAACCAATGGTGGCTACTATTGTGAAACTCTGCATAGGTACACGTAATTACGTTATGTAACGGTAATCCTACATTGTTAGTATATAGCGTTTTGTGGCGAGCAGCCGGCTAGTCTGCGCGGACGCAGGACCTCCAAGCCGCGCCTGCGCGCGCGACGTTCCCGGAATACAAGCGCGATTAATAGCGACACAAACTATTTCCGCTTAACCGAGACAAATCATAATTACTCCTTCGGGTTTACTCTTACGCACCCCTCTTTGATGTTTTTATTCCAAATCCCGGTTACGGCCAACTTAAAACAAATAGAATGGCTCACGAGCGATTATACGTTTGCGTTAAAACGATTTGTAACGGTGATAGCTTTCGTGAATTTCGCCCATGTTTCTGTCCCTGTGTGGTCCCGCGCTCCTTTTGGATAATTACTTGTTTGCTTTTTGTTATTAGTTCGCCCGTCAATAATTTGACGTTTGAGTGATCAAACGGAACGGCTTCCTTATTTCCCACGACCGAAAATACGACTGTCAACTTACTGAACAATTTTAATTGACATTTTTAGATACAATAGACACATTAAGATGTAAAAATAATTGATATGTGGTACCCAGGTTAAGTTTTTAAAGTCGTAAGTTCTTTGACCTGCCGCGACTAATCCAGGCACGCAATACGACTTCACGTTTTTACCTCTAACCGGAGTTAGCAAGCACCCTGCGTGTTTCGATTAAAGCCAATTACTCCATTGTGTGTACGTAAATATCTGTATGCTTTTAATGTTACTCTCACATGATTTCCCTTCACAGATCGCCGCGTATTTTGGGTGCAGACAAGCGGCGGCCGTACAGTCGCGCGCAGATGCGACATCCGTCGGTCTCACGTGAAAATCGATTTTCCACGGTATGCCAGCTGGCGCGAGCGACAGCTATAAACCACGAACTCTTTGCTCTCTGTGACAAAAATTGTGTACCTTACCGCTTATAAATTAGGGTCGACAGTTGGGTAAACTGGTGTTTTTCATTCATCTCATTAATTTGTCTCGGTGTATGTACTATGAAAGTCAAAAGTTCCTTTGTTGATATTTTTAATGTTTCGCACATTGTTCGTCAGCAAAACGGACCCACCGCGTTTGATCCGATTGCAGTAGTTATTTATGATTATTAGAATAGCGTGCCGATAGCGAATAATTAATTTTTACGTTCAATTCTTTATTGTTATGTCACGACGTTGATGATCCTGATATATTGGTTGCGTTGGTCTTTATTATACGTTCAGGTTCACCAGTTTAACTGACGTCATTTTTGTTAAAAAGTTATTTTACTTTTTTAAGACTTACTTTTATAATTTTACCTAATCCGTATTGTAAACTTAATTATATCACAAAATATTATCTCCCGTATAATCCTGGATCTAAAAGGATATCACGAACAAAACAAATCCTATACAAATGAGGCTTTATCTTCTTCTGAACGTCACGAACTATGGCGCAATCCCTTCTGTAGACAAAATGTATGTATTACTCGCTAAGCCAAGTCAGCGACCCGATACTAAGACTATTTACATTAAACCTGGAACATATGAAACGTAGTATTTTCAAACACTCCTAACAAACTCCGCCAAAATTAAAATCATGCAATAATATAGCAGTAACTTCCACTTTGAATATGTTATCCTTCAATATAACGAATATGCAGAATCTTAATTTATTTCCAGTATTGAAATAAAAAAGAGAAATAGCCAGCATCAGGAGCCAGTCCACATGATTGACGAGCCACAATATATTGAGCGTTCTCAAACGAAGAAAGACTGATTGCTCCCACTTCGGCGATCTCAGAAACGTCAAAGTTTGATTGGTGATTCCCATGTGTAATACTAGTAGTCTCGTAGTAACAAAGGCGTCAGGCCTCTTTAAATGTCAATTCTTAGTTATAATGAAGCACAGCGAGCACCGAGATCCATCATTGTCCCGACAAGGTCGCACCCGTACGAAACAATACACAAAGATATTCGACGAATAACTTAGATGTACTGAAAAAAACTGTCATGAACCACCTTATAAAGATGTTTGTTCCAATCCTGTTAAAGGCGAGACTATCGATTGAGCACACTTAAAATTAGTGTAATATAATTAGGCATATGACATGAATTCAACGGGTATCACAATGGAACAAACGAGGCGTGGCATTGTGATATGACGGCGTGTTAGATGCGTGTCGAGCGTGCTCTATGAAGAGATGTGACCACTCTATCGTGCACCACAACCACTAAATACCTGGAGCTAATCAGCATTTCTACACTCATTTTTAACACTTAATTTTACACGTATCTTAGCATTATACATTTGATTTTCCGCGTGGCCCGTATGTAGTGCTATCATATTATACGCAGCTGCTCGCCGCGATCACTGAAACTATGCCTAATGAAATAACGCGTGCATGTTAATACTTACAAATTGTTTACTTAGTTTTACAAAGTGCACTTGTTGCGGTAATATAATTTCAGCAACATTTTTCTGATTTGGGTAACAAGCTATTAACACTCGGTATTTTATTTATCGTTAGGTATATACTGACAAGTTGCAGTGTTTGTAAAATTTAATTTAACAGATGTAAGGAAACAATTTCAAAATTCGTTTGAGACTAGCTTCTGGTACCTTGTTCCACGTTCTTCGAGTTTACGTGCACGCTGGTATGCGTAACATTTGCGTGAAAATTCATCCCTTATGTTAATTTGACACGGCTTACAGGAACATAAGTTTGTGAAACATATTAGCAGGTGGGACTTACGCTTAAAATACTCACTGTGAACTGCCGTCAAGTTTATTAATTTTAATTATGTTCAGTTTTCCACGCTCTATTGAGTGTTCGTTACCTATTGCCGTTGAGTATAAACTGGGTCATATGTTAGTGAAATATAATTTAATTAAGAACTTTATTTAGGTAGTAACTAAGTCCCCTTTCCTCTTTTCTCCCCATTATCGTTAAGGAGAACGGTTATGGAGTAAGTAATACTTTCAAAGACCAGTTTTAAGTCCCTGAAACGATCCGCCGCGAGACGACTGTTCATATATACGAAAGTATATTAAGTACTTCATGAAATGTAATATAACATCATATTCATCTACATAGAATGAATTTCGTGAGCGGAATACCAGCTAAATTCTATTCTAGTCACAATAATCTCATTATGTGAGATTTATATTTAGATATGTCATAACTTAGCATACCTAGTTAATAAGTCAGTCAGCTCTGGCAGGCGTCACAGATACTCGTATATATTAGCATAAGCTACGCTAAAGTTATAACTTAAAACATACGAGCTATGTTATTATTCTGGAATTATTTGAGATGTGGATTTTGAACTTGATTAACAGTAACTAGTGTAGATTTCCGTGGTTATAATATCAAGGTAACAAATCATGAAAACAGAATAAATTTTGAAATCTTTACAATACTATTTAAAATAACACACCTGTGAAAGGTTGGGCATAGGTGTACTTAACATACATGTGATTTTTTTTTTTTTATCAGCCTATATTGTCCCACTGCTGGGCAAAAGCCTCCCCCATAGCCTTCCACTCTTCTGTCTGTGTGGTTTTCCCCGTCCAATTTGTCATAAACGCTTCTAGGTCGTCACGCCAGCGTTTTCTAGGCCTCCCTCGGCGACGACGCCCGTCTTCTGGCACCCACTGGGTGACGACTCTAGCCCATCGGTTCTGATCCATCTCCATGTCTGTGACATGGCCCGCCCAATCCCACTTCAAGCCAGCAGTTTTATATTGAAAATACATGTGAAAAAAGTGTTATTAGATTTGTACATTAAGAAATCTCTCTCTAGTAGCTACGGAGTTTTCATTTATGCTTGATTGATGCTTCACATGGGGTTTAAAACATAACTGGCCGATTCGGCTGGTTCTTTTTGTCCTCAAATTGGAAACCTAGGACCTCATGCAGACACGCTTGTGATATCTATACCAACGAGACAGTGTATTCAACATTATAATAATAATTATGATATTTAAACATATCTGATAAATGTGGGTATGCTATAGGTGCCTACCTAACTCTTTTTTTTTTGGAGGTTGCGAAATCATCAGACATCGTCAGACTTCTATTGACTAAAAACCACCCATATTCCTTCTTAGCCCTTTGTGTCGAGGCCGCGATATCTTTTTCGAAACAAACCCAAAGCTCCGAC
This sequence comes from Diarsia brunnea, assembly GCA_949774965.1. Taxonomy (NCBI): domain Eukaryota; kingdom Metazoa; phylum Arthropoda; class Insecta; order Lepidoptera; family Noctuidae; genus Diarsia; species Diarsia brunnea. The sequence continues at coordinate 9,285,648 of OX459013.1, read as the reverse complement.
GGGTACCTAACTCTTCAAGGAAACTAGACCTGATTAATGTACATTTAACAAATCCTGCAATAATTCAAAAAAATTAAATTCGTAGAAATGCAAGCCTACTTATAATAACATTATTCGACTACGAAAAACAGCACATAGTGGTTATTCTCGGAAAAAACCTTTGCATATTTAATTAGTTTAATGCTTCTATAAAAAAGTAAGAGATTAATTAAATTATGATCAACAGAAAATTCTTATTTTTTTTTCCCTCAGTACCTTAATTATTTAAATCTTCTTGTTGACTAGAATCTGCAATTTATTAAGTTAGCAGCAACACGGAGCCTCATTCGATTAGTCCTAGATTTATGACTTGCGAAAGAATTAAATCAGTTACTAGGATACCTATATCTGACATTAAATGCTGATGGGAATTGGAACTACTGGAGATACTGTAAAGTAACAGTAAATTGTAAAAGTAGTTATGCCGCAGTATGAGACAGTAATAAATCTATATATATAAAAATGAAACCCGTTTTCCGTTGTCACGACTTGGCATGAAAACGGCTTGACCGATTTGGCTGATTTTTTTTTTTAAATGTTCGTTGAAGTTCAAGGATGGTTTTTACGGCGAGAAAAATTCGAATAATGGCCGGAAAAGCCCTAAAAACAGCCCTTTTCTTTTTCCCATACAAACGTTTTCTAACTAAAACGTCAAATCAATTTGAGCTTTAATACCGTACCTATAAAGTTCAAGTGTTAGTGGAGAGATTCCGGGAAGGCAAAACAATTGAGTGACGTTCAGTTGTTCAGTCAACGAATGACAATTTCAAACGGACCATACGACATTATCACAATAATCACAAATATTTACTGTTTCTTTCCCAATAGAAAAACGATTTTTCAAATGGTGTTTGCGTATAATATAAAAATTAATTGCTGTTAGTTAGTCGCGCTAAAACTAGAGAACGGCTAGACCGATTTGTCTAATTTTGGTTTTGAAACATTTGTGGCAGTCCAGAGAAGGTGAGAAATTAGTAGTATGCAGGTAGGTAGGTAATAGGTAGGTGGTAGGTAGTTGGTACGTAGGCAGGTAAAAGGGCATTGCAACGCACGCGGGGTACAGCTATATTATATAAAAATGAATAGCTGTTCGTTAGTCTCGCTAAAACTCGAAAACGGCTGGACCGATTTGGCTAATTGTAGTGTTGAATTATTCGTGGAAGTCCAGGGAAGGTTTAAAAGGTGAGAAAGTGGTAGGTAGGTAGGCAGGGTAGTAGGTAGAGTAGTAGTTAGGGTAGTAAGTAGGATAGTAGAGTAGGTAGGGTAGTTGGTAGGGTAGTAGGTAGGTCGGGTAGTAGGTAGGTAGGGTAGTAGGTAGGTAGGGTAGTAGGTAGGTAGGTAGGGTAGTAGGTAGGTAGGGTAGGAGGTAGTAGGTAGGTAGGTAGTTGGTACACAGGCAGGTAGTAGGTAGGAAAAAGGGCATTGCAACGCATGCCGGGAACAGCTAGTGATTTATAATTTTAACAATTTGTGAGAATGTGTTAAACTGTGGATTTTTTCAAAGAAAGATATATATATATAAGAATATTAAAAAGTACAGAGATATATAACATTTTGAATGTAGTGTCCAGTTTACCAAAATAATGTATTTTTGGGAGCAATAACTAAATCTCTAATGTTTGAAGTTCACAAAATTACGAACAAAATTATATCTTAAACTCCCTCAAATTGAAACCATACAAGTGATATCAATTTCGAAATACTTTGTGCCAAATTCTGAGGGTAACAGGAATGTCTATAAGAATTTGAAACTTGGGGAAACTTTTGAGAACATTTACTTTCGTAACCCTCACGTGCGCCCCCGCACGTGAAGGTTACAAAAGTAAATGTTCATAAGTACCATTAATTAACGGAAAACTGTTTCGAAATCATTAACAAATGAGGGTTAAGTTAAGGAAAACTTGTACTTAAGGCGAACAATGTTTGTAAAAACGTGAGTTCGGTGATGTTAAGAAACGTGAATTTTTATTACTCATATAATTTTTATTAAGAGTTCCAGGAGTTTTTTCACGTTTTAGAACTTTGAGGAAACTTATGATTTGGTTTGGTTTGGTCAGACTTACACGTGACATTAAGCTCAAGTTTCTTGAGTGACTCATAGAAACTTATTACGTAACATAACATCACGCCTGTAATCCCCGAAGGGTAGGCAGAGGTGTATCTATTAGTACACACACATTTCGCCAGTTATGTTTAAGTCCCATGTAATAAGGGGCGAGCCTATTGCCATTAACCGGGCACAAATCCAGACTCCGTGACTGCTACTGAGAAGAATTTATCAGGAAGATTTTTTCATCAGAAATCTGATGTGAAAACCCAATAACTTTTTGACCTGGGAATATAACCCAGAACCTCATGCACACCAGTCGGGCTTGCAACCACTGGACTAACAAGGCATTCTCAAATTAAAAAGAAGAAATTAATTTTATCCATAAAATAATCAACAATCACTATAACATAGGTATTTCTTTCGATAATCGTGATACATAGGCAACCGGGTCTCTACATTTTAGACTAATAACTGATGCCCGCGGCTTCAAATTCCCAGAACCCCTCTACCCACTGGTGAAAACAGCATGAAAATCGATGCAGTATTTTTTTGAGTTTATCGCGAACAGACAGACGCGGTGGAGGACTTTGTTTTATAATATGTTAGTACACTTACGTTTTGCTACAGTAATTAAGTACCTATATGTTTGTTGACACATGTCATGTAATATGCAGGGCACGTTGAACATAATCGAGTTACCGTCTTGATATTACCATTAAGTTAGAAGTATCGAACATAACGTTATTATAGGTACAATCAGAAGCTAAATGGAATTAGAGTCTACAATAATAATGAAATGTTTTGCAGGAGAACCTGGGTTCGATTCCTTGGTCGGACAAACTGCTATTGGCTTTTCCTCTAAGAATCCAGTTTTGTGCTCGATTGATGGTAAAAGGCATGCCCTATATTACATGAGACTTAAACATAACTGGCGAGATATGGGTGTACTAATAGGTACCCCTTTTTTTTGGGTATGGGAAATCATCAAATAACCCCTTCCGCTCTTGGGCAGAGCGGAAGGAAGTGTCAGACTTCAAAAACCATCCATGTTCCTTCTTAGCCCTTGTGCCGAGACCACGGTATCTCTTTCGAACAACCCGCAGCTAATAGGTACCCCTCTGGCTAACCTTTCGGAGATGTGGTGTGATGTTATATAATACATCCATAACTACCTTGATATTTGGTGTTTTTGCTGTTTTTACGTAGGTAGATACTTCGCGATTTTCCCCTTCAAAATCATTTATTTTTGCCAATACTTGTGCAAATGTAAGTCGAATTATACATGGTTTAATCAGGTTTCAATTAACCTTTAAACATCATAGAGATATTTATTTTATGAAGTTTACTTTAACATTTAATCAGAACCGCAATTATTTCAATGATTTATTCCAGCGGCAGCGTGCAAATACTTAAAATAATTTAATGAAGTCATAACTTTGTTCTAGTTTAAAACAGTAATGAAATGGACTTCATTTTGATAATGAGGTGTTTGTAACTTCAGAACTAAGAGTAGATTCAGGATTTGTATGACTTTAAATCAAGTCTGGCGACCTAAATTAGATTATTTTCAGACCATTGTTAATTTGTTAATTTAGAGATCCATTTAAAACTTTTGCTATTTATTTATTTACGTTTCAACCTCTTCGCATCTTTAGTTGTAACAGAAATCTCAGAGTAGATTTCCAAAAATAACCTAAAAAGGTTTCACGGGCAATGAGTCATCTTTGTGACGATTATAATTAAAAGAATGTAACACAAACGAAGCTTTCGATAATTTCATGCATCGTTTAGTCATATAAAATACAAGCATGAAGGCGTTGAATAATTCATATTTATGTATGCGTTCATCGTTAATGTCAATTTTTATTATCACTGTTGCTAAACCGCGCCTAATAGCGTGGTGTGATTGTGGGAATACACCGGTCATTGTATTGTTTTATTGACAACGTTCATTTAACTACACTCACTATCGTTAGCCATTATTGAATCAATATAGGTACGTACGTTTCATTCATAAAAGTAAACGAACGAATTCTTTCACATCGGGCTTGGCGTGACGAAAACGATGACAGTAAAAACTTTCTCAAATATTTTCACATACTTTGTATGTGAATCAATTAGTGCCAAGACAACATTTTGATCAGTAAACAATTCCGTAACGAAAATAATGGAACCTTCAGTAATCTCACGGACAGTTTGTAGACGTTAATGTCACTGCTTTTCACTTTAATTTAGCACGAATTCAAACAGTAAATGTTAAAATAAATAAATGCCAAGTTACTGTTAAGTGCAAAGTTAACTTTGCGAAAGAAAATTAATAAACAAAATGCTTTAACAAGCTCAGTAATAAGCGTCTCCGTTTGCAGTTTGGATTTAAATAAACAAATATTACCAAATACTGTAACAATCAATCATTTAAATAAATTTATTCGTAAACTGTAAAGAGAAATCGAAACACGAACAGTCCTGAAATACGAGAAATGTCAATAAACTATGGTAGTTACAGCAGTTTTGTATATTAAACAGACTTTAGCAAAATTGTTAGAACTTGGTAACTTCCTAAGTCTTGGCAACAATGTCCAGGGAAATTATGAAAATGTGGCAAACTAAGTCCGAAGAGCTTAGCGAGGGTTTTACTAGCACTTCAAGAAACTCTTCCGCCAAGTGTTGTTCATGTAACTGAGATTTAAGTTTGCTAAAGATAGAAGACTTGTATTAAAATGTATGCATATATCAACGTATAAGTTATAAAATTTCTATGTAATATTTTCTGACACTTTTTAAACCTCTTGTTGCTCTGACGGCCGGCAGCTCCAAGCCAAGTGATAAATTGCTCTTATAATTTAAAACTTCTCAACAAACATCGGGGTGAAATTCCCCGCGTGAAAGCCAGTCAGGGATCCCTGAACAATAACATCCCCTACTCAACGAGGCATAACCGAACGACGTTACCATTACAAAACCCCGTCGAATAAATTCCGAACCACCCCGACATCACCCCAGCTAAATATAAATCGCAAAAAGTAAATAAACGACTACTATTACTGCCCTGATTATTTTTTACACCCCTATGCTACTGATGACGCCATTTTGATTTCATTTTTTTTTTCACAAACACTACCGATAACAATAAGAACGTTATTCAAAAATAACGGGGGATTTAGTGCAACAAAGTTGAAACTGTTGCCAACATTTTGCGCAACAAACTGCAAAGTAAGATTTATTGAGTTTGTACATCGAGTAACTTTTAAATGTTTTAAAGCGAGACTCGATTACAGAATTTAATCGAGGATGAAAATATAACATCGAATTTTAAAATAAATACTGAAATCGGGTTGTTTTCTTTTATTTGCAGTTTAAATCCGAAAAGCAATTGCCAATTACATATCCAAAATCTCAAGTTCGACGGAGCTGATTGTCTTTAACATCAAACATTAGACACACAACTGAATTACCGCAGCTTTTACCCTCTCACACAATGTGATGAGGGTTTTCCTCCCCCAATTTGTTGTTTAAGTGATTTTCCCGACGACATGGCGCTCTTGGCATTGACATTGGCAAAGTAGGGTATTAGGTGAGGAGGCGATTGTTGCAGGGACTTCGGATATCGCGTCAATGGTGTATGAAACAAAGTTAACCGAAGCGTGAGTGGAGTAGTTCAATGGGTAAATGCGGTGCAACGTGGAAGTTTTTAGTACTGCAAACATTTTGTATTTTTCGTTCGGTTTTCTACTGTTGCTCGTGGAATATGAAATTGTGTTTTGCCACGTGTATTTATCAAGTTAGAATCTATCGAAACTTGTATGATGGAGTTCGATTACATGACAAGGTTAATTTAGGTGGCTGTATGTGGAACTTCATTATATTCACCGTTTTAAAGCTTGTTGTGATTAAGCTGGAAAATTCCTATCCTTCTGTGGATTCTAAAACCATTTCAATCTACAATTATCTCTTACGACGTCATCTCACTTTTTTTTTTTGGAGGGAGGGGGGGGGGAAATCATCAAATAACCCCTCCCGCTCTTGGGCAGAGCGGAAGGGCGTGTCAGACCTCTACTGACAAAAAACCACCCATGTTCCTTCTTAGCCCTTGCGCCGGGGCCGCGGTATCTCTTTCGAACAACCCGCAGTCCCGACGGGAGGTCGTCTCACCTTGAGCGTAGGTAAATTAAATTGTGAAGTATCCATTACAACTAACACAGATTTCAATTAGAACATTTCTGGAATTATATTTCATTGATTTACTGAAGATAAGAACTAATGACAAACTTAATTATTTGATTCTTTTCTTGGCATGCTTTATTGTTTGAGCTGTGGCTGAGAGCTATACTCCAAATATTATATCAGTAATTTAGTGCGGTGGTGATTGGGTAGGATGCATATTTTGCTGAGTAGTCGTCCTTTGTTCTAATTATAAATATATTTATATAAATTTTACTAACACTACAATAAGCTGTATTATTTTAATACTAACTAAATATAGATCACTGTTGTCCGAAGTAAATGAATTTTACTTTAAATTTGTTGCTTGAAAAATATACAGTAGAACATTTCTGCAGGTCAACACTTATTATGCAAGCCTTATATAGCTTCCCGTCGCTCTCAGTCCCATTAACAATGTCGGTCACATCTAGTAGCGTTTAAAAAACGTAAATATAACCAGTTGGAAATAGAAAACATCTGTTTCTATTAAACATTTTCTAAGAAACATTCAATTGGTAGATTGTCCCACAAAACTGCAAATGGAATTGCTATTTGCAATCTTCGGAAAAAGTTGAAAAGATGTAAGTTTCAGCATTCAACATGCGCGACAGAAACTCATTTCCTTTAAATTTAAGTTGAAGTGTAAAGTGACTAGCTGTAAATGAGATGCTTGGGTTTCTATGCTCGAAGTTTAGTTTCAATTTAGATTTGGATTAAACTTTTCTTGAAAATAAAGCACTTAGAACGATTCAAAGATATTTAGCTTTATAGACACGGAGGTGTCTAAACACAGTCATGATATAGCCCAAATCTCGGAGGGCCAAATGGTTCTTCAAAATTAAATATTCTATCACTTTTGGTAGTTCTTGTAGATCGTTTTAGCACATCATGTGACAGTATTAATTCTAGGATTTTTTTTTTGTAAATCGGCCAGAATATCCCACCAAAGCGCGTGATGGCTGGTGGAGCAAAGCTGTGACTAAGTGGCGTCCTAAAAGTGGAAAGAGAAGTGTTGGTCGTCCACCGCGGCGACGAGATGGGCAGAAGACATTGCTGCCATCGCATGAATATCTTGGTTGCGGCTGGTACAAGAACGTGGAACTTGGCAAAAGTAAAGAAAGACCTGTACACAACAGTGGGTGCGGATGATGATGATGAAGGTTCAATACGTGTGGTCCACCTTCCCTATCCGCATGAAAAATCTCACAACACATACAAACCAAATGAAACGGTATTAAATGTAGGAACCGCTTAAGGATACCATAAATACATACATTTCAATAACAATTCCCGTTTCAACTCCCAAAGCCCTTTACATGGTCATCGAGCATTTGCATAGTAGTCGTTACTTCACTTTATTACTCATATAAACTTGGTCTGTCCTAACACCAACTGTAAGAGGTAATTATTCAAAAGAATTTGCCATGAAAAGCAATTATAGTTTAACGGGTTTCAGTGACGATATTTACATACCTCCAAATTATGTGATGCTCAATAACATTTAACACGTTACAAAGATTAACATGCAGTCATGAAATATCAAACATGCATATTACAAAATTTCTCTGAAAACTGGGAAAAGGTACTCTATTCGTGACAAAATGGTTTTCTATGACATTTGTTCTTACATCGACATAATATGTATGTAAAAGGGTCTTACGAATACAAATTGGATATCTTGCTATGTAAAGAACTTCGGCCCAATGACAATGCGAAATGTCTCGAGAACATTCCGACCCATACTAACATGAACGAAATTCCGTGCCATTTGTTTCTGCCGTAATGTTGTCGTTTACCAACAAATAAAGTACGGCTGAAATATTGTGGCTCCCTGTATACACAGAATTACAATTCTTACCTAGTGTTTTCTGAAGCCTAGGTAACTAGAATCAGGGAATTATGTTTGAGGTAAGGCTGGATATTAACATAAATGTTTAAATAGCTTCCGCTTCGAAAATATCTTATTGAAAACTTTTTTAAGGATGGGTTATCATTAAACGACTCCTCCCGCTCTGGGCGGAGCAGAAAGAAGTGTGAGACTCTTACTCACTAAAACCCATCCGTGTTCCTCCTAATGCTCGAGAGTTCCAGGGTCACGGGGAATCTTTCGAGCAAACCACTACCCTACCAGCTCTTATTCAATACTTGCGAATGAAAAACGTACTAAATTAATAATGAGCCCCATAAACAAACGCAAAAGAAGAAATATGATAACTTCCTTACCACTTGCTTCGTTCACATCACACAACCGACGTCACACATCGTACATTATTCGCGCACCTCGAATACCTGTCTTGAAAAACAGACAACAATAGTACGACACTTCACACCTATTACGACGCACCCCGGCTCCATTCACGTCCCAGACGCCACACACAATGACAGCAAGCATAAATGTCAATAACTGTAGCGGCATTTTTCAAAAATCGAACAATCTTTATTCTCTTCATCCAGTATTTGATGTATTAGCCACGAATTAGGCGGCCAGTCCTTTTATACAGATACATAATACCTTTGATGGTATCTATCCTCATTCACGAGGTGACAAAGTAGTTACGCCCCCAGTTTGTGTGTGGCAGAACCTGGGTGGTTCAAGGTAGGAAGTCGAAACTTGCGTACTGTTAAAGATTTAAGGTATTCATTAATGTTTAAGACTTCGAAAATTTTGTATTGTAGTCGTGATTAATGTCATAAGTTCAAATAATGCAAGACTTTGAAAACTCTCGTTAGCTAATGACTTTTAGATTCTATTTCAGTATCTTAGTTTAAGATCTGCCAACCCGCACTGGGCCCGCGTGGTGGATTATAGCCCATCCCTCTCCTAGAGAAGACGCCTGAGTCCCTGCAGTGGGAACATTATAGGCTGATGATGATGAGTTTAAGATCTCATTAAATCGATCTGAAACCTAAAAATATCGCCTCTCAGATTTTCTGTTGTCATAATTATCTTCATTTTTTTGTGGGAATAATGTAGCTACTCCAAAGAATTTGTTAATTCTGAGAGTGAATGAAATAACTTTTGAAGTACCTAATACAAATAGAATCTCGAAAACTAAACACGCTATTGTTTTTCAATGCAACTAACCAACACGCAAACACCTCAAGAGTGAACAATCACATATTTGTCAAGGAAGCAATCAATAACGCCGTAGATCTGTCATCAGGTAAGTACAACCACACAGTAGAATGGCCCACCACCCACCGGTAGCATTATAGTTTGGTTTGCAACAATGAACGTCACTTAAATGTACTTTCGTCTGAAGACAAAGCTTCTCCGTTCGGAGGCATGTTTTTGGCCTGAATAGTCTTGTTTGTGGTTTCTGATTGAACACAGCCATCATCACGGGGGTCGACGCTTGCTACCGAACAGTAGTACCACACTCTTTGTTCTTATCTCAACATGTGGTCCATAATTGTGCGGTTCGATTTACAATTTTGTTACGGACCACAAATTAAGAGTTACAAGATTGTTAAGCAGTTCGGAGAAGGGTGGTCTAGCCTTGTGCTCAAAACAATTTACTTTGAAGCACTCATTGTAATTAACAACACCAATTCCGCGTTGACGATGGCCCTAACCGAGATAAATGAAAATCTTAATAGTGACAATTGCGCGTCTAATAGAATGGACGTTATTTGTACTGGGGAGGTTTTAATTTCGTGCTGAATGTCAGAGTCATCAAACATTTACCACCAATCTCTGTTTTAAGTATAATTGTATTTACTTTCCCTCCTTATTCCCATTGCGTAAAGCTCAAATTTCTGCTTGTTTTTCCGATGACAATAGTTTGGTTTGACGCATTTCTCGAACTAGGTTTATTAAGAGGTATCACGGCACCGGTAAATGTTAATAAAACCCGAGGAGCCTGCAAACCGACCGGGAGATAAGGTTTATTGTTTCTTTAACGACATCGACACACGGGTTTATTGGAAACAGTGAGTTACGTCTATAAAACACTACCTATCTATTTACTGCACTATACATCACAAACATTAAACTAAAGAATATAGTCATCAGCGCACTTGTCGATTTGTCATCTATGATAAACACTTGGAACTTTTAATTAACTATAAAATCGTACATCATCATTGTCTGTTATACCTACCTATTGTCATCTGAATCAACAGTTAAAGTACACTATGATGTTATAAAGAGGATAAGATTTTACGTTTAGATATATAGGGAGAACTCCAGAATCGATTCCGAAAATTCTTTCACTAATGGGGAGCTACATTATGCCTAAGGTTTCTGATTCCTGCCCTTGACCCGTTCTCCTTGGGGTCGCGCAACACGTTTTCTTCTTCTATATTCCCCTGTCGGACGTCAAGGCATCATAAAGCGAGTAAAGCCGTGGACACAAGTTAGTAGTTCATGAACCGTCATAGATGCATTGGCAAATATTTTTCATGCACATGTATTCGTTTACTTACTCTGGCATACTTTTTAGGGAAATAGACGTCTGTAGTAGTATTGAATTTTATACTTCATTCGCTTTCATAACTTATGGGTGTATATGACACCCACATTCCGCAGTTACTTATATTTAAGTTGCATGTAGGTAATAGGCGACGAACCTATTGCCATCAACCGGGCACAAATCCAGACTCAGTGTGTGCTATTGAGAAATTTCTGATGGAAAAAACACACTAACACCCTATGACACTTTGCCTTTATTATTTCAAATAACCCCTCCCGGTCTTGGGCAGAGCGAAAGGGAGTGTCAGACTTCTACTGACTAAAGACCACCCATGTTCCTTCTTAGGCCTTTTCGTCGAGGCCGCGGTATCTCTTGCGAACGACCCGCAGCCCCGACGGGATGACACTTTGCCTGACATGAGAATCGAACCCGACCTCAAACACAGCTGTCACGCTTGCAACTACTAGACCAACGAGGCATTTATTGGTTAAGTTTAACATCATCTGCCTAGCCTTTTCCCAACTATGTTGGGGTCAGCTTCCAGTCTAACCGGATGCAGCTGAATACCAGTATTTTACATGGAGCGACTGCCTTTCTGACCTCCACAACCCAGTTAATACTGGGTAATACGATACCCTTTGGTAAGACTGGATGTCAGACTTTCAGGTCACTGACTACCTGTTACGACTGTCAAAGATCTGTTAAGTCTAACAGTCTAATCAAATTGTAAAAATCAATGTTACGGTATGTGCTAACATCAGCTTACGAATTTCGTCTCAAAGAAACTATTTTTAGACGTCCCTCATTTTCCTTCAACGTGTAGACTGTAAAACGTGAAGCCTATTCTTCTTCTCCACCCTAGTGTCACCGGGCTTATTGCAAAGCCTCTTTGCTAATGGACACTTACTTATTTGACATGAAGGGGTATATTGGATGATTCTTTGTAACAACAAAAACACTTTATGTTGAAACTTAAAAAAAAATGTATGCAACAATACTTTGTTTGGAAAAGCACATTTATATCAACTTACTCTAATATTTTTTTTTTTATTTCAAGGTTGATTAAGGAGAAACTATGAGAAATCATCACAAGATTTCACCAAACAAAACAGTGATTATGACGATTACAACAATCACGGAAACAAATGACGATCTCCGTTCAAAATTCTGTCACCGTTCTAAGAACGTGGCCAGTTGTAAATCTATTTAATTGCCAGTATTTAAAGCTTTTAACGTTTTTACATAATATTTTTGGGTGCTACCTCCTGCGGGCCGCAGGAGCTCTGCCGTAAAACAATAAAATGTCCTGTTGTACTGTTAGCCCCTTTGTGTTCTGTCACAATCGGCGACATTGGCCCTAACTGCCGGTCATTGTTTCTGAATGACAAATGAAGACGTTGGACAACACTGAATTTTGTTAATACTCACTGTAGTTTCTTGATTTCTCATTAATACTTTTGTATATTATTTTCCCACTTATTGCTTTATTAAATTTCGTGATTTGATAGTTTAAAAAACACATTACTGAATTTCACAAACCATAGCAGCTCATTAAATTAAACAAAATCAACTCTTATATTGATTTATACATAAAATATATTTGACCACATTGAATTTATATAAAAAAATTGAGCTAGACGCACGTGCGATATTTTATGTCAAAAGACGAGGTTCCGCGCGGGCTAGCTTTTTTTGAAATAAAAATTACCGTCGTAAGAGAAATAATTATGTTGAGTTTTCCTCAAAAAACCAAGCTTTTTGAGGAAAAAAAAATGTAAAACAAACCCCAATCGGAGTCCCGGACCACGGAACGCGGTCAAAGCGCAGGGATGGTAGGTGAGTGTAACTGAAACTATGATTTATTTGAAAACAGAAGACAATTTGGACTTAACGTAGATATAAAATAATAAAACATTAAAAGTAACACAGTGGCAGATATTTAATTAACGCATTTCATCCTATGTTTAAATTATAGTCAGAATAATTAACAAATAATAAGTTAACCGAAATACAAAATCCTGAAATACCTGCTGACTGAGTGGTAAAGCCTGGAATTATACATTTCGCAATAATTACAGCGAAATTTCCCTGAAATGCCACATTGTTGAAACGAACGTGAATATTCCAGATTAATTAGTGCTTCAATCATAATGATTATTAAATTTCTGTGTACCTACAATTCGTTTGCATTTTCGAATGATGAAATATTTTAAAATAGGGTGTAATGTTGCATGGTTTTAAATCTGTTTGTTATAAACTTATGAATGAAGTGTCGTTGTTTATGGATGTCGGCTACTTGGTTTACCATTTGAAAATATTATAATACAACTCTTAAATTGAGTCTGGTAGTTATTAGTTGAAAACAATATTTCTTATAATGCAGAACAAAACGATTTCTACTAAAGTGTCCTTTCTGTAGTAATAATTTTAACCTCTTACAGAATCATCATTATGTGTGTGGGATTATCAGATCATTATGTGAACTAAGCAGAAGGCACACACAAGGCGCAAGGCAAGTAGGTATGTGAAACTTTATTCCAATCATTACTATACATCAGTTAATCATTGTCAACAAAACAAGAAACAGCACCTTCTAAAGGAGCCATTAAATACAACACCTCAATAAAATGTTTGTAAACAAGCAAAGCGCTCCAGCTGTGAGCACCAGCATGGCCCAGCTAAGACAATGTCTACGCCTAATGGCTACCGATGACTCACTAACTATAAATATATCATTGTTACGAAGACTTCCACCGAGCTTACAGGAATCACGAGCGATTGTTGTCCCTTCTATGCTAAAACCAGACTCATAATTTGTTCAAAACAAGACACGCTCTTTGACTCCATAGTTCCATATTCCTGATAAAGGGTCACAGTATGACGTCCAACTCGAACGAAACTCACTCTTTTGTTGATTAGAAAACAAAACGGCGTGTCGACACCCTCGCATCTATTATTTAGTACTGTTTCAATTCCAATACTGTCAAAATGTTGGACAAAAACATGGAACGAATGTCACCCTTTGTGATGCGAACCTTAAAACGATAATGAAGGCCGTTATTTATATATTATTACTTGAATTCCCCGTTACAGATATGCTCGAGACGTCGTCGGTACAATATTGTCTTTTGTGTAAAGGTCTTTAGAAAGTGAAATAAAAGTTAATGATTCTTGATGTGAGAATTCCTGAAGGTACCTCTGAAACATTTTTTCAAAACCAAATAAACCTGTAAAGAAATAGATCGCCATCTAGCACCATTTTTATTGCTCAATCGTCCGTTTGTAGAATTAAATAAAAATCCGCCTTGTTGCGCTTGCTAGCGAAAAAAATGTTTTATTTTAGTCAATATTCCACAAAAACTAGGAATCTGTGTTGACTTTTTTGGTCGAGTGATCAGTGGACATGCACGACTTTCGCATTTGATCGAGTCTCTGTGGACAGCGGAATGCCGCCGGATCATTTCTCGTGAGAACCGATGAACGGCAACCAGAGTCAAGTGCCGTCGACAAATATTTTTGGGTGATTGTAAATTTTTGCTAAGCAAATGCTTTCGTTACGCTACTAAATAGCTTTCTTGAGAAGCAATTTTAAATGTCTACCAAAAGTTAAATGTCACTTCGTTTGAGAGTCCTGAGAATTGTGTCAGGCATTGATTGAATTTCTTTTGTTACCTAACAAAAAAATGTCTAATTAAAATTAGATTCGAATAATGTCTAAAAATACTTCCTCAAGTTAAATGACAGTTGCTTGGAATTGGCATTTATTTGACACTTTGAGGACATCCATCCAATTATTTTATTGATGAAGACATCTTGAGAAATCCGATCTAAAACTTGGCAATCGTTAGGAAAATCGCAATGCAAAGTAAAAAATTAATTACTGTCAATTCTCCAGGGTTCGAGAGACAGTTTTCAGCAAACAACCTGTCGCGTTGGTAGTGGACACAGCTCAATCAGGTAGCGACAGTGTGTCGAATGCCTGTCGGGTCGGATCGTGACACGTGCGTGAATTATCCGCTGTGAAAATCGATCGAGTACCGATAAGATTTTTCCGAAAAAGCAAAGCCGACGTCCGATTAGTGACGTGACGATCCCCACCGCCCCCAAATCCGAAACTCACGAAGCACCTGCGATCACACCCGACCCGCTATAACTGTCGCTGATATTTTTGAATGTTTAATTGCTGAACAGTTAGCCCGTAATTCAATTTTGTGATTTTTCGTTCTCACGCGCTGTAGTGTGAGAACAATCATCTAGAGAGTTTTACATGTTTTAGTAGTCGTTAGATACGATTACCGCTGTCCGATACGCAAATACAAGATTGCTATGTATTTATAACATACCGGAAACTAAACGCAGTTCACATAACTATTATTATGTACCACGGTGCTAATTCGATTATTGATATCTGCCATTTGTTTTAAAAGTTATACTTTGAAGATATCATGAATGAATTGTTAGTAGCTGACATTGTGAGAATGTAGCGCAATTCAATAACACTTGGACGTTACATTTTATTGATTGGAAATAAAGAAATTGCAGATAAAATGAGCTCAATGTTACGCTTCTTCATTCTTCTCTTTTATCAGCTTTTAGACATTGCTACCGTAAGACGTGTGTATGACCTAATACATATTCATATTGATCTCCTCATTGTCATACAGTAGTGGATGTATTAAGTCGACTTAGACCACAAAAACCCACATCCGCCTCCGCAAAGAGTCCCCGCCCAGTTTTCCAACAAACTTGATTCGTCATGTCCAATTAAAACTGAGCCACGATTTTTCTCATCGACGATCTTAGATTTTTGGATTAGTATGAGGTTGGATAAGGCAGTCGCTTGAGTCATGGAATAAAAAGTCTTTAAGAACAAGAAGAGGGGTTCTCAACATTGTAATATTGTTTGCTTGCTATATTAGTTTTAAATTATAATTATACTACTAAAATATACAACACAAAATAATGTCCGGTAAAGCATTTGGTATAAATAAAAAATTTAAAAACTGTAGTGGATCGGAAATTATGATACCAAAATATATGAAACGGAACAACAAGCTACCTTCACTAAAACGTGGGCGACTTCCCGGTACGTCTCATTAAAGTTACACGTGTTCAAAGGTTTATATTATGAAGAACAAGCTTTTACGTGCAATCAACTTAAGACTTTCCATTAACGTTAGGACATTTTTTGCCGCATTTTCTTTCCTTACCTTCTAAGTGTCACTTCAAGCCTTTCATGAATTTTAAAAACTTGACTTTTAAAGGTAGCTCCTTTGACCTTTGAAAGTCAAGTTTTTAAAATTCATCACAAACTATACAACCAGTAGGTACCAATTTCAAACCAATTTTTTATAACGGCATTAGGTAGGTATACATCAAGCAACTTTAAAAAAAAAAACAGCCACGCAGTTTCGTATCCATAGTTGTTGATTCCACGACACAGACGAATATCGTCGTCAAGTCAACTGCGGTTCCCACGCGTGTGCTTTACCGAATACTTTTTGCGTTCAACAATCCGTTTTTGTGGTAAAAACCTGACTGAAATCACGTTTTCCATTCAAAAGCTTTACTATGTTCGAGTAGGTACGCCTTCCGCGTTGATTGAACCAGGTTGACGTCGCGACGCCGAACGCTTTGACAATTTTTATCACCTTTGATGGAATATTATTTGGAACTGCAAGCATCACTACGAAAGAAAGGGAGCTGATGTTAATAGTTTTAAAAATAAAACGTATGTTTGAAGTTGGAACAAAGTAAGATGGCAGCATTAGTTTCGATTTTAGCCACGTGCACGATGACTCTTTAACAGCAATACCTTCGGCTACCGAATTTTAATTTTAAACGTTCTACTCATTTACAAGTTTCCATTTTCAAACTTTTATAAACTTTTATTTATATAACTAATGACTAACCTTGTCAAAGTCTCATCTAAGAAGAAGAATACCGAAGAAGGTAAAACACCGGGAAAGTTGTAAAGGAATGGGGGAGACGAGGCTTTTGCCCAGTAGTGGGACAAGACAGGCTAAATAGAATAAAGAATTTACAAATTAAAATAATAAGACTCCTCTATATTTGTAGTAATCCACTAAGTGCTCATACTTTGTTTGAATTTGAAATCTTCAGGGTGTATTTCTACCATCCTTCTACTATTTACATTGAAAACCACCGAAACCAACAAAATAACTATTCTAGGAACAAGTCGCACCCTTTTCCAGTAATTTATTTAAGAGTAAACTAAACAAAATAACATGAACAAATATTCGGAGCTCTTATCTTTAGTAGACGGTAAATAGATCTTTTTACCGAGGCGAGGTTTCATTTCACTAAAGTAACAAGACTTTATTTTACATTTTTTTTAACTTTTATTTTAAAGCTTGGTCAAGGAGCTCATGGGTATATAATAACAGCCACTCGGAATAATCTTCAGGTTAAGCCGCATTTGTCTAGGTTGGTTTATGGATGGGTGGGC
This sequence comes from Diarsia brunnea, assembly GCA_949774965.1. Lineage (NCBI taxonomy): Eukaryota > Metazoa > Arthropoda > Insecta > Lepidoptera > Noctuidae > Diarsia > Diarsia brunnea. Next base: position 9,268,472 of record OX459013.1, on the reverse strand, counting down.
ACCTATTATATACCGAGTTTACTAAACTAAGACTAAAAGACGCTCCTCATCATTCTCCTGCCTTTATCCCAATTTATTTTGGGTCGACGCTTGACTTTCTTCACGCGTCGATTTTCTTCTTCGATGCATCTTAATATTCGTCACTCAGCAGTGGTGACTACCGAGATGACACTTTATCATCTTTCCTATGCAGTGGACTACTTTTTTGTCCACAGTAGGTGTTAAATATCATAAATAAAATGAAAAAGTTTATCGGTCAGTGTTTTAGCGATTGGGAAGTCCCACTGCGCACTTTTCAATGCCGGGTTAACATTCATTGAATATATTCATGTGATTGCATCCAGATTAATCGGGGACAATATTTTCGTTTAATTAAGGTTACATATTTACGTCCCGAAAATCACGACAGTCTATTCCTGAAAACCCTTTTCATTAAAACCTCTAAAACGTTTCACATTAGATTCCGAACGATAAGTAGTATGTACTTAATCCCCAGCATTTCACCGTTTCAATAAGGTTTTAGTTGAAAAGCACTGAAATGAAAATTGATTATAAATATCCCGTTTAAGCAACAACATTATTAGAAAAGTTATATAAATAGATTTTAAAATGTAGGTTGAAAAATTGATGTAGGTTTTACTCGGAAAATCGCACCTTTTGAACCTAATCCAATTATTGAAAATATTTTTAATTGGTTTTACGCTAGGCTCATCGCTCGGTACTGTTTGGGTGCAGACTAAGGTGGTAATTATGTATTTTTGATATTTTACAAATCGAATCGCCATATACCTACTTAGTAAGTATAAATCATTTTAAAGAATCTTTTGAATGGGTACATTTGGATTTTAACCCTTACAGTCAACACGAAGCAACTTTTAAAAGTAATTTTCTGTATTGAGTAACGCTGTTTTCACGAGCAGAGTAGTATTTTGGAAGTTATTATTGAACGAAAAATGTCTCATCTCAAAGGAGGAGATCGTGGCTTAATAATAACTGCCACTCGGAACGATCTTTAGGTTAAGCAGCGCTTGCCTTGGTTGATCTGTGGATGGGTGACCGCTCATTACATACCGAGTTACCTCCGTGCCTCGGAAAGCACGTTAAGCTGGTGGTTCCGGCTGCCATATAAAGATCTTTGGCAGTCGTTACAGGTAGTCAGTGACCTGAAAGTCTGACAACCAGTCTTACCAAAGGGTATCGTATTACCCAGTATTAACTGGGTTGTGGAGGTCAGATAGGCAGTCGCTCCATGTTAAAACTGGTATTCAGCTGCATCCGGTTAGACTGGCAGCCGACCCCAACATAGTTGGGAAAAGGCTAGGCATCATCAGATGAGGTCTCATCTCAAAGTAGAAACCGCTATAGCAAAGTGAAAAGTGCGTTTTAACCGAGTATACAATATACATATAAATGCTCGTGACTGTATACTACAATATCAAAGATAAAATAAATAATATCAAAATAAAAATCGTTTTACTATAAATAAACCCGGATAAAATTGAGATTAGGGTAAACTGGGTAATATTAATATTGCCACTTTCTAAACGTTTCCATCATCCCTTTGAAATAAGGTATAAAAATAAATATAATAATTTTTTACGTGAATAAAAGCCGGTAAGATTTTATATGACACAGATAGAACGGATAAGGGTTACCTTGGTGATACTCGTATGATATTTTCTTCACTTCAATAAAATAACCTATTTCTTTTTAACCCTCTATATTTTTTATATCTGTAATTTGTGTACATCCCGGAACGCTTCGCTAGATAACTCGGTCGGATTAATCTTCAGGTTAAGCCGCGCTTATCTAGGTTAGTCTGTAGATGGGGGACCCATTACATACCATGTTTTCCTCAGCCTGGAAATCACGTTAAGCCGTCGTAACAGGAAGTAAAGGGGTATCATAATTATTATCTAGTACTAACTGGGTTGTGGAGGTCAGATAGGCAGTCGCTCCATGTAAAATACTGGTATTCAGCTGCATCTGGTTAGACTGGACGCCGACCCCAACATAGTTGGGAAAAGTCTAGGCGGATGATTAATTTGTGTAAATCTACTATCTTTCTGATAAGGAAACACTGACGAATACGAGTTATTAAAAAGTTTAACATCTAGGAAACCAAGGCCAAGCTGCGGGTTTGTCTTAATAAACCTCTTGCCTTGATTGTTCAAAAGCCACTTCATTTGAGTTCGAGTTTCAAGAGTTCGACAAAGTAAAAATTGCGATTCAAAGTATAAGTTCCTCATAAAATATTTAATTCTTACTTTAATAAAGATTCAGTATGTATGCTAAACTTATTAAATCCTTGTGCAGAAGTATTTGTATTGGTATGTAAACTTAATATAAATGTATGGTTAACTTAACAACACACATAACTGGCGAAATATGGGTGTACACCTCTGCCTAGCCCTTCCAGGATTACAGATGAAATATTATGGAATGTAGAGTTAACTATTTTAATTTAAAATAATTTTAGAACCACCATGATATGAGACGATATGAGATGATATGACTATACTGATATGAAAGTACTTATGTACACACGCCCCATTAAAATTGTCATTTACTAAAAACTCTGCTCGACCCAAAATGCGAAGCATGATATTAAATTAAAAAACTCTTATTTATTTTGTGTGCGATAAATAACTAATAAACTAGAGGTGCATAAAAAATTATAATCATTTATTCATGACAACCCTTATTTTATAACCTAGCAAATATTACTACACAACTCTTTCTCATTTAAAAAGAGAAAATGATAATAGAAAAAAGTGGCAGGCTTACATTAACGCAACACGTAGCCGACAAAACATGCAACTCTCACAAAATGCTCAGTATATTCTAAATTTATTCCTATCCCTGCTCACCCGCCCACGCAAACTGCGCTATGATACGGATCCTCAAGAGAATTAGTCCCATTACATGTGGAACTTGCATTTGACTGCCTAATTACGGCCATACAGCGCTGAAAGACACCCGCTGCCATTGTCTATGTGAAGCTGAATTCCCGTTGTGGTAGCCTAGTTTAATACTGTTCGCAACTGAAACGTTTATTACGTAACCACCACAGCGTGTAGCGTGGCTTATTTTAGTTACATTTGTTAGAAAGTATTTATTATATTAAAGCTACAATGTTTAGTTTTTCAATGAGTCTGACTAAAACAATAGAAAATCAAATGCAATAGTTTGTACAGAACTCGGAAGGCAAATTTTTCTTAGCATGTTGATGCATTAGCATTGAATTTTATATTGGTAAAGTTCAGCTTAAAATTTGACTACTATTTTGGCGTAAACATATAGATAAGGCGTAAAACTTCACTCATCATCATCATCATCATACACAGCCCGACTTCACCTACTGCTGAGTATAGGCATCTCTTTGCTTGTGTCAAGCTCCTCACTCTTGTACCAGCCTCATCCAAGATATTCCCGCAATGGTAACAATGTCGTCAGCCTATCCACCGCTACTCAATCACAGCTTTACTTTAACTGCCATCATCCAATTACAATGTGTGAATTGTGCGATTTGTTTAGTTACAGGAATCGAACCAGTCCGAACCACACTACACAGTCATTCATTTTACAAAGCCTAGAAACTTCAAAGGTTTTCAAGAAGGATAGATTTCACCACTTTATTTTATTTACAGTAGATTTAGATTTGCTGAACGCAAACATACTTCGTGATAGGCCAATGTAAGTATGTACGAATGTATGCAGTAATCCGTTTTTAAACCCGCTTAATTTGCACCGAACATTAAACCATATTCATAAAACCATGTCATTAATGACGGTCATTGTAACATTACGTAACCGTAAAATAGTCACACGGTTTCAGTTGAAAAGCAATGCAAATCATTTGAGGAAAATAGCAGTAAATCTGAATAAACTGCAGAAGGACATAAATTAAGTACTTTCCTTCATAAAAGTTAGTACTTAGTATGTTTTCCGACCGCCTTATCTTAGTACTTTTGCCGGTCGTAAAGTTTCCTTAGCATAAATGCCAACTTAGGCCCATTTCGTACGCATACTTCCTAAACTTCTACAAACTCCTGAAGAAACTACATTCCAGAAACGTTGGAAATGTTACTGAGGTAAAACTATGTTGTGGTAACAAATACACCCATTACCTACCTATTCAGTTTCACCTAATAGATCAAACTTGATCTAGTTTGTAGAGTCTCTCGAGCACTAACACGCAGCAAAATTCAACCCTGATTTTCTCATGAAACAACACTTTCTACTTTTAAGATAAGATTACTTTTTCGTAATAGTATAAGTTCGAAAATGCAATGTCCGTAACGACATAAGATAACAATCAATACAGTAGGAGTAAATCATTCAAAAAATTGCGTGTTACAAGGAAACCAAACGACTGGTTTGAACTTGGAAAATATTTTTCTTGACCATGACCATACCATGACTATGTTTTCGTACTCTTTCGCGCAGATTTTGAAAAGTTTCTATAATCGTTCAAATTGTTTTAACATCAACAGGAATACTCACATATTGGCAAAGAGAAATTCAGTAGTCTGTAGTCGACGTTCAAATAATCGGGCTAACGAATGTCAAAGTTATGGTGATCGGGATAACGTACGTATTGCCCAACTACTCAATTGAGATGTCACCTGTGTGTGACTTGCCTGAGATATGACTACAACAATGCCAGGTAGGCTTATAGGAAAACACTTCGGTGCTAAATGTTCGAGTAGGATTTGGTAAACGCCTTAATCGTGTTTGTCCCTGAAAATAAACTGAAAGTTTTTGGGTTAATTAAAAACCTTGAATTATTTGCATTAGCATTCATTTATTCTGGGTAAACCGTTATTTTACAAAGTGCTTAGTCGCTATACTTAATTCATCTAAATTACTATAATATACCTATAAATAAATACATTATTTATATAAAATCACAACTTCATTCAAGGCAATTTTAGGATCAATCTTTTGGGTATAGTCACTAAAAGATAGAGTAACATTTTTCCATATTTTAACTTAAGCATGTTCACAAAATTATTATATTGACGGAAAAGTGTTCTGCCTTTTAGTAACTAATATTTTTTTATTAGGAAAGTTATTATGTTTATTGATTTTAAAACATTATTACAACATTGCTTACTAAACATTGATTATATCTAAAATACAATATACATATAACAACTTATAAAATGTAGTAACGATCTAAATATAGAAAGATAAAAACCTACGGGGAATTTTGTATTTAGTGCGCACATTTGAGTACAGGAACCGTAAATATTACAATATACAACATACTGTGAATCTATAACCTATTCAATAAAGCTCTATATTACAGTGAAGGCTAACGAAGGCTCTAAAAATATTGAACTCCAATGTATTGATTACAACCTACTTTATTGCAAAACTGTAAATATACAAAATATTATATTATCTTCTGTAGAAATATTGAAACACTCTGTATTATGAAGGCACATTACGATATGTACTGAAACTATTGTGAATCTTAGCAACACAGTAATTATGATTATAGCATTATATTGCTTAATAAAAGGCAATTAGGTCTAGTGTACTCTGCCCATGTCCATGCCGCCGAGTTGCCCTAAGTAAGGATAGCCAGATTTCGCCTCTGTGGGTGAATGCGCATGAGATGCGTAGTGTGATGCGTTGGTGCCAAAGAACGAACTGTAACAAAAGAAAAATACATGAAGAATCTCGTATTTTATATAGCAAGGGGCATGTAAGCCTCTTACATCACGAGCCAGCTCGAATAGGTAGTACCTAGACATGTATAGGTAGTTATTAGTAGGCGTCGCGTCGGGTAACAATAGATCGCAAGCTGCATAAAAGTCGAGGTATTTTACACCAAAGACACGTAATCTATCTAGTCGATATAGTTACCCAGGTACATTGAATTTTACTATCAATAACTTGACTTAGCGTGGGATACTGCCCACTGTGCTGCATAATTTTATCGCTTCATAAGTTCCGTTCGGTCTTAAAACATTATATCAAGAATCTAACGATTAAACTAAAAATAATGAAATAATAACACAGTGTGCAAGCTCTAATGCCGCCTTGTAATTGTGACTCGCACCGCGGCCTACCGAACTACATAATTTAGTTGAGGTCTCTATATGCACACTCCGAGGTATTTTCGGAAGCATTTCGTGACTGAGCGTGCAATAAAATTTTAATTCATAGTTAATACAGTGGCTAATACATTATTAAGGTACATTAGTGTCGTACATCGCTCATAAACTACGAAGGCCGCACGTAATGCTGCGCAGGTTCAACTATTACGATCACAATGAAAACCTACATTTTGTTGCTCTGAATAATGCATAATTACTTTGGAAGGCAGTAAAAAATAATATTTTCTTTAGTGATCATTACTCAAGCCAGTTCCGAGAGCTAGCTAGACAGGTTAACGGCGATTAGGTATTAACTTCATCCCAAATACCACACTTTACCCTTATGGCAAATATGTGCATAAACATTTTAACATGAGAATGAAACACGTGCGAAAACAATAACCGTGCGAGCGTTTCTGCAGAGGAAAGTGTTCAGGCAAGGTGGTTGCTCCGCGCACCGCACGCGAGCCGAGCTGCAGTTTAGGAAGTCGAATGCAAATAGCTGCAGATAAGTTTTAATACCGGGTTCGCGTTAGCATAATGCTTAGGTTCACTGCACTAATGTCACGTTCGGCCTCTCATTAATTGCCGAGCCGACCACAAAGCAACGTGTGGTTATCTGTTATCCGCTACGTATTGTGCCGGCGTAGATTTCTAATATCAATAAATGATCGGCAGCCGTATTACTTGGAAGCTATTAACCTAAACAAACGGGCGTTTGTTGTTTCTGTTTCCCAGTAAATACGAGGACGAATGATGATATAATAAAGCATTGCGAAAAATAATTGGTTTGCCGAAAACGGTATTGATTGCTGTTTACTTTGGCAATTATACCCGAAAGTGTTAATAAATCAAGCTCTGAAATATGTCGTTTAATTAAATATTCGGTAACAGAAAACGAGATGAACATCAGCAATTCCACGAACCTGTTTGTGGTAATATTGGGTTGACTAAATTGAATAATTTTGAATAATATGCCGAATACAGAAATACATAGTTTACAGTGCTGAGTCGAAATTACTGATATGATTGGAGCATCGATACGTTATTATGTAGATTTATCGTATTCTGAAAGAGAATAGGGACGCTTTTCTCATTTTTATTTCGAAGTTATAAATATTATTTTTCTTGTTATTACCCTCAATACAATAATTTCACGTAAATACTACCTAAGTGTCGTAGAACCACCAGTGCGGCAAATAAAATAAGGAATGAGGTGACAATCACAATCGCTATTTATGGCCAATGACTGTCCACGTTAATTATAGCAAAACGTACATATCTCACTACTAATAGATAGGCAGCTTACTGATTTATTATGACTCATGGACATTGTACAAGATATAGCGTTTCCTACTGCGGTAACATTGCGTGGAGCCGACGGAAAATCTCATTTGATTATATCTAGTATAATCAAATGAGATTTTCTTCTATTATCCCATCTTTAAACAGACATGAGACGTCTATTAGCCACACTTTCGGCACACAATACAATATTTTTGGCAGACAAAAATAACAAATAGAGTTGAAACGAAGTGTTACGTCAATCAAGCGCGGGTAAAGGACTAGATAAGACATACCGACACATAAACGAAGCTAACCAATATGTTATTAGTTTGTCTTCTATTGTGCATGCCGAGATATTGTGTGTGGTCCAATGTGAGGTTTATAGACGTGCTTTGTCTCGATAACACAGATAAATGTCGTCGCCGTATACAGTACAAAGCGACAATGTATTTGTCACATTGTCATTCGACAAATTCAGTTTGGGAGTTACACATACTATCGACCAGCGCACGAGTGAAATGTTTTCTACGACCTTCTTTTTGTTGTTATAAAACCCAGATCCCAGAGACGATATATCGTATATCCTGAGAGAATTTAAAATAACTAAGAAAAAGTTTAATTAAAAATCGATCCAAAATCCCTATAAAATTCGCAGCCCTATTGCATTCACGATCGGATCGGCGTATTACGAGGCGCGCGCTGTAATAACCACCCGCGCGGCGTATAATGGCCGACTTCTTACACTCTTAATTGATTAGCGGCCGCTTCGGCTAATGATAAAGGAAGGTGAAAAGAAATAAAACGTACGCACCCCGATTTGCGATCGAGCCCACGCCCGATCGATAGCCACCGGACGCGGCATTACACGCATCCCGTGTAGACACGCTCGAGAACTCGATAGTCGACACGAGATGACGAGACGCGTCATACGCGATACTAATACCGATTGACTAACACCAAATAATGTCATTGCGAACGTGCGCCCTAAACCTACTATTAGTGTAACAGTCATATCTGGTATTCACATAATAGATAGTTATTTAAATGATCGGCAGCAAAGGTCACTTTATTGTAATTGCATATTCATCCGCATAAGCCGAGTCAGATGAGTAGCTCGACATCAATAATTCATAGAGCTACTTAGTTGCCGTCGGGGATTATTAAGATGTTTTAATCCATGTTTGCTTTTTATGATGTAAAGTTGAATATTAAATGAACGTGGAAAAAACTTACCTATAGTTTTCAGGCCAGGCGCTGACTTCGGCTAGTTTGTTTTGCGCGTGTCCGCTCAGCTGCCGGGTCGTCCAGTGGTTGTGCGCTGACATGGCGTGCTCCTGCTTCGAGTAGTCTCCATATCCGTACGGATGGGAGAGCGGTTCGCTGGGGTTCGCGTACGTTGAATGTTGGTAAGTTAGTGCACTGCTCTGGTTCGCAGAAGGACTCGTCGTAGTCGGACTTGAGCTGGGAGGCGTGGCGTCAGTGGGTGCTTGTAAGGGAGTAGCTAGTTCCGAAGAATGGGACAGAGGCGTTAGGTTACCGGAGGTGAAAGAACTTGACGTTGGGGGATGTAGAGAGGATGCTGCAAGCGCTGACTGGCAAACAGAAGGAGCGCTTAACGCAGATTGATGTAGGGATGGCGCTAGAGCGGAGTTCAGGACGGAGCTAGTGCCCAACGCAGATGAATACGATTGTTGCCAAGATGCGCATTGTGCATTGAAGGTAGACGGCGGCTCGTATTGTTGATGCACCGAAGGGAACGCTGACTGCAGAGACATGGTGTTGAAAGCGCTCAGTTGCTGAGAGTTCAATTGCTTGCGAAGTCGAGCTCTCCGGTTAGAAAACCATACCTAAACAAAAGAAAACTTTATTTAAGTCCTTGTTAGGAATAATTAAACATTACTGATCGCTCAATGTAATCTGAACGAGAAATCCAATCAGTTAATTGCGTTTATAATTATTATTGTTTCTCCGTCTTCACTTGATAAGGCTACGTACGTTTGTTGGCCTAGCAAAAACTACCATTTGAATTAATGTTAGCCTTAATTAGCCTACACTTTTGACAGATACTGCGATTGATACTGCTATAAATATCACGCATACCTAACTCATCAATACATAATTATAGAGCTAAGTCGATTACACCGTCTTATACAGGCCTACAATTACGGGGGGCTACTAATTGACCAAAAACTGATAAAACATCGGTAGCGATGAACAACATATGGTAGCTCTGACTATTGTTGTAATTAATTATAAAGGTAATTATGTTTTTTTTCAGTGCCACGCTTTGTGGGGGCGGGAAGTGAGTGCGGCCAACAATGGGATTGTTTGATTGCGTTCATCTATCATTGATACACCCGACCTGTTTCGAGTTGGCTACCGATACTCTTTGGCCCTGTGACGAAGAAATCACCCTCTGTTTAATTGAGAATTATGGTTGGAGGTAAACTGTTTCCTCAAACTGTGTTCGAGCAACCACAACTAATTGCTTTTATTACTAAGTTATCTAGTGACACGTGGTCGCGGCAGACCACGAGGGAGATGGCTAGCTATAATAGCAAAAATAGTATCTATATATATGGTAGTGGTGGTGGTATGGTAGTGGTATGTATGGTATATGTATGGTATCTGTATATATGGTAGTTAGGTGCTCATTCTTGAGAATAGTTTCGTTCAGTTTTTATGAAGTCATTAAGTAGTAGTCGCACATACCTGAACTCTAGCTTCAGTAAGCTTAGTTTTCTGCGCAAGTTCTTCCCTCGTGTAAACATCAGGGTATTGAGTCCTGGTGAAAGCACGCTCTAAGGCTTCAAGCTGATCTCCAGAGAACGTAGTCCTGGACCTTCTTTGTTTCCTCTTCAGGGTGATACCAGGCTCCGATTCAGTGTCGGAGTCTTCACATGATGATGGACCTATTGAAATAAAGAAATACTTTGTTGTTACAACGTACTATGTGCCAAGAAATTCACTTAAAACTATGATTTCACTTGTAAGTACAAGCTATAAAAATTACATCGTGGCTATATTCCAAATGGTCACCGTCAGAAATGACTCTTCAAATAATATGAATTTTGTCGTTGTAATAGGTAATTTTTATTGCGACTTTCTAAGATCATTTGTTTTTGTTTTACGTCGATTATATTGGACTACCGCGCGGACCACACGCGGCCTCGATTAAATTAAACGTAACCACATTACACTACGCCTCTAGTAGCCTCAAATGAATTCTTCGGGGCCTTAATAAATATTACTTTGTGCTAGCTGATAATAAAATGGAATTAGATTATAGAGAAGTTGATCGCGTTCTTATCTTGTGTAAGCCACACCGCTGGAATTTAGAATTGAGATTTTTGTTTGAGCTTTTACTTTAGTGAAGGGTACAAACCAAAAATAAACAAATGTCCGAGTATGCAAATTTTCAATATGCAAACTTGGTCAGACCGGACCCTGAAATAATAATCAACGGCCGATGTTACCAAAGTCCGCGCGTATGCAAATATTTCCACGAAAAACTCGCGACCAAAATGTACCGTTACCCGCCGTCACAGGACAGGCACGAACAGCAAATTTTCAATACTCGAGCTCGAGCACTAAAGGGGGCCGCTTTTCCAGTGTAGATATTACTTTGGCCGCGCACAACTTAATATGCATAATCTTATCGGTGCGCAGAATCTCGCCGGCAAAACCGCGCTCCGTCACTGAACCGGGATATTAGGAGCGCCATTTTATATTGGATAGCTATACGGCACAAGACGTGCAGTACGGACAGATTGTCGTAATGCAAGCCCCGCGGCCAAACGCGATGGGATAATAACACCTTTGGATACTAATTTCATTTTTATAACCTACAATTTCGAAGCCGACACAAGGGGCGCTGCCGTGGCGTGCGCGCGCGCCGCGCCCGCTTCACTTTTACGTGGATTATTAACTTTATACGCCATTTTGTGAAGTTTGCAAACGTTCCGACAGTCTCATTATAAGAATAAATTTATAATAATAGTATGCTTTGAACTAAATTAAGTGATTATGGTCTCGAATCAGCGTTAAGGACTACGATGACACACCGAGTTATTTACGCGTCATTATGTCCAAGGTTTCGTCAGAAACTTTTTAAATAATTGGATTGAATCCGTCAGGGACTTTGAAATATTACTAAATACTTCTTAATGCCTACCCGCGGTGACCTCGCACGCGGAAAGTATTAGACTCAGAATAAACCACAGCACAGTTAATTCTTTATCAAGAGAGCACAACAACAAACTAGAGCAATATAAAGTTTTATGCAAACACACAACGTGGTATTACTTTTCAAGCGGTAAAGTGCTCCTACAAACTACGCCACCAACTGATACGGCAAATGCAGTAGTGTGAGTACCTGAGGTCACTCCTATATTATTACTTTATTGTGACTTGTTATGGAAAACATATTCCTAATAGGGATCAATTGGATCCATGCAATGCAATTTAATAATCCGAGGTAAGTATATTACTTACCTAGAATACCATCAATGCTGTGATTTCTTCTAGGATCTGATTCATCCCTTTTGCCTCCTCTTATTAGTCTCGAAATCGAACTGACAGACGGCGCTGTATTTTTATCACAAATGCCTTCTTTAATTAGTTTATCTCTAATTTCCCAGGAAAATATACCTGGGTTTTGTCTCTTCAGCTCTTCGATCCTGTTCTCAACTTCTGGAGTCGCAACTCTTGGCTTGGATCCTCCGATCACACCTGGACGTATGGATCCCGTTTCCTGAGAACAACAAAAACATTATGTAATTTCACGTTCTCATCTTTGGAAGAGGAAATTTTTAATCAATAAGAAGAAGTTTTTGGGAGTACGTGGAAGTATGTGAGCTTCCTTACCTGGTATCTGTTTAGTATCTTGGAGACGCAGCCGTGCGAGACGCGCAGCTGGCGCGAGATGACGCAGGGCCGCACTCCCGCCGCCGCCATCTCCACGATCTTCAACCGAATGTGGTTCGGCAGTGGACGACCGTTGATGAACACTCCGCCCAACTGGTTCATACGACCCTGACCTGAACAAACAAACACTCTTAATAACTTCTCCAATATTAAACGCTTTCCCACACCGCCATTTCTAACTCGCAAACGTAAACTTAAGCGGTATACGTGTGTGGAAACCAGTTGCGGATCGACTTCGCTATAAAAGCTAAGCCCTCTGATTGTGTGTATTCTACTGGTGAGGAATATGTTCCAGTATTCTTTACGATCAAGATTTTCTGAATACAATCGTATTTCTATATATCTAAATATACACTCTTCCATAGTATAAGATTATTATGAAAATGTTTTGTGACGCTGTCGCCCGAAAGAAGGCACGTCTTCATATTGGATTTGTATTAGTAGGACAACCAGTAGCTATATTAAACTCAAATAATGCGTAAAGTATCAATAGCAACAATACATTACGGATCACAAAGGTGAGCCCGGTTGCACGTCGCTCGCTCGTACACGCTCTACAATAATATGTACCTACGTCATCGGTAGGCCTCGATCACCTCGTAATTTTACGTTTCATTGGCAGTGTTCTCAAGCAAGAGTATCCAATTTCTTTTACACGAGTGCGGTCAAGCAGAAACGATAACACTTAAACTATTTCTGGCCTTTGTTGGGATCGACTTGTTACTTTACGAGTATCAACTTCTGTTCTCACAAAAAAATATGTTATTCCTAGATTAAATGAAATGCCACCATCTTGTTGTTGTGTGGAGAATTCTGAGAGATTGACGAATCATTCTTGATTTTCAACAGTGAAAAGAAAGGCATCAAAATTTTAATTACTGTTTTATAGCGATGAGTATCGTGAGCGGTAATTAAGTTGACTGGTTCAATGGTGTTTGCGAATAAACTCTCTTGGAATATAAATTGTATTATTTCTGGATATAGTATATTAATGTGGTTATGTGTGCGTAAAGTGTCGCTATTATAATCACATCATTCGTGCGGCGGTGGTTGGGAGACCACCTAACGTCAAAGGGAGCCGCCAGTCGTCGATTTTTGCAACGCCTTTGTGCATGCATGTTAACTTCTATTGGGAAGGAGATGATGTTGAAGAATACATTCAGCTACCTATATTATACAATAGCAAGTGGCTATAATTTGATTTTATACCGTTTGCTTTAACTTGAAAACATTAAAACGAGAAAATGAATACGAAGAATTTAAAAATTTTTGCTATCGTTTGCTATTACTTCGCGAATTTGTTGCACTGGTTGTTTTTTTATAGAAAATGCCAATAAAAAAGTATTCCGATATATTCCTCCATCACAAATCAAAGTTTGACCACATATTAACAGTAAAAAAAATACAACAGTGGCATGTTCCACTTGTGAAGGCATTAATAGTTTATCAATTTCAAATAATTCCTCAAAGGTTCCGCCTCACGTAAGGCCCTAGACCCCTGCTGAGAACCACCAATCAATTAGACAACATGTCAACAAGTATGTCCTTTGATAAGACAAGAAACCGAGACGAACATTAAACATACAATCAAAAGTAGACCATAACACAAACAACTTAGGGTTAACAACTGTATCCATCGATACAACCTTCCAAACTAACAGGAAACCTCTCAGCAGTATTGGAAATTGGACCTTCTTTCGTTTAACTTAAAAGTTGTTATTGTTTTTTGTATTAAAGTGCTTTTGTAGTGTTCAGAGTCACGCCGCGGTTCTGCAAGCGATCCCCATATTTTTTGTAGGAGGCCGTAGACGTTGCGGTGCCTCGAAAGCCCATGTTTTTGAGTGTTAATTTTATGTTCCCGAAATATTTATGACGCATAACGTGTCCATAACAACCCCGCTATACAAATGTGGGTGGCTTTGTGGTAATGTATCACTTCATTATAATATAGTTTTCATTTTGGCGAGATAGTTTATTAGCTTCATATTATATAGCTCTATTACTACGATTTTTTGTGATAAGTGATATATTAGTTCAGAATTCACGACGATTAAAATATCAAACTTCATATTTAAAACTGACAATAACATTCAAATTTAAAACCAGATATCGGAATGCGCAAATAATGTGAATATATTGATTTCTATATTAATAAATTCAATCGCCATACCTAACAAATACCAACTTTATTCCAATTCATGGTTCTATCTATTCCGACCGAACTAACAGGATCAGTCGAACACGCAATGAAATCAATGATGAAATGTTCACAATGAAAATCACAAAGAGGATCTCAAGTGCACAATGCGTAATAGAATTCGCAAACATTGTAACACTATTAACGCAAAAGAAGGTGGAGTTAACAACAAATTCAAACATTCATTGGAAGCTAATCGTCCGGAAGTGCTTTCTGAGCATGCACAAGTAGAGCGCAACAATAACATCGACGAGGGTGGTACGCCAATGTGAAGCACTGAAAGTAAGGTTGAATTGCCAAAAAAATAAATAAGTCACTAGGTCGATATTGTACTCTCAGTAGCTGAATGTTTCAATACCCTAGCTGTCAATATTTTTTACTCACGCGTTTTATTCATAGCAGGCAAGTCTCGTCTGCTTGAAACATAATCACATACTAAACTTAGACATGACACCGTTGCACCGTTGAAGTATAAAATTTTCTCACAATCACATAATCGTGTTCCGATTCGTTCAACCGTTGCGTTCGTGTTAGACGAAATTGAAACAGAGTCAATCATTTAATGCTAAACGTAAGAGGCAAACCGTGACCAAATAAATGAAGATTCTGAATTCACCATTCGCATTTCTGTGTCAACTTTAATTAGCAATCACATTTTCATCAACCTTCGCAGTACTTTCGGGTTATCACTTGCATTGTCGGACACAGATTGAATTTCTTAACCTTCCATCTCCGCTATGACGAAATTCATTTTCTGTTTGTACAACTTCAATTTCTTAATTTAAAACGATCGCGTCAAAACTACGTTGTACTTTGATTTGTTTTAATCGGTACAAATTGAAATCGTGCATTTTGTTTCTACTGTGTTGCACTTTATGTTGTTGAAACGTTTGATGTCTCGGGGTATAACTATTGCACTAGCCGTGGGTTCTACACGGGAATGGCGGCCAATAAAACTTATGAGCGCAATAGGCGTAAAGATATCCTGACCTCATACCTGTGCAGCGACACACACTACCACACTTGGGACACAGTACTTACCTACTATAGGCTCGACTTATTAACCAAGTAGAATAAATCTTTCAAGTTCATGGAGGGCGTAAAATACCATTATTAATATTGATTAAAAAATCAATGAATTGCAGCCGTTGACAAATCATGCTTTTTGAATTTATTACTGGCGGGTAACGCAAAACAGGCAAACATTGCTACGGATACCTACTTGATAAGAACAACGGTACCTACAGTGATAGTTTATAATGTCTGAAGTCGATATCGTATTGTGTAAATAAATCGTAAACCCCGTTTTCACAATCATAATATGTTTCTGCTTGCAAATCAATTTCACGTAGCGACATTAATGTGCCTATAGTAAAATTTATATGGGGCTTTACGTCACACGCCATGCCGCTTTCCTTCCACATGAGTTGTACCAACGATAACTGTACGACCAGTGGGCTCCGCGAAACCTGGTCATAGTTCAGGAAATCTAATTAATGTTCTTGGCGTTTTTGCTTTCGCATTGCAAATTATGAAGCTACAACTTGTTCTATGCCACAAGTTACTGTGCACCAAAGTTGTTAACTACATTAGAAACTGTTCATACATCTGTACGAACAGACATACACATTTTTTTCAATGTACACTACATGTTGATTGACTTCATGGATCTTGAATTTAACCTTATCTAAAAATAAATCATTCTAAGGACAATAAGTATTGTTTCAATTGAAAACATGGAAAATTCTTAAATAAATAGGTAGCTACAGCCTATATCAATAATGCCTTCAATTGCGAATTATTCTTTGATTTTTCTTTGTCTACTTTGAATGATTATTTTAAATTTCATGGATTAATAAGAATTATTTTATATTATTATTTCTTTATGTATGAATGTTCGGAGATTTCAATATTTATAAGTTAAAAGTCTCTTTACCGGTGTAGACTAAATTCTTGTCTTGGCTTCGTTTTGTCTAGGAGAGGAGAGCGCCTGTTGTCGTGGTTACGTGAGAATGCGAGAGCGGCACAAACGACTACATACCATGCATTGTAGCCAAGCGCTGGAGGAATGTCGTGAATTACCGGCGAGAAGGTACCTTCTGGCATACTCTGTGCTGGTGGCGAGCCAGATCGTTACACTACAGCTACACAAACGCCCCTAGAAACAAATTTACTATTGTCGCTCAAAAATATCTTGGAAGAAACGTCACATAGAAACGCTAGTGCAAAATAAATTGAATAACAACAATATGTAGAGCGATATAAAAAGGTTATCACTGAAGCGTGTATAGAGCATACAAAATCAAATTCGATCAACAAGTTGAAGTAACCAACAATACATGCTCCACATTAAAACGTAGGTAATCCATTTCAATGCCTTGCAACTAAAATAACAATGTCCCATCAATTTATATCGAAACAAGATTTCTTTTCTCGTTAAAAAATCATCTGAACGCTAATAAAATAACCTATTACTAGCCGAAATCAAGCAACAAAGAGAGGTGAAATGCCATCTGAATAGGCATTAGAATTGGGCGGCGTTCACAAAGGCTGTGTCATTCCATTAAGCCTTCTTCAAGTCTTCAAAGTATTCTGTGTGGCCCGTGGTCGCGTGGCCGCCTGGCCCCCACTAAATGTAGCAATCGAATATCAAATCAATTCTATTATACTTTCATACGAGTTACATAGCAACTTAGATACCGGCTTATTCTCATTTGGGTAATAGCTCTTGAAAATTCTGAATATTATTTACTTTGAATGCAGTTGATGTTGATAGCGTGAAATTCTCTTCATGCCACCGGTTCACGCCCTCGCCTGTGTGTCAGCAAAAAATATCGACACAATAGATTACAATGGATATAGGTTGACTAGTTTACAATCTAGATTTTGAGAATACTAGTTTATTAAGTCATTTTGGTATTCCACATCCCTGTAAACAGGAAAGAACGCTAGCTACAAAAAGTATGAAATACAAAAAGTTTTTCTAATTTGTTAAAACACGAGTCTCCCCATTGAATGCGTTGCCAACTGTTCAAACTAAGGCAACGCCTTTCGGCATGTCGGAGCTGAATATAATATACGTACCTACGTAGGTAATGAATGGAACTGAATATTTTATTTCAATATAATAGGCTATGTTTGAGAGAGCCCTGTTTGACCTCATTACGTATTCATGACGCGTTATGTACTAATTTGACGGATTCTTTTCTTTTCTTGCACGAAATGGACTCTTTGACGTCGTCACTTGCCGCTTGGACAAAGGTTTTTGCTCGAGAAACTAATAAATATACCCGCAGTTGTTTGTTGCCTTAAAATATTAACTTAATTTGATTGCGTTGTTCGGTTCAATCAATCCTGAATGTTGGATGCTAATGATAGCGAACTTGTAGCAGATCTGGCTCGACTTATTATAGATTGCCATCGATGTGCTAATAAGAACCCTTATTGTGAAACTACAATAAGGTCTAGCATCTATACATAAACATATTTTTGATGACCTCGATAGGAAATTTGTAGTTACATACATAACATCACGCCTGTAATCCCCGAATGGTTCGGCAGAGGTGTACCTAAAAGTACACCCACATTTCTCAAGATATGTTTAAGTCCTATGTCGCTCTCTAAGAGCGAGCCTATTCCCATCAATCGGGCACAAATCGGGACTTCATGGCTGCTAATGAGTAATTCCTGATGGAAAAGCCAAATTTACACTTTGCAAGACCCGGGAAACGAACCCAAGACTTCATGTAGCAAGTGCGCTTGTGGCCACTAGACAACGAGGAAGTCAATTCGTTCTTTTCAGGTTTTAAGTGGCAGTCCTACCTTTGCTTGTAGACAACTTAATACAAAAACTACTACATAAGATATTCTTTCAACAATATACCGCGTTAACTATTTAAAATACATACACAACATGATTTAATATTGGACTTACAGTTGTAGATGGGAATTCATTTGTAAGCGATATTAAACAAAAGACGTTCATTTATAAGAATTTAAGGATTTTATGCTAGCACATGATCAGCATATCTTCTTTAGAATGCTTGTTCTAAGTATTAAGCATAATAATCTAGCTACTTCTGTAATATCAGGTTCCATGCAAAATATGAATATCTTGGAATTCTTAGTTCAAAGAGATGCAATACAGAGAATTTTTATCTCAGTAAATCTTTGGAGTGGCTTATATCAACTCTGTGGCGTGCATTCATAAAAATCCAAATCATATTTCAGTATTCTTATCATTTTAATGAATTTACGCTGAACATTGTGTTACTCATTGATGACAAATTGACAAAGATATTGTGCAATAATTACAAACAAAAGATAGGACACATGACAGAAAACCTTACGACGCTTTTGAAAGCTTCAGGTTGAAACATAGTTTTTTGATATCGTAGATAACACATCCAAATTTATTGAAAAATAAGAAAAAAATACTAGTTAAATTGAAATTGGAAAGTAATCATTATTAAAAGTAAAGAATGATTGTGCAAGAGAAAAGTAGTGTTACCTTTGCCTCAGTGACAAAGACGAGCTTCGCCCTCGGCTCTTTAGATTCTGATCTCATGGGCCGCGGCTAATCTGATAATCGCTTTAAACGTTTCAACACCTGAGAGTGCGCCTGCGCCGTATCGAGGACTGCGGTTTTGATAATCAGATTGGATTAGCCAACACAGAAATAATTTTGGCCAAATCATTCGTTATTCATATTGTTTGTGTTGCTAATTGGGCATAATCGTCGTGCGTTAGCTATCAACGGTTAATTGGTACGAAGTAGACGTATTTAATTAAAGAGAGTAAGTATGTAAGTAGTCGGTACATATTTCATAAGCTAATAAACTGATTTTGATTAGTATAACATGACGTTAAATCAAAGGTCCCGCTTCAAATATCCGTTATATCAATTTGTTTATTAATAGATCGGCATAAGTAATGGCAAGTAAGCGCCCTGAAGGTTGATCGGGCGGCGAGGCATTTCGCCGGCCGCGGGCGGAGGCGGGGGGCGCGTCATATTATGCGGCTAAAAGAGCCTGTCGGTGCCTTTGATCTGCGCGGGCGCGCCGCAGCGCTGTGTGCGTGTGCGCGAGATGTGCACCGCTTGTCGGCCCGTGATATGAATGTGACTAAACCTTGATTATGGTACTGAACCCCACATAAAGGTCAGAAATCCAATGCACCGTGATGTAGG
The DNA here is from genome assembly GCA_949774965.1 of Diarsia brunnea. Classification (NCBI taxonomy): domain Eukaryota; kingdom Metazoa; phylum Arthropoda; class Insecta; order Lepidoptera; family Noctuidae; genus Diarsia; species Diarsia brunnea. The sequence continues at coordinate 9,248,764 of OX459013.1, read as the reverse complement.
TAATATCATTCTTATAATTGGCTCCATCGAAAACTCTTTAACTCTAATTGAGAGGAGAATTTACGATTGATCCGAGTAATTAACAACAAGCATTATTGCTGTCGCAAATCTTGTATGAGACCAATAAAATGTTTATAGCATAAAGGATTGTGAAAAACGCACTCTCGTTCGCGGAGAAAATTACAAGGTGCAACACGTTGGCGATCGGTATCGCGCTTCATCGCCGTCACCTAGCCGCGGGCATATCTGATCGCGCCGACCACTCATCGCAGACATTATGCCAACTAATATCGACATTAACTTCCATACTTAAACTCTACGCAAATGCATCATTTATGCACTAACTCTTAGTATTAGAAAATTCCAATACATGTTGTTTAAGATTAATCTCTGGTATGATACTTCAACGTCTGATATCCTGCTATAAGTTATAAGTAGGTGCATACATTTATCATGCGATGCACATTTGAAAACAAAAACAAAATTAATTTCTACAAATTACAAATGGCTGCATATTTGTAAATAATCTTTCATCCTCTTAAAACGTTGAACAAACGTTTTGTGATGTTCTCGGGCACATCAGATGGACTTATAAGACACTAATCCCGATTTATGCCCGTACTTCAGAAACTCATATAATTTGAAGTCGAATTAAAAATTCAGAGACATTTTTAATAATTCAAAGAGGCCTTCGCACCGCCCGCCGCCCGCTTCGCTTACGTACGGCCAACGTGACTCATGCAAGAAAAGCACGTAAGTGAACATTTTTAGAAGACTTCTGTTCTATCTAGTATTTTTGTCATCATTGTATTTTAATTAGGTTATTTTTATCAAAAACGCAGCTTAGAATTGACTACTACGTAGTCTGTATCATGAACAAAAATTAAAATAAAAAATTACTATCCCACTTGTTGCCAATATAAATCTATAAAAAATATACAGTACTACTTTATACAAAACAATAATTCAGTTTTATTTATCGGCACATAATAAGAAAAATTATGACAGGGTATCCATACCAAAAATGTCTGCGGCATTCTTTAATGTTATTGCTCTCCTCTCTCAACCCTTTCAAATATATTTATCTCTTTCTTTTTAATTTGCCTTAGACGAAACAGGTCATAAGTCGAAGTGACATTTTTAACAATGCAGTCGAAATGTTTTCGTATGGTAATGATTTATGTGTAAAACCGTCAGTGCGAGAGCTTTTTGGAGCAGTATTCGTTGTTATTTATACACGGTAAGCCTTTGAAATGATCTTAAAGTTCAGCCGCAGGGGAAACAATGGAATATTTAATTTAAAACCTTATGAAATATAATTCTACATACAAACATTAATATGGTACAAATTTAAGTATTTTTAACAGCAGCAGTCTCTACTCTGTCTAGGTAACATAGAAGTTTTTATCGGTTTAAAATTAGAAAAGACTTCTGAAATAGTACAAGGAACTGTCGTTGTGGGGACAAAAAATGGAAATGTACACAGAAGTACTATTCACGAACGGTTGTCCGTGAAACTTTAGATACCCATAAAAAACTGTCGCCAGTAATAAAACGGCGATACAGAGAAACGACAGGACGCTTAGAAAACAAAAGTTATTCAGTAACTTTACGACGGGTAATAATTTCTCTTAAATTTTAAAGCTGTATAGTCAAAGTATCCTTTTGACTTTTATAGAACCTCTCATAATAATTTCATTAGAAGGTTTTGACATGAATTCCCTTCACCAGAAGACATTTATGGATACAGTGACACAAGCAACACAAGATGATCACTTATATTTTGTGGTATAGGCTTATTTGAACCCTAAGAACCAAACTGAAGGTATCAATAGATGGTCAGGTGATTCAATAAGTACTAAAATATGATCAATTATATTATCTGCTACATTCTTCTTCAATTAAGATCAAGATCATTCGGACAATGACTCAAATATGACAATAGATCAGTCGTGACAGAAATGCTTTATTGAAACAGAGACAAATCACTTTCTATAGCTTACGGTCCTTGACCATTCCAGAAAGTGCAGCCTAAACAAGGTTCTGTTATAAACAAGAAAAAAGCAGGCTATAGTTTATTCGTCTGTCTTGTGCCCGACGCGCGAAGATGAAATATTGTTATATTGGTAGCTGTAAAAGGCACTTTGTAATTTCCTCGTGATTTTATAGTTTTATGATCGTTTCTGGCCCTTTAGTTCGAAAAGCGGTTGTCTATGTTTATGACATAATTTAAATCCAACTGGTATAACCGACACATAATCAGCTGCTAAATGTCAGCTAATCATGGGTGAAACAACGTGTTTTATTTATTGGGCGTGTTGTGGTTTTAGAGCCATAATTTGAGGTATAACTGATTTGAATGGAACCGTTTTTTAGGTAATCAGACATGATACAATTCTAAAACAAGATAGATTTGAACAAAAGTAATTTAGGAGCATTTAAATTGGAGCTTGTAAAGCAATTAATACACATAAAATTAAGCAGATATGCAATACCTACTTATTAGTAAAACAAATGAATTGTGATTTCAAAAAACTCATTTATGTAATAAACATAGTGAATAAATTAAATTTAATACAACTGTAAGTAAAAATTAAATCCAAAAGCATTCATAACGGAAAGTTAACATAAGGAAAACCCAAACGTTAAACAAAACATATAGGTAAGGTAAAGTACAAATAAACAAAGTTACAAAAGTTTCCCAAGTTAAAAAGCAAAAAATAATTTGAAAGCAATTATAATTTTTTATATTGAAGGAAGTTATTACATAGAAGCTGAAGGCTTACCTTGAAAAGAGTATCCGGTGAAGTACGGTGTCATATTCAGTGTTGATACAGCCATGGACGCAACTAATATAAGAGCTAGGTAAAGAAGACGAGTAGCTCTAAACACCAAATTATTCCGAACACATGCAAAAGTCCCAGAAGATCACTATTTCAGTCTTTCACTATCACAGCATGAACGCAGACATAATTACGTAAAGGAAACTGCGTGTGTCTAATCCGTGTTACTTTGAAGACAGCTCAGTGCCCACTGACGTGTGATGTAAAGATGTATTTCGACTCTCAAGTGTAATCTTTCACAATCAACGGACCAACAAAAAATGGTCAAACTGGCCGCCTCCGCAGCCTTCGAAACCACTCCACCTGATCGTCTGTCTCTTTCTGTCAGCCGACTGTTTTCATCGGCGATCGAATCACCGGTCCCGAAACTTTTAAATAAAAATATCGTTACTGTTGTAAACTTTTATCAGAACGATAGATTATCAAATTTTGTGTTAGCCAAACTAGCTGAAACCTAAATCCAAGCTTTCATAACAGCCTTTGATATGACTTAGCCATCGATGGCGTACCGGGGCAAAGACCGGTGTGGAAACGAGATAGCACGAAGCCTCGGATCCGGTATCTTCAAAGCGAAGAACGCTTACATTAACAATGTGTGAGTCGCGCCTGAGTCGCTGTTCCGTGACGAAAAATACGAGGCGTGTTGCCACAACGATCTATGCCTACAGCGATCAGGGATTGGTCAAAATTTGTTTGGGGCGGAGTTTGTAAGCACACCAAGAAAATGTTACTGCACGTTTGTGTGAGTTAATTGCAATGTCGATCTGTGTTCGTGTACAGGACACATTTTGTTTCAATGTTTATGATTTTTCAGTATTTTATATATTTATTAAACCTCTCCGTCTGACGGCAATAAAATTGTGACTGACACTTAAAAATTATATATTTGATGGCGTGATATTGGTGACATTTAATAAAAAATTAAATATTTATACCAAAAATATAAGTATGATTTTTGAGTCTGTTATTAGTAAAATAAATAGGCAGACGTATTATTATAAAAAGTAAAAATAACAAAGATAATTTTTCAAAACAAACAGATACCTCGTTCTGCGTCTGCGCTCATCCCGAATATCTCTGTGCTCACAGAAAAGTTTAGGTATCTACTTATTACTTACGTTATTTTTGTTACCTATTTCGGTTTTCGGTCAACATTTTCATCAAATATATTGAAAAGTAAACCTAATATTTTTAACAGGCACCTCCTCAAAACAGAACTATGTATTAAAAACCTAGGCATCAAGTAATCCTAGTACTAGACCACAAGACTTACCTACCTAATTAAAAAACAGTAATTACGAGCAAGTTTATTAGTAATTAAGTGAACGTGTCATTGGTAGGTAAACACTATTGTCTGAGGTACCTATTTAGCACGCCCGCAAGGCCGTAGTTTCGTAAGCACCTCGACGTAAACCTTCCTCCACACTAAAGCGACTTAGCATAACAAAGCTTGGCTAAAGGCGAACTCGCATAGATAATTTGTTAAGACCACTTAGTTTTATTGGACGGTGTTTCTTCATATAATCAGTATGGTTTATGGGTTAAAATTAATATTAAAATAATAAAGAACTTGGTTGAGGTTCCTGGGTTTGATTCTCGGGTAGGGCAAAGTGTTATTGGGTTTTTCTATCAGAAATTTCTCAGTAGCTGCCATGGAGTCTGGTTTTGCTAGGTTGATGGCAATAGGCTTGCCCTCTATAACACGGGACGTAAACATAACTGGCGAAATGTAGGTGTGCTATTAGGTACACCTCTGCCTAACCCTTCGGGGATTACAGGCTTGATGTATGTAAGAGCTTTGTGAAGAGGTTTCTGCCTCTGGAGCCTTAACCACCGGAAGCTTGGACCCTGTTTTCGATAACGACGGACGTTTTTTTTTTAAATATTTATATTTGAATATGATTGAGTTTGTGTGTCACGAATTAAATTAATAAAGGAATATTAGATAATATTCTAATTTTGAAGAAACATAACTTCAATCCCGCACCCTAACCTAGTTTTGTTACACAATTTCAATTTGATTCATCAATTAATCATTGCTTCATTTGGTTGAAAAATTCCTTCGCTGAAAAAACATAAAAAATACAACGAAGCCTGTTAATCTGTCAAAATATAAGGTATTGCTGTTTGAAATAAAACTTATCGTTGCATTAGATCTACCCTCTTTGCCCATTTAGTAAAATTCATTGTGAAGTTTATCTCTATACAACCTTGCTAAACGCTAAACTCGTTAGATGCATTTCTGTAATCGCCTCTTACACACAGACAAATGAGAGTGACCTTTTCTAATCCGAGGGCAAATAAAAATGCAACTTTTGAAGCGTCTGCAAGGCTCTAGTATCTAATGGGCTGCAGATTGTTTGAAAGAGATACCGCGGACTCGACACAAAGGGCTAAGAAGGAACATGGGTAGTTTTTTGTCAGTAGAAGTCTGTCTGCCCAGCGAGTGTGCCAGGAGCTATTTATTTTGATGATATCCAAACCTCTAAAAAAACTTGTATCTAATTCTCGGGTAATTACATAAAAACAAGGTAAACGCCATTATAAAATAAAATATCTAAAACAGTTGTTACAATAAAGTAGGTTACAAGGTTAGGTGGGTTTTAAATTTTGACTCAAAATGTTACTATTTTAAAATATCATTCCCATCATCATCAAATATCGTGAGGAAACCGACAAGTCCTAAAACCAAATATTCAAAGCCATGTGACATCTACCAACCAGCACTGGGCCCGCGTGGTGGATTGTAGCCCATTCCCTCTCATAGAGCCTGAGTCCCAGCAGTGGGTACATTTTTTTTTTTTTAAACGTTGCCCTACACTAGGAATTTCTCCTGTTTCGTGGGAGCGTTCACAAACATATAAAGTCACATACACAAATACCCAGACTCGAAACAACTATCTGCAGGCCATACAAATATTTGTTCCGTGCGGGGATCGAACCCGCGACACGCAGCGCAGCAGTCCAATCGCTTAGCCACTGCGCCAACCGTGTCGTCAAAATTTATAGGTTGATGATGATGATGATGCCAAAATATCACTCACAGAATGATCTGTATCATTACAAGGTGTCTTTGTCGGACAGACGTTAAGAAAATATTTTCAAGCTGTTCATCTTCAGCAGTTTTTAACAGTTGTATTACTATATTTTAAAAAGTAATGTTCATCATCATTATTTGTCCTTATCCATTTTTATTTAAGGGCAGTGCAGCATGTCTTTTCCTTCCATACTTCTCTATTACTCGTAATGTAATCAGATGTCTTCCTATCTTGCCATTTCATCCTTCACACAGTCCACCCATCGCATCGTTTCTTTGGTTTTCCTCTATTCATGACATCCACATTTTCCTATAATATCGACATTCAATCTTTTGTTTTCTTTTTGCTGTTACCATAACAACATTTAAAATAAACGGCTTTTGTTTTCATACAAAAAGCGACTTCAATATTATAATACCTATGTGTAAACATATTTAAATGCTCCTTACTTTAAGTCAACTTATTTAAGATTAAATCGTGTAATATTTCGGCACAATAACCGAATCTAATTTAAAGCCGAACAATGTAAAAACCAAAAGCAAATGTACACAGGCCCTTAATAAATGAGACAGGAAACAATGCAATATCGAAACGAACAGAAATCGTCGACTCATTAACACGACAGCCTTGACTAGAGTTACCAACTTTAATTAAAAATCAACCAACGCTTCATCGCTCTTGCGGTTTACAAAACCCTTAATTTGTGGCTGGCCTATTTGCACATTAATAGCTTTCAAAAGGTTACTCTGTTTAGCTTTAAACGAGACTCAATTTGGCTTTATTATTCCAGTTTGTAACTCCAATATTGCTAAATACTTGGCATGTTTGTACTCGACACAGGAGAGCTAGGTTGTTCCAAATACTTTTTGGCTCAACGCTGAAATGTTGAGCAACTCTGTCGAGTCAATGAAAGCTTATTGAACGATAACATAGGCTATGTTGAAATTGTATCACGATTTAGCTATTCAACAATGATAAAACAAATTAATGTTTGAGTAACGAATGAATGAGTAAAACCGTTAATTGTTTATACTACTATTAGTTTTTTTTTTTTATTTTGTTTTGACTAGATGATTATCTAGTCGGCATTGTTCATACATTCGACTAAAATAAAGTGACATTAATAACGTTCAAACATTCGTCAACAGTGAACACACAGCGAACAATCTTGAACACCATCTCTCTGAACACATAAGTTCACACTAATAACTTACAGTCGCAATTAAACCCACAGTTGTCACTTCACGCGTTATTAACAATCTTCATACGAGATTCGTCGCCTGCGCAGTGCGCACAAAAAAGGCGTGAAATGCGCTGAAATCGTTGCGCGTACGCTTCAGGGCCCATTGCGCGCCAAAGATGCCGCTGAAACTATGCGCTGATGGGCCGCCCACGAAGGCGTGCTGTTTATTTGGACTAAATATTTTAGTTTTCTTTTTATTTTGGTTAAGAAATGTCTTACAAGATGTTACTGTCTCGGAGGTTGTCATTTCTGTAAGATTCAAGAAGGCATGCTGGAAATGTATTTGACATTGACACTTTCAATTTCCGGAACGAAACAAACGAAAAATGTTTCCAAGAGAGTTGTAGGAAAAATTTAACAAAGTTAGAGTAGGCCCGGCATTACATTTTTTAGACGGTGTGCGTGTATTTTTCTTCAGATAATTGCCAGTTCCCGCATCGATGAATCTTCATTTTACGAGTAACTAACACTTTCCCATGAGTTCCCAACAAGCTCGTTTTACTTCACAGCATTATCCACTTAGAGATATTTCCGAGCCGAACTCGAAACAAAAGTGATTAGATAAACGGCTTTTATACACATGAAATCAGAGATCATAAAGCACTAATTACAAATTGGTGTAACAAATCAGTCTTAGCTTATCAAAGCGGGAACACGTGCAGATAAATTATTTGGTTGGCTATTGTTTAGCGCTGGGAGTGTTTGATTCGGTGTGAGTCATCGGTGCGTACCTAACCTGCCTACCTATATAAATAAAACTCGGTCAGTTTTTACACAGTTCGCTAATGAGGGGCGGTCGGTGGTCGGTCGGCAATAAATTAACAACACGGATGCGACGAACGCCACGCGACGATCTGCTAATTGCTTACAAAAAAGTTCACGACACACACGTTAAAGGAAACACGGCTAATTAAGATTTCAGCAACACTTTCTGCGGTCCATTGTGAGAGGCTATAAATAGGTGTCCAGCAAATAGATTGCTATCACTTTTATTTGATTACTTTTCTAATAACAACGCATAATATAATTAAATTTATATAAGTCACCCCATAAAAAGTTAACAATTTCCTTATAAAAAATTGTGGTATGAAATGAACGTAACACATTAATAAGTCGGAATGATATGTCGTGTGTCGTAATATAGGCCACATGTCACAGCAGGTCCACGGTCTGCCTGTAATTAGTTCCATTCGACATGCCCGCCGCGGTTCCGGGGATATAATTCATAGACTTACAAATATATTTCACATTAGGCCACACTAATGATATCAATGTTGCCTTTTACAAGTTTCAAATAAATTGGAGATTTAAGTTTCTTAAACATATTTATTGTTTTCTAATTTACTTGAAAATAATTCATGCAGTTGGATTGGTACACGAAATGTAATTAGTTTTAGAATTTCCAACAGGAGGACTACTTGATTATTTCTTTGTTGAATCTCCTATGAATTAGCTCACAGTTCTTTTGCAAAAACAAGTTCTAGAAGTGAAAGATCATAAATTTTAGGTCACCAATACATGTAACATGCAAATTACATTTTATTCAATAGTTGAATAAAGAAATAAACATAAAGCTGTTAAAGCAAACGACCTACACAAAAAACTAACTAGCGGCATTAAAAGTGTAAAAGATCAAAATCTACGTCACAGTAAATGTAGTGAAACATGGAGCAGCATTATAACACACCGTGTGAAATGGGCCCGCCCCACGTGAAAAACAAACAGTCGTAAAAATATGTCCAAATGACATGTAAAATTTTTCTACGTCACGATGAAATATTGTAATGGTCCGTTACGAAAAACAGTAATAGTGTCTCATGCAACAGGGGCATTAGACCGCCCTTGAAGACATGTGCCGACGGATTAGAGTCCATTATAGGAAGGAAAATCCAATTCACTCAGGGTGAATTGAATAGGCTAATGGGCTGCACACAGAAACAAAACCATAGAAGCGACATAAATGTTAATTTCAAGCTTACCTGTTCTCCATACACTCTGTCGACGCCTCTAGGTAATTGAATAATTGGCTAATGTCAATAAAAACTTACCAAAACCAATTAACGATTTCTTAAACTATTTATAATAAAAAAAATATATGTTTTACGACGTAGTCACGTCGTTTTGTTATGCCAAACTGGTTATATCTTTAGGCAGATGTATTGCATATTTAAAGGCTTCCTCAATTTAAGACCTGCGTGTATTGTTTGTGAGCTTTTTTGGTGTGTTCAATGTTTCCTTATTTCTTTGAGTTTTAAAACCAATACATGCTCTTTGGATCAAAAGTGTGAAAAGTTCTTTTAGATTGCTAATATTAACACACACAATAAGGTGTCGCAGTTTGGCGCATCTAGTAGCGCGCGCGACAATAGTTCCGCGCATCTGATGTTCCATATTTAACACATTTGACTTGTTTCCACAAACAGTCGGTCGCGGCGGAGGCGTGCGCCGGCGGTGCGATCACACATTTCTTCACATATTTTTTGTTCGTCGGCATCCTCACATCTTGACTAAGGCTAATGACTAAAATTAACATTCACATATTTTATTAATTTACTGTAAATCTGACATTTAACTGAGAAAGGTCGCGCGAGATGAACAATTAAACATGTTTTGACGGCTATACCATACGATTAATTTCCGTATTCAAGTAATTAATAAATAGGATACAAAACATAGAGCATCGATAAACTGAACAGGAAAGGAGGAAGATCAAAATATTGATAGTCAAATCAAAATACTTAAGATTAGACACGCTAATATCGATTACGTCAAGCAGAAAACACCCAAGTAAAACACGTAAAACACAGAAGTTTTACGTGTGTACAACACAGCGTCCACTTGAAATGGCCCTCACATTCTTCCCTTTTCAAATAAAGCCGTGTGCATAGTTGCGCCCGTCGAGGCTTTAATAGCTGTAATACAGGCGACGTCCAGGCGATTTGCATGTGAGCCGGTGAAAGTGGTCCTCAGCTTTCAAGTGCCTTGACAAACGCACCACGTAGAAGAACAATGGAAACTGGTTGTTTGTAGAGAGGCCACCGTAGCGCGCACCTACATACTAATGCTCCTATGTACAGTTAAGTTCATTGCAGCGGTTGATTCGATCTCTTTCTAAATGGCTACGACATCTCTGAAACGCTAGAACGTCCTTCTATAGCAAGTGAGTATAGAAAGACGGTCTTTGAATACCCACTTATTTACTTGATTTACAAATTACAGCTAATTTAACGGGCATTGTCCGAAAATTTAAATTCTATCAGTTCAATCACATTGTCAAAGAGTCGAAAAGAAACAATTTCTTTGCATGTTCAAAAGCAGAAAAGGTCTCTCATTGACCGAATTGACAATCAAATTCCGATAAAAATACTCGAACTAAAATAGAAAACTTACAAAAACAGTGTTAAGTAACAAGTTCTGGCTTTTGTCCGACACAGTCAGTGATTCCGCGTTCGAATAATCGCCTAGTCCCCAGACGCCACTCGATTTTGTTTTGACACACTCACTCGTGTCACTCACAAGGATTCCTGCCACTGGAACTTCATAACGTCTGATACATCACTCCGGTAACAAAAACCAAATCGAAGTGCTCATTCAACTTGTTTTTTGGTACTGAAGTGTGAATGAAAGCTCATAATAACTAAATATGAATCAGCGCTTTTTGAGGAGTCGAGGAATTCAAAATATTATCCTTACAATTTTGATTACAAGTTGGTCCTGTATATACCCAGATCTTAATAGGTTATAACAAACTACTGATATTATTCTTCATAAAAACATATTTGGTTTTTGCAGTAATTGATATCGTATTCAATTCTAAAATCACGTTTTTTACAATGCATAAGGCATTTGGCATTTATGATATGACTTACATGGCTAAATTTGCGCAGACTTGAAACAGGAAAAGCATTATTTTAAAAATTTGTGGCCTGTCCATAAGGCAAGCAGACTATTCAGAAACCATTAAATTATAAAGATTAGTAGGCTATAAGGGCAAGCCAAGCTTGTAAGCTTGTATGAAAGTACCGCCACTATTCAAAATCGTACATATACGAAACATTACATCATTTTAGTCCTACAGCTGCTTTTGGAAATACTAAGATTCCCCAAAAAACGAAACGCGAAACGAATCGCGCACATCGTCCGCAGGACAGTCGCATGCGTTGAACGCTCATCGTACAATACCACGATACAATAGTCCATAATTTGCATGACGGCTTTTTATCGATACTATTGTCGACAATCCGCTGGCAGCTGCACGTTCTACCATCGCATCGCTTTGACAACAGCTTATATTTTTGATAGAAGTTCGTCGATAATACTGAAAGTTTCACGTGAACTTTATCTGCTAGGAACGTAGTTAACGTAAGGGTAACGTGCTGTAAATACCCTGAAAATGTTACTTTACCGTGATGCGTAGCTACTCCAGCTTCAAAGGTGCTCTTATTTTACTGCCGTGAAGTGTGGTTTTAGCATCAATTTTCTTCATCAACTTTGAAGCTATACAACTAAAATATTGAAATGACTTCTGCGAACTATTTGATTTTAACGACATAAGCTGCAATGGGTTTGGAGGTTTCACTGAGTACAAAATTACAATGAAATATACATCCATTTCTAACTAAAAAGGACATGAGAACCGATATTAGTAAAGGGAGATGTAACTGTAACGATCACTATACATACAATCGTCATTAACATACTGAACGGCCATAAACAATTTATACATATATTTACACCCTTTTTACGCTCGCCCTTTGACGCAGCAACATATACGCGACTGTTCCTTGTGATTTACTATTATTACCAGTAAATAAAAAGTAGTAGGGGGGCAAAGAGGTGGAGCGAAATGCTATTGTAATACACGCCATGAGTGGGGTCCGAAAGATAATGCACACAACGCCATCGACTTTGTAATTGATTCACTTATGTCGCACGCATCGAGCTTTCCAATGTTCGCTCAAATGTATACGTCAGCGCAGTTTGTACCCTCGTGCAATATTCAAACATAGTCAGTGTTCAAAGTGTCCCACAAAAGTTTCAGCATTAAAATAAATAAGATCGTAAAGTGTTGTGTATATGAAAGTCACGTACAAGGAAAAACTATATAAGTATAGACATTATGATCGTAACATAAAATGATTTCTTTAAGATAATATTCCGTTCCTATAAAATATGATAGTGAAGTGAAAGAACACAAAATCGTAATTAAAAACATCAAAATGGATTACACAACAGGAACTACGTCTTCGATGAACAATATGAGACCAATTTTCGGCGCGTACGCCTTTCAAGGTGAGCATCGAATTATTATTGTCCGTAGACACGAAAGGATCCAGAAAGATGAGAAAAAAGGCCCGATATGGTTAATTACGTTGTTCCCAGGTACCAATAAAACAAGCAATAATACGTCGGAATCAAAGACCCGAAATCAATATCGACTATTGCCTAAACAATAAAAAATTGGGCACAGCACATTACATTTATTTTCCATGAACGGTTCCGTAAAGAATTGTTATAACATTCCTATCGCAGACTCATGTGATTCTGTAAATTAATGTCTCTCTCGTTGTTACCATGCCACAATATGTTGATTTTATAATTATGTTGCCGGACATGCCATTAACGCACGCAATAGCGAAGCTATAAACATGACTCGAATTACAGCACTCAATCGATTAGAAATATTAATAGCAATACTTTTCCGGGGATAATCATAATATTATAAACTCGCCTAACCCTAATAAAATCTCAACGACGATGCAGACACAGTCATATTTCTATTACCTACCTATTAACGCGGAACTCTAAAAAACGAAGATACCTTTCAAAGTGCCGCTTATTAACCTCTCACCGACTCCGACCGTAAAATGTAAACTCGATAAAGCCACCAATTAAAACTAAATATGAGAATCTCAACAATCAAAGCTCGAGCCGCTACATCTGACACCGAAAAACATTTCTCCAAAAAATAAATCGCGTTTTTTGTAACGAACGCAAGGTCGCAAACGCAGCATGATTTTCGCCTTTCAACAACGCGATTACAAGCGGGCTGCGTTGATCACAAGCCTCGATCGCAGCACAATTCTGAACCTTAAAAAGTATACTTAGCACGTGAAGCGCATTTCGATCGGCAATACGTTCTGGTCAGGACGGGGTAGGTGGTGATAATAACAATGCTTTATGAAAAGGTTTAGCCAACTAATTTGTTTTTTCTCGGCTACTGTCGATCTTGGTAGCGATGCAACCTTTTTTTGTTGGAGGAGATCAATCAGTCAAAATAACAGTATGATACCGCCTTTGATGCGATCCGGCCGGCCTGTTTTAATCTCCACTGATACATGATTAGATCACCGATGACGCAGCAAAGCCGAGTAACTGATCTGAAATTGGACGAATCTAACGCTTTACTCACAGATTAACTGATGAAATCTGCCTTATCTGGCTTTATGTATCGTAACACAAAGTACTTCAATTAGAAGCACTAATGAGTATCCTCTTCCATTACACTAAGCTCCCAGTCTCAGCATGCTCTCAAAAAGTAATTCAATTAAAATGTACATAATTTTCCACGAACCCTTAGAGAGAAAATCTGTTTGAGATATTACTAGTCCATACGTTAAAAGTTTTTCAGACTAAATTAACAACAGTGGAATGATCCACTTCCATAGGGATCTAATGTTTGTTATCGTAAGTCAGTCACAAATGATGTTTTCGTAATGATCTACTTTGTCATAGAAGTAGTTTATTGATAAAAACAAGTCTTGATAAATATTATTTTTACTGTCACACCAGCTTAGATCACACGTGTAGAAACCATAATCTGTGCAGTAGTCAACCACAACAATAGCCATGTGGTTTTTCAACTTGAAACGCAAAGTAAAACGACAATGAAAAACAAATGATGTCAATGACATCGTAATGACCGTCCATCATTTCACGACGCCGTCAAAACTGTCTCAGCGTACGCGCATGCATATTACATGCGTGTGTCGGTAATACCTTTTTCACCCAAAGTACTTTTTGCCGCATCTGATAAAATTCGCGCTGATGTGTTGTGCTCACGACAATGAGAAATGAGATATGAAATCAGTCCTCTTTTTAAAACGCTATATAAAGCAGTCTAATTAAGGAAGCATTCAGAATGAACTAAATTACGTAATGATAGTTGCTGTGTGCAAAAAGCGATTTGAAACTTGATTACTCGGGTTTATTATGCTAGTTACTATATACCGGCTCGATGAACTATTCAGTTCTCTCCATTAAACTAAAACATTCATTAAATCGGTCGTAATAAGATAATAAAAGTAAGAAGGCAATGATTGTGATTTGAAATTAAATCGGGAGCTGTCTCATCACCACCGTGGCTCCATTGAGAGAAACACAATGGTAATCACAGAGAAATGCAGAAGCTTGTATGATTAATTACATATGTGTTGTGTGTTCTTTGTTTATTTGTAGTGTGTGTGATGAGATTAGTACAAAGGCTAGCGACATACCAGGCTTGTATTAAATTCTCGTCCTTTGAGTCGTATTCTCTCCTCGGCGTATGTTTAGCGTTGTAAGTAATAAATGCCGTTTAGTGAGCTCGTATCGTATCGGATTTTTGTCAAACATTTCAGGAATTTGCGTAAAACAAATAAGACGACGGCATTGCATTTTTCAGGGTCTCATGTTTTTTATTTATGTTCTCAGTGAGGGTAATTTTATTTTATGAAAATGTTTAATAAAGCTTGAACTGTAACATATGCATAGCCTACCATTTTATATGTTAACTTTGTGTTACGTGCAAATATTGCAATCCTAGTCATTCTCAATAGTAAGGTTAATTATCTACTCCAGAATTTGTTTTGAGGAATTTGGTTTTTAGAAACTATTTGACTGTTGTATATTTTAGACTCCTCTTGTATAATATTGAGCTCGAAAGCTCGTCTAGAGGTTAAATATCTTATTTTTGGTTATGTAAATACCACCATACCATGCCAGTCAACTGTGATTGGAGGAGAGCCAACTCTTTATCGGAAACTTTAAAATTATATCACAACTTGTAATTTCAAATTTAGACGTTAATCTACTTAATAAAGTAAAAGGTACGACCCACACGGCTTTGCGTTAATTTAATTCATCATAAAAAACCACAAACAGCTAAAATGAAGAGACCATAAACAAATAATAAAATGTTAACGCCATTAGAAACTTCTTGCAAGAATGCTCGGAATTTTCATCATTGCGTTCAATTTTCTCTATTTTCTAAAGCGCTCACTTGTCAAAGTGTCTGCTTGCCGGGCGACATATCTGTCGCGACAAGAATGCAGATAATGGATGAAAAAGTATAAAATTCCTATCGAGCCATGCCGCCATGGTGTGGCTACCATACTTGCGTCCCGTCGCAGGACGCAAGTCGCAAGTCGCGACTGATTGAGTTATAAGCTATAATGGCAATTCCATTCTGTTTTTGCAGTGTTTTTCACTTGAATGCTATGTAGTAAGGCGTCTACTCATATTTAATATACATTAGGCACTGAATGTCGATCTCGGATTTGAGCTTCTTGTCACAGTGCACCGGAATGCGTGTCTTGTTTATTTTGATTTGTCACCTTTGATATATGGATATATGGTACTTTTTGTTATTATCTGAATACGCTATTAAAGTTAACTGGAAGGCGACCTTTATTGTTTTTTGTATATATTTGCCATTGCTGTTTGGTAGAGTATTCGTGTTATTTAGATCATAATATTTAATAATAAAAGTAAAACTATTATTCCTAAAAACTCAAGAAACAATCGTCACACTTTCATTTAAACAGGTACCTACTAGAAATTGATCCATTAAAAAAAACTAAAAATGTATAAATCCTAGATTTCCAAAATAATTTCTAGAGTTCTAGGAAAATTTTTAATCGTTCTGTGGGAAAACATGAAGTTCCTCCTTTTCACAATGAAAACGATAACAAGTACACTTCACTGTCGTATCTTTAAAATAGTTGAAGAAAATGATGTACATATTAAATTTGCTACAAGAACTCGATTTATTATTTAAAACACCATTATAAGTTCTTGGTTTCAGATAAACGATGCTGTTGGCTAATGCATAAATCTTATAGCTCGGTTGTCTACTAGTTTGAAATTGACACTTCATCAACCAATTATATGATCATCACATCAACCATAAAACGAATAACGTCGCGTCGTGAGCAACTGCAAATATTTTATTGGGCTAATTGTGCACATCCAACCATCTGCAATGTTAAAAAGCGAGAGGATGTAGGCACTTACCTGACAAACTACATTTTAACGTTTTACACATCCAAATCTGACTTTAATGATCATGCTCATACAACGAACTCCTAATATCCACATACAAAAAACAATATCAAAGTCGAGACATCCAGTCGCCAGTGGAACTCAAAATCTGTTCGGTTGACCTTATTACCGTGTGATAGAGTCATTTTTCGTTTGTTTTGATGAAATTTTATAATGCAGAGTTCAGTGGCAGGTAGGCACAGCGGGCACAAAGCCGAGTAGCCGCGTCTTATAATCGAGAGTGCCTCCGGTTTGATAGTTAATTAAAGAAGTGAATAACATGCGGCAATGCAAGTCAGCTGCAATCTTCGTCATTGTACGAGATGTACTCAGAGCGGATGATACCCCCTACTCATATCGTTTGAATCCACATCAACTTGAAGCAATTAATTCGGGCAGTTCATTTATTTGTGATCAATATTTTATCGCTAACCATTAAGGTGTATAAGGAAATTGTGCGACGTGTATTAATTAATATGCTCAGAGGGAAATATTCTGATGAAGCCGTTAAAATTATTGTTTATGTTGTACCCGCTGAGATTGTGCAAAAGGTTTCATTTAGTGTTCTGAGAAACAAAGGTCAGGGTTTTTTAAAGCTCTTGGTGCAGTGACTCCTCAATAGTGATTGAGTACACAAGGTATTTGTTGGGGGTGTGAATCACTCTATATTTTACATCGACGCTTCGCACTACGGTGCCGGTGTGGACCCAGTGACTGCGAGATGGATCTATGTGGAGGACATTACAGTACGGTAGGAAATTAGCTCTACCAACTATTAATTCATTCTGACGCGTCGAAATTACACACAAGAACTTGACCTCATCGCTCAAACCAGATAAATCACGTAACCATCTGTTATCAAATTATATTTTATGATTATTACCTATATTGAATAATATGAATCTAAAAACATAGTAGGCATTAATCAATTCCACTCGTGCCCATGATTATAAATCAAAATAATAAATGTAGCAAAATAACAATCGTAAATTTTCTTCGTCTATTCATTGTCACTATGATATTTTGAAAACAAAAAGCAACTTTAGATACGCAAATAGGTAATATTTTGAGGCAATAAAATCGTTATCGCTGAAGTTATCGCTGCGCAACGGAGCGCATTTTCCACGCTTCTAATGAACGCCTTATGAAACAGGCAATTTATCACATGTGGCTTTATCACAGAATGCACTGATAAATTTTATATGAGAAGAAACTTAAATAAACAATAGCTATTATTCCAGCTAAACTACCTACACGTGCACCACTGCACAGGGTATGAAGGCACTCCATCAAGATGAAATATTTCAGTACAATCCTAGCGAGCTATTTGTTTTCCAAATTCTTGTATCCCTTTAAACAATCGTTCAGTTTCACTTGAGGTAGGCAGTACGTGACTTGTTATTTTGTAACGTTTCACACAAACTCTCATTACCAATTCGAAAAAGTTGGTATTTCAAAAGGACCGTCTTTGTCGGCGCCTTCTATCTACAGTCTGACCATGAATAAATCAATGAAAACAAATAGTATTCGGCTACTAGTGTTCCTAAAAGCTTTTTTCAATGATATAGTATGTGCTATTGTCTCAACTCCCGTTTTGTTATGAAGCCTCAAGTATGTTAATTTATTCACTGTCAGATAATAGGTAGAGCATATTTTCCTGCCAAGATCCAATGTGCTGTACATATAGATAGGTCCGAGGCGTAATTTGGTAGACACCGAAACTAATTTATTTAACAAAGGACGGACCGACCGATAGTCCACTTTTTATGCGTGTACAAACATATTATTACGTCCAAACACTGTGTGCCTATTGGTAGGTTTAGTTCGTAACACGTTGTGGTGTTTGATGTGACTTCTGCACAGTTCTTTATTAGTTTCAGTTACTTTTTTCCAAGAAAATATCATATTATTTCATTATGAGCCCGATGTGTCCCTCTTCAGGACAAATGTTTCTCTTTCCTCTTTCGATTTTGTCTGTGACTATTACAAATATTATATATCCCGTTGACACAAACATTAGAGGATAAAACATGAAATTTGAAAATATTAATTTCCGCGGAATATTTAATTTCGTATCCCAAAAGATTATTACAATCTTGTGGCTATTAATAGATTACTCGTGGGTAGCACCCACTCTTGTGGTGGGTGATTACTACAAAAAAAGCTACAACAACAGTGAACAGCAGCAAGCTCTGGCGAAAGAGCCAAAATGGTTTCAGACACATTTTTTTTATGGGTTCTCAGTTCGACCTTCATTGGTTGTCGTCTGCTTAACCGGACTGTACCGTGGATGTTTTGAGCGTAAGGAAGGGCTCTCCCTAAGGGCCCCCCAGTGAGGTACGAGCCTCGGATTATGACGTCGTTTGCTGGGGGAGGACAGTAAGGGGACTGACTGGACCTGAGAGTTCAAACACATGACATGACAAAGATTAAAGCTATGGTGAGGTAGCGCATTCTTTTCTTACCTAACCCATTCGTTCCACCTACTGAAAATATCCCACCTGGACATGAGTTGACATAGTTGACCTGGAAGTCTTAAAATATACTCTGGTTGGTCGCAGTAACAAAAAACTGCTTAGGTGGAGATTCAATAATGACTCTGTACTAGAGTGTAAATGTGGTGCTATTCCACAAACGATGGGGACTTAATATCGCAAGAGACGATCGATGGACGCTACTAAAAGCAACAAACTCGTGGCTCAGTTCTGTGCCGACACAATTTAGATGAAATACAAAAATAACGAAGCATAATTTATTTGATTATTAATTTATCAGTGAATGCTCTATGCTGTTATGCACAACATTTCTTTGAACTGAACTTTCCAAACCGCGAGTAACTTGTGATTACCATTTTCAAGAATATTAAACGCCTATGTTTTTTAATAAGATATAATATATTTATAAAACAACCTTCTGTATCGAAACTAATGAATCTTTATTAGAAGACGTGACCAAAATAATTCTTTGAAACGTAACAATTAAATCTGACCGGAAATTAGAAATTCCTGAGACGGATGACGTAAAAACGTTATCGTTTTTATGACAAATAATGTCACGAGAAGTGAGAAACATTCCACAAACGTTAGCACCTTTATTGTTGACACAATTATATCTTTAATGGCTTACTTTTATAACGACGCCGTCAAAGTCACTGTTATGTCAGATTAGTCGATAAAAGTTTGAAATGGCAGACAACTATAAATTATTGTAACAGTGTAGTATAAATTATAAAAGTGAATTGTACTTGCGGCGAACAAAACTTAATAAATTCATGGCGACGAATGTATACCAAAGATGACGATTGTTTAATTTTATGGTACGTCATAAAATTTTCTCAATCTGAAAAATAATAATTAATAACTAAAATAATAATTTTCCTTAAAAAAAATTGAAATATAAAAATATTATCATTAGCAAGGAAGTTTACTTTTAAACAAAAAGCGTTAAAAGAACAAATGTATGCATGAATATTTTTTCTGTATAGTTGTGCATTCTAGATTGTTACCGATAGAAAAGTCTATAAAAATATAAACATTGACACAGTTAAGTAAAGAAATTAAATGGAACTTGCTCTACAATAAAAATAAGCAAATACTTTTACAATAAAACAGCATTTTCATAATTGGATAACTTGTTGCTTGTTATAAAAAAATACGAAATAATGATCTGAAACTGTTTTCTTATCTTTACGTTATAAAATATACGGGTGACGATTTTTAACAATCAGTTCTATACACCATCGCGATTACAGTAGAACCAACTGAAGGTTACAAATAGTTATCTTATGCTGAAGACTTAGTCCAATTAGAAGAAGACCAACTTCATCACGATAACCAGCCAATTTCGTACGACAAAGCAAAAAAACACAAAGAAAAATACTACGCAGAATCTTCACGGTGTTTATAACAAGCTACAAAACGGCTACGCAACAGCTTAACGACGTTTGTGTTCTGCCTCAAAACTGCTGCTTCGTGGTGTTTGTGAACTGCAACGAAACAGCTACGCAGCTGGTTTACGCCATTTCTGACCGTCTACGCACCTGCTACGCGGTGTTGATGATTTGTTACACAGTTACTACGCAGCGTTTTGATTCGCTACGCTACAGCTACGCCGCGTTCATGATGTGCTACGTAACAGCTTCTACACCGGACACTCGTGCGTACGAGGACAATTTTATTCTTGAGCTGCTCTGTGTTGATTTGCTGCAGTTGTCTTATCATGCTTTGGGGCTGCTGATAATTCATTCAGACTATAAACAGTCCACGAACCATATTTCAATATCGGACCCGCATTTTTTCAGTGTTACATAATTTTCTATAAAAATATTTACGTCGAATCTAATAACCGTCTGGTAGTACTATACAGTCAGTACAATCGGATCAGAATAATAGCAAAAAGTTCTATAAGCTCTCATTTTCCTTGTGTAATATTTGCTCAATATAAAAGCTTATTTTGTTGCCAGGCGCCCTAGCCGTTTTTGCTTTATTGGCTTTTTATTTGAATAGTTACTTTCTTTGAAAGATATTTCTTGTTGTTTTTATTATTTTCCTTCTCTTGTAACTTATTCTGCTTTTTCACTAACGTTGCTAATATTGGTTCCTTATTGTTACGTATTGTAGCTTAGTAGCAGTACATTTAGTTTCAACTGTTTGAAAGAATAGCTCACTATTATTAAAAACAAAGTTGTAGAATTAAACAATACAATATATTTATTGTTATTTTAATTTCTAAATGTACCAGAGGACATTTATAATTCATCTCCTAATTATAACAAATATGTATAGGTACTTATTTTAAAAAATACATTAGTTTTTAATACTTCAAATTTATTTATTAGCTAATACAACAAAATATCGACAGATTTAACAGCGGGTCCCAAACAAGGTACAGCCTGTATCATGGTGACCCAGACACAACACAAAGTTACAAATACTAGCGCAATACAACTTAAATTAATAAGCCTAATGTGATCTAATTACAGAAATTACATTAGCTAATAGAGAATAAGTGTGGGGGTGTGGGTGTGTGCGTGTGTGAGAGTTTTTATTGCATATTAGTGTGTGTGTGTGTGTGTGTGTGTGTACTGGGTAGTTGTGCTAAAATAAACCTTGCGTTTCATCATATTATTATGTCCGGCCCAGAAACATTCTTTCAGTTTAATTTTGACCTGCGAGTAGTAGGTACACATAAAGTTTTGCTTATATCATTAATTACACTGATAGGGCAGTAGTGCGAAAGCTGGGCTGCAAAGTGAGTTTTGTTTCAACACTAAAGAAATTGGTAAGTACTTAAGTAGAGATAACTACATCACTTATTTTTATTTAATTTTGTGGTTTAATTTCATAACATAACACCACGTCTGTACTCCTCGAGGGTAGGAATACTAGGCTACCACTATCACACCCACATTTCGCCGGTTATGTTTAAGTCCTATGTAATAGGGGGTGAGAATATTTCCATCAACCGGGCAAATGTCCAGACATGGAAATCGAACCCAGGACCTGACGCTCAGCACTTCAGCAGTCACCTTTGTGACCACTAGACAACCGTGGCAGTCATTAAGTAAAAAAAAGAAAGTCATTAAGTACTAAACTTCATCTACATCTACTAGCAACTCTATTCTAATACCCAATAGTGTAATTCTCCAATAGCTCAAAACTATGTCAGCTTCTGAACGAACTTGTGCAATTCGATCATTGAATGCTGCGTATAAAGGAAGAATGAAATCCAATTAACGTCTCAGCAGTATAATTGTCGCCAGCCCTTCGTGAGATTAACTGAACCGTTTGGCAATTACTGCTTTCACATTGCAGCTATTTACGCAGTTCAATATTATACTGTTAATCATCTTTGAGTTTAATTTATTATAAGTTAAATAAA
The DNA here is from genome assembly GCA_949774965.1 of Diarsia brunnea. Taxonomy (NCBI): domain Eukaryota; kingdom Metazoa; phylum Arthropoda; class Insecta; order Lepidoptera; family Noctuidae; genus Diarsia; species Diarsia brunnea. The sequence continues at coordinate 9,226,460 of OX459013.1, read as the reverse complement.
AATTGGTATTATTTAACTTATAATAGTTTGTATAACGCAATTCTGAATTTTATATATTCCATCTAGAGTTTCTCAGTAGCAGCCGCGGAGTGTGGATTTGTGTCCGGTTGACGGCATTAGGCTCGCCCCCTATTACATGGAAATTAAACATAACTGGGGAAATATGAGTATACTAATGGATATACCTCTGCTTAATCTTGTGTTACGTAGTTTGTATTAAGCACAGAGTGGTTTGTGTTGGAAGTCTGAAAAAAATGCATTTTCCCTCTTCTCAAGGAAGCCGCCCCAATCATTTATTTAAGTGGTATGAAGTGCATCAATTATTATCAAATGCGATATTTTAAAAACTGGCCAAGTGCAAGTCGCACTTCTTATAGGTTTTCCTGTAGTGTTGAACTAATTTCTGATTTTTTTTCAGAATTTTAGGCTCTGTTGTTTCGGAGATAAGGGCCCCCCCTTATCTCCGAAACTACAGAGCCTAAAATAGTCGGACAGACAGACAGACAGACACACGAGTGATACTATAAGGGTTCCGTTTTTTTCCTTTTGAGGTACGGAACCCAAAAAATAATCTACAATATCAAAAAAAACTCCAATGAAAACATATTTTCCGGATAAACGGGCCAAATTATTAAGTAACGAAACACACTACATCATAGAACATACTCATACATACAGAAACCCAACGTTCACGTCGCAGCCATCGTAAAAAATAATTTGCTTAATTGCAGCCTCCAAAACTGTGAACAACAAATAATTGGTTCCCAAGAGAGCTGCCTATTATCACCAAATACTTAAATCTACGTTTATTTTGTTACTGTGAGAAACATCTACTCCAGTTAAGATTAAAAATTTGGGAAAAAACTTTGAGGAAATGAGTCAGGAGTGGAATGAGGGTCGGTAACGAGATCGACTCGCTCCAGTAATCATAGTGGGGCTTCCGGTGAGGGAAATGGACATTGCGGGCTCTACACCTGCTGTGGCATACCTAATGCGTACCTCCCACAGGTTAACCAACTTAGCAGAAGAATGATATCATTTTTACAAGGAAATGTGTAGGAAGAGTTCTTAGAAATCAGTTGGAAGGCTTAATTGTTAATTAGTTTGATAACTTATACCACATTAGGTCGATCAAATAAGCTCATATTAGTTCTTGGTAGGACCCCAATAACCTCTGAAACCACATCTAGCATAATATAACCCACGTTATGTAAGTTACGACAAAATATAACCATACAATCAACTCGCCAAAGTTAATGATGACTAATGATTGCACGAACTAATCAAAACGAGGAAGCTAATAAAACGAAACAGGACACCTACCCAGGAACGCGCACCAAAAAACATCGGATCGGACATTTTTTATTTTCGTTTCCACATCCCAAAAAGAACGATTAAAAAAATTCGGCGCTAAAAAGAATAACACTGAGTCTATTACTCGTATAGCATGTCATCGAGGGTTCATTAAAATGCGATGACTTAACACAAACACCATAGTGGACTTCATTGATAGCCTCTGACGTAGGTTGGACTGCATAAAAACTCCGTCCATCTGCCACACAAACATCGCCTTTAACGTACTGAATTAAGAGTGAAAATTTTCCGTTGGACCAAGAATTCTCTGGTTCGTTTTGGAATGAAAGATCGCTTACAATAGCATTTCATTCCGTGGAATCCATTGATAAGTCTGATGCTACCAGTGTTACAGGACGGTTATCTCACGAGCGACAGTAGAATGGTGACCGTAGAATGTTTAAAAAACCAAAACATTGTGTAAAAATGAAAGTATCTTTCTTATTATTAACAGTTTTCGTGAAATAGGCATATAATTGAGGGAGGACTTAATTATATGCCTATTTCAAACTATCGACACATAATTTATGAAAGGTTAAACAAATTATCTGAAATTCATTCAGGCTCTAGTCTAACCATATCACAAAAAGACAACAAAAGTCAAGCAAGAACACTGTTTCTAGCAGCAAGCAACATAGAAATGTAACAAGTTATAAGGAAAAGTAACAACATAATCATACAATAATGAAAGCGCAATAAACGTTGCAATGACAGGTTTATTTCTCCATAGGCAGTTTTATTTACTCATTTGAAATTGGAATAATTACAAATTAATGCAAAAAGAGATAGTAAATTGTACTAACAAAATATTATGATGTGATTGGCTGATTTATTCGGAGTAATCGAAGCGGAAAACGTAAAAAGAGCACTGTGTACCTCCCTAACCCTATAAAGAATTTTCTTAACTCTAAAAAAGAAAGCTAGATTAACTATTTACTTTCCAAAACCGTGAGAAAACGTTCTCCTCTGAACTTTCAGCGAGTACTTGGATTATAAGCAAAAAAAACAGTAAAACGAAATGATACAGTTACAAATTATTGTGCCGTGAAAATTACAAATTCAATGCAAAATTGAATGCTTTGAAGGCACTTTGTGAGGCCGATTCTGTTTGGAATAAATTAATTATGGCAATTTAAGTCGATTTTCCATCGTTACCAGCGGCCGACACCGTTCAAATTAGAATTTTGTACTGCGGTCGCTCGGTATTGTTTAGATTACAGCAATGTTTGATTGTGGATATCCGGAGGTTCATTGGTATCCGGAATTTATTATATTATAGAATTAATGATACACCATCACGCCTTTAATCCCCGTAGGGTTAGGCAGAGGTGTACTTAATAGTACACCTACATTTTTCCAGTTATGTTTAAGTCCCATTTATTGGGAGGCGAGCGTATTGTCATCAACCGGGCATAAATCCAGACTCCGTCGCCACTACTAAAACCTTATTACACTTTGCCCGACCGGGAATCAAACCCAAGATCTCATCCTCAACAGTCCCGTTTCCGACCACTAGACCAACGAGGTAGTCAGGAAAGAATTAACAATCCAACTCCTAAAAATAATATGTCAAATTAATAGCATATCACCAAAATTGCCGTACATACAAACAGTTTATTAACCTAGCTATCGAAACAAACAAGCAAAAATATATAAATACATACTCGAATCAATAGACGTTGAAGCGTTATTCCGCAGCCTCGTTTGATCACAAAGAGGAGTTATTTATAGCATCCATTCCATTCAATGAAAAGCTCTACAGGATTTTCTATTTGCGTACAAAATAGATCGCGGACGGAAACTGACCGCGCATGGAAAAGTAGGCTTAGTGAGACTGCCACCCTTTTCACAACATTTCATAACTTGGGCATGTATGAGCCCTATATCAACTGAAGAGTGTTCTGTTTTGTGGAATTGAATCAATAAGGACAAATAAACGAAGTTTGTGTATGATACTGTTGAAGGGTTTCTACGATATAGATTAAGTGAGAGTACATTTAAGTAGAAGTAGTGAATACATATTTTTTGTGTGAGATTTCGTTGTTGGCCCGTTCTTATTGGCTGTATCAACTACAAGAGAACTTATTTTATTTTCGTTATTAATCTCTGGTTCCGTATGATATCGTAAAGAATAGCACCATCCCATATCTTCCCGTGGGTGTCGTAAGAGGCGACTAAGGGACTTACCAGAGAATGGGCAGCAGCGTTCTCTGTGCCTTTGTAACAACCATACTGCGATCGCCAACCCGCCTGCCAAGCGTGGCGATTATGGCAAATCCCCTCCTTCTGGGGGAGGCCTATGTCCAGCAGTGGACATCTTTTGGCTGAAATGATGATGATGAATGATATTAATATCTAAATAAAACGTATAAAAATAGATTGAAGCGGGTATGTTATTCATAGAACGCTGTATTCATTTTCTGGCCCGATAGGCTGTCGCTTCCTGTTAAAAACTGGTATTCAGCTGCATCCGGTTAGTTTGGAAGCCGACCTCAATAAAGTTGGGAAGAGGCCAGGCGTGTGATTACTTAAACAGCATTATCTGCCTAGCTTCATCTTGCTCTCGTCATTATCTGGGTAGCTGTATATCTATCAGATATATAATATACTAGCGGACTTGGAAGACGTCATCCTGCCCGGACAGCAGCGCCACCTACCGGGTCCAATTGTAAATCTAAACCATTCTCGAATCCACTTGAACATATACAAAAATTTTCATCAAAATCGGTCCAGCCGTTTAGGAGGAGTTCAGTGACATAATTATACACGTACAGAAGAATTATATATATAAAGATAGTACTTAGATGTATATACTAGTTACCCAGAGACACATTAAGTAGTGCTGTGTAAAACTGTAGCGATAAATAAACTAATACTAACTGGACAGAACATCTGACACCTAACAGGATTTCCGTTTGAAACGGATACTACAACAACCTGTGTATTGATAAAAAGTTTTCCCTGATAATAAAATATCAGCCATTTTTATTAAATAAGGAAGTGTTGCATGACGATTTGTATTTAAACTAAGTTCAACATGTTTGACTGCCTCATTTGTCTAATAGTTGCAAGCGAGACTGCTTCGCATGAGGGCCTGGAGTCGATTCCCGGGAAAAGTGCTATGGGGTTTTTCCATTAGGAAATTCTCAATTGCAGCCACGTAGTCTGGATTCGTGCTTAGTTGATGGCTATAGGCTCGCCCCTTATTATTTGGAACTTAAACATAGCTGTCGAAATGTGGCTGTTCTAACGTATACCTCTGCCTAACCTTTCGGGGATTACAGGCGTGATGTTATGTGTTTAACACGGTTGCTGAGTTGACTTGTCAAAAGAATTCTGCATCCCACTCTTCCAAGCCATCCCACTATGCCAAAGAGCCATAATGAGCCTTTTAATGTTTTTTATTAATTTATAAAACCAACAAAATTTTTTCATTTTTTTCACACACTATCGTCTACATTTCTTTTTCATTTCTCCTTTTGCAGGTCTGCTGGCAGAAATTTCTTTAGAAATAAGCAGTACCTTTGTACTCACATGTTATATAATACTTTCCTGTGCTATCTACTGTGTGTACATAAATAGTAAAATAAATAAATAAACATTTCATAATCCCGATCACCTACTAAAGTAAAACGTTGACCTACTTTTCTGACAGCCGACGTTTACGACTCAAGCGAAATGATAAGGCAATTTAAAGTTTTCCTATACACTCGTATAAGTTGGCAGTCGATTTCAAGCCTTTTAATTTACGACATGTTTTTCATCCGTGTCTACATCTACGAAGATAGTCGGACAAGTTCATCCTCGTGCTTAGTAAAAATGTATTTGTATGAATGATCCTGATGTTCGATGATACAGGAATTTAAACAACAACAGAAGGTTATTTTATTACATAAACATAACAGAACATCACGCCTGTAATCCCCTAAGGGTTAGGCAGAGGTGTACAACCCACATTTCGCCAGTTATGTTTAAGTCCCATGTAATAGGGGGCGAGCCTATTACCACCAATCGGGCACAAATCCTGACTCCGAGGCTGTGGCTGTTTTATTACTGAAAAAAAAACAGAGTAAAATATTGGGACATACATGATAACAAATGCCCTGTTGGTCTAGAGGTCGCAAGCGCGACTGCAGTTGAGTGAGCTCCTAGATTCAGGTTCCTTAATTCCAGTTTGGACAAAGTGCTATTGAGGTTTTCCATCAGGAATTTCTCAGTAGCAGCCACACAGTCTGGATTTGTGCCCAGTTGATTGAAACTTTTGAAACATAACTGGTGAATTGTGTATGTACTATTAGGTACACCTCTGCTTAACCTTTCGGTGATTACAAGCGTGAAGTCATGTTCTATTCTGATACCCGCTAATAGCCTAAATGAAACCACAAATTCACTCAACCTAGGTTGATCAAACAGTATGAGCATGGACATTATTAGCCTGATATCGGATTAATCAATCTGGCTGGCTTTACCCCATACGTTCGCTTTTGTCCTGGCGTCACGCATGATTAATTAGGTAGGACCTTTGATTGGTTGGAAATGGTGATTTGCAACATGCTGACAATTATTGAGGATACTCAATAATTCATATGATGATATGGCAAGGAAGGAAGGTAGAAAGGTGTGTTATGAGATGACGAGTAATAGAGAAGTATGGAAGAAGAAGACGTGTTGCGTCGACCCCAAATGAATTGGGAAATGGCAAGAGAATGATGATTCAAAAGTTCACCACTGACCCTAGGGTAAATAATATCAAGGGTTATTTTAGAGTTTTTGCCATGGATGAAAGAGGTTTTTATATTTTACCATGAATCACGAATGATTATAACTTGATTATAATCATAAGTCAAATTTGCTTGCAAAGGCTGTAATAATTACTATGAACTATTAAGTTGTTCGGTCTGGTTTCACTAATTTGAGAAGATTTACTAATTTATTAATTTACACTAATTTGGATTATAGCATAAGATAAACTCAGCCCAAATCTCACAGCAGGACCTACATGACCTCTTTATAAAATCTCCCTTAAGGAGCAGGTCGTGCAGGTCGCACAAAAGTTGGTGCACCAAATCTAGCACGCGCGCTTTGAGTGTCAGAGGTTTTCGACCTTTTTATTGTAGGATAAGGCGCTTTCCTCAAAAGTTTCAAAAACAGTGCAGAGCTTAAATTCGCCACCTCAAGACCCACAATACTTAAGTTTGGGGCTATAGATACCACTGGGCGTTGGTCTCTGTTTGGTTATTTCTATGAGGAATTAGTATCAAGTACATAATTATAAATTCCTGAACAAACTCATCAATTTGCATCGTGGCTGTCACAACTTAAAGTTTCTGTAAAGTGTATCTTACTGAGTGAAAATAAAAAAGCCCGATTAATTAATTGTTTTACTTGCACTTACTTGGAACAGCTTTAACTGACTGGCGTTTCTCAGCTCTTTTAACTCATTAAATAACACCTGCGTTTTAAATGGGTTTTCAGTGCACTTCGCCTCTTGATTATGTTATTTCACTGTGATCAAATTGCATTTTCTTATGAAGTGTGATGAGTTCATGGAAAACAATAACAAGAGGTTAATAACAAGAGACGAAGCGGGAAAATCGTGGATGAATGACCATCATAGTTAACGCCAGCATCATGCATCATCATGATTGTTCTCCTGCCCTTAACCAAAATTATTTCGGGTCGGCGCAGCATTTCTTCATCTTCCAGACCTCATCATCTGCCTAGCCTTTTCCCAACTATGTTAGGGTCGGCTTTTCAGTCTAACCGGATGCAGCTGAATACCAGCATTTTACATGGAGCGACTGCCTATCTGACCTCCACAACCCAGTTAATACTAGGTAATACGGATACTCTTTGGTAAGCCTGGATGTCAGAATTTCGGGCCACTGACTACCTGTAACGACTGCCAAAGATCTATATATGGCAGCCGGGACCAACAGCTCAACGTACTTTACGAGGCACGGAGGAAACTCGATATGTCGGGCGGTCACCCATCCACAGACCGACCTAGGCAAGCACAGCTTTACCTAAAGATCGACCTGAGTGGCAGTTCTTATTAAGCCACGAGCTCCTCATCATCTTCCAGACCTAATATTGAATATTAGGTACTCGTCATCTCATTAGACCCTTCTTTCCTTTCTTCTTTCTTGCCTGCCTGCCTGCGGCTGGAACATAGCTTGGAAAAGGCTAGGCAGATGATTATTTATGGTGTGTCTACTCAGACAGATTCCAAGTATACTGCAGTCTTTGCTCTTCTTTGAACTTGTATGATTAACACTTGTGACAGTTCACAAGTGTTAATCAGAAAAGTTCATCTTGTCTTCACTCGTTCATTATTCACAAATCATCATGACTTTAGAAAAGCCTCGAACAGAGAGAAGAGACGCGTTTTATGTTTTCTGGCTATATTATATGAAGAAGACGTTTTTATTTTCCATGTAGTGGCAACATTAAGAGGAGCTCATGGTTACTAATAATTTGACCTTTAGGTTAAGGTGTAGGTTGGTCCGTGGATGGGTGACCACCAACTACATACCGAGTTTACTTTGTGTACTCTCCATGAAAAGCACCTTAAGCCGTTGGTCCCGGCTGTCATTTAGATCTTTGACAGTTGTTACGGTTAGTCAGTGGCAAAGTCTGACAACCACAAAGTCTGATAAACCAAAGTGTTTCGTTTTAGCCAATCCTAGTTTGTACTACCCAGTTGGGTTGTGGAGGTCAGATAAGCAATCGCTCTATGTAGGTAATGGATGCCCACCCCAAATAGTTGAGAAAGGCTAAGCACCTGATGATGTAGTGGTAGCATTAAAGATGGTCCTATTACAGCATACAATTTTATTCGTTTCTTATGATAGTCGTGGGAAAATATAAATTCCTTTAGTAAAAATCAAAATAATAATAGTTTATCTAATAAATACATGGGTAGCCACAAACTACAATGCAAGATCACAATAAGAATGACAGCGCCATCTGTTGAGTCAACTTCAACATGATTTTAGAAGCCTTTTTAAGAAAATTCCGGCCTTTTTATTAGCATATAGGTAATCTCTCATTCTCAAAATTTTATTGTGTCGTTATTTTTTTGTGCTTAAAGCTTATTTGTTTAAAAGCTTTTTATGGATAAGTTATTCATTCCAACTTCTAAATCTTGCTAATTTAAATATTGACTTACAACTTAAGTTTTATCCTAATCAAAACTTTCGTAGGTAATTAATTCACATATATAATTTGACAAATATCCTTCTCGGTTAATCCCACTGAAAGCACAAACATTACACTCAAATATTCACTTCTGAAATAAAAAACCGCTCAAATGCCGAGCATAGTTTATTAGAAGAGGACAAGTATATTTCTGTTACTCTGCAGTGAATGGGCAGAACGCGGCCCCCTCCATCGACGCAGGCGCCGGTTTTGGTACCACACTCGGGTGACAAACATTTCCACCTGATTCGAAAACTGAACAAATATTGTGTTAGTATATCGTCAAAATAGTTAGAAGAGGATTTGAGTGATGAGTTTCCTTATTTTTGAAGTGTTGATATTATTCCTATAATTCATGTCAAAATAAATTGACTAGTAAAGCTTTTGTGTATGCTGAAGTGTGAATATTTCCCTAAGACATCGATGTAAACTTGAAGTGTGACTTTTCCTGAAATCTGTCGTCCCCCACCGCATGGCTGCTCTACAGCGTCACACTGATGTAGTGGGAGTGTACCATGCACTCACCAACACAGGCACAGGCCCTCAACACAGCCTCTTGGCACGCACACAGCGCACCGCCCGTGTCCGTACGAACACAGGCACTCTCAGTTCACTACACAACCTCCTCTACTGCACTCACGCGCACTAAAAAAAGATACCGCGATCTATCGATCTTTTTCCAAATCCAAAAAACAACGTCGCCAGATAGCCTTCAAGAATATAGTTGGGTACAACTGACGTCTAACATCGAACGCGTCGCTAAACCCCAGACATTTATTCCGATCACAATATTTATGACATCGTAATTAATTAAACATGTCGTTTTAATTATGTAAATACAAATGGGTGATAATCAATTTAAATTATGTGTTTTGATCTCGTTCGCTTAATTTAATGTAAACAGATATTTATCATTATTCGTGGCGTTTTTACGGTGTTAACGCTTAAATGATATAAAGCTCCGCGCTATGTTTTTTGTTGAAGCTAGTTGATATTAGTGTGGCGGTAACATGTTTGAACTTACACAGTGATTATAGACTTTGTGTTCGCGTCCGTTCATGGAATATACTGAGTCTCATACCAATATGGAAAGACACCAGAATGGTATGGATGTGTGGGTAGGTAAGGGTACATATTTTTTTCATTTTTTATTAACAAAACTTTATATTTCTTTAACTTAATATTTCATGTCATTCAACTGTCCTCGATGTTAACAAAGTTTAAATTAAAAGTGTTTAATCTAACTTTTGAACCTTCATGTGTCAAGTAGACGGGCCGAATGGCGACGCGGTGGACTTTACTTTAGGTTCGTGAGTACTGAATTAAATAACCATCATATTACATAATTATACTTCTTCACATTTTGTTAATTCTAAATTTTGGTCTTTTTAATTTGTTTTATTATCTCCAATGGCAGGGAGACAAATGGCCTTAACTTTGTATAAACTTTTTTCTAGAGGTTTAATCTTACCTCTTAAGTTTAAAGAGAAAGCCTTGTTGAAATTAATCTTAGGTATAAGAAAAATGATACACCACCTATCTTCTTAAATATTGGAATATTGTCTCTCCTTTTCACCTAAAAATTACTTGTTTACTTGACTTGTTTTAAACAAAAGCTAATTACTTACTACCAACGGTGGTACCTACAAGCTCTATCAGAAACAGCAAGAAAACAAAAACTCATATGAACAATTAGAACATAACATTTTCGGCCCAACATCACGTTCGTTTCTCAAAATCATTCATCTTGTTAGGGCAAGGGCGCGTCAACCAATTGGGTGGTTTGTTCATCAACGGTCGTCCACTGCCGAACCACATTCGGCTGAAGATCGTGGAGATGGCGGCGGCGGGAGTGCGGCCCTGCGTCATCTCGCGCCAGCTGCGCGTCTCGCACGGCTGCGTCTCCAAGATACTCAACAGATACCAGGTGAGTGACAACTTACAACAAACATACAAAAAAGTAACATTTTTACTCCATTTATTTCATACATTTCAGCCTGAAGACGTGAAGCCTGCTTACAAAATAAATCGTGTAAGAATTCTCAATAATATTGTTCTAGATTGGCGCCTGAATAAGTGTTTGAAAATAAGACGAATGTAAAATTTTTGCTGTTAAGTTTCTAGCACATTAAGTACACTCTGTAGCAGTTTGCTAGGAGCTGAGCTTTAACTTAACGATGAATAAAAAATACAATATCAAGAAAGTTACTTAATTAAGTCCCATACTTTTACAACTGACTATAACTTTAATTCAGTCTCAGTTCCAATATTCTTGTAGGCACACATTCTACAAACAATACACATCCCCACAGAATCATAATAAACCAAGATGTCGGCTCAAGAATACATATAAATAAAACACATCGACACAATAACTTACGATTGTGTCCGAAACACAACGTCCCCTATTTTATAGACATAAGAGTATTATATGAATGGTGGCTGAGTCGCCGCCTACGCATATCGACTGGTCACTGGTCAGCCGGCAAACAATCGCCATTGATCTGGTGCGCAGCCGAGCCTGAAGGTTCGTTTTCACCACCGCTCCTATAGGCGCTATAGCACACGGCACACGGCATAATAGCGATTGTTTCGCCCAGGAAGTTTTTCGCCACGCTCGACGAGTATAGGGAACAACCTCAGTTACCCACTACCTGCTTGTGTACATCTAAAACAAAGTACCCGCACTTATACTAGAATAAAAAATCGATTACTTTTTTGTATTTGCATACTAGCTGTGCCCCAAGACCTTTGTCCGCCTAAAATTATTGTAATAATATCACTTACCTATTGAAATCGGATTTTGTTAACAATTTCAAGAGTTTTATTTTTTGCAAAGAATAACAATTATTTTTCCAAAATGAAAGTTGCCTAAGTTACTCCTTATAACATCAGCTATCTGTCAGTAGAATTTCTGTCAAATTCGCCCCAGCCTTTTCGGAGATTACAGACAGGAACAAACAGACTGACAGACAAAATCTTTTTAAATTATTTCATGTTTTATTATATTCAATACACCGTATACACTTTCATATACATTTAGTAAAAACCTATTAGTTGGAAATCAAAAACCAACACTTAAATTTAATGTATTTGTATGTTTAAAGATATGGCCTGATACCACTTTCGATCCCAATTCAGCAATATCTATTGGGCAAATAAAAGACAGTGTGAAACATTTACATCGACAAATAAAAAGATTCTGAGACGTTTTTGTTAAATAAATAATGGCAGCAGTAATGTTTAAATTCTTTATAACGAATTTTGTATTTCATTTTACTTATCGAATCTTCACAACAATCAATAGAATTTATGTAGCCTTTTTGGGTTACGAGACAAACTCTTGCGATGTTGTGAAGTCGGTGGAGACTGGTATTTTCAACAATTCCTATTTGAATATGAAAGAGAGTTCTCCTGTAGATACAAAAATATAACAACATTCAAACATTTATTTTCCGATACTGCCAACCTAGAAGAGTTGCCTAATGAACATGATAAAGTCCTATAAAATTAGACCCTATCTTAATTAAAACAACGATCACTTTCGCCTAGGAGACGGGCTCCATAAGGCCAGGCGTGATTGGCGGGTCCAAGCCAAGAGTCGCCACGCCAGAGGTGGAAGCACGGATTGAGGAGCTCAAGAGACAGAACCCTGGGATCTTTTCCTGGGAAATACGAGAAAAACTCATTAAGGTACCTACGTGTCATATTATTTTTCATGAACGTACTACATCATCTGCCTAGCTTTTTCCCAACTATGTTAGTAGTTACGTACTACATCATCTTCCTGTCTTACCGCATGCAATTAAATACCAATATTTAAATTGGGTGGCTGCCTATCTGCCCTCTACAACCCAGTAAGTACTGGATAATTCATGACAGTCCTAAGTAAGACTGGTTGTCAGACTTTCAGGCCACGTACTATGTACGTACGTATGTTGTGTATGTACGTTTGTTTGTCGAAGATCTACAAAATACCAGCCGAGGCCAACGACTACACGTGCTTCATTTATGTACTATTATATACTAATTGTATATAAAATGTGTGTATGAAAATAGTTTTCATTTATAAAGTATTCGTTCGAACCGGATTCCAGCAATATGAAATATATAAATTAAGCTTCAACAATAACTCGATGGCTACACTGAAATTTAAAGCTCGTTGTAAGTGGAATCTATTGGAAAATACTGTTATTTCATTATGAATATTTTCCAACTAAACGGATTAAAAACTATTTTTGTTGTGCACACGCTACACGAGTTTTCAATTTTTAATTTAGCTTTCGAAGAATCATTAGTATCCAATACTGAAATTCTGCTTGGTAATCCCACTTCAATTATTGAAGGAGAAACTTGTACGTTTTTTAATACTGAATAATACATAAAGCTTAAGCATTCCGAGACTTTTACTTAGATCAAGTAGAAGCGAAAGTGGAAAAACAATATTTTTGAGCTTTATTGTTGTTCCCAATACCTGAGTTGTGAACGTCAGATAGGCAGTCGCTTCTTATAAAATACAAATAATATTATAAAGACGTATTTGTTTGTAACTTTGTAAAATTCCGAAAATTCTTTCATTATAAAAATTTAAATAAAATAAAGATCCGACGAATTGAGAACCTCCTCCTTTTTGCATTCGGTTAAAAATGAAGCTACACTATCCCCGAGGCTACATTTAAAAAGTTCTCGTGGGGAATGATCGGTTCAACGGAAGCGAAGGCGCGTGCAAAAGCTGAGGTAGTGTGTATTCGGTTGCATCCGGATAGTCTAAAAACAAACTTCAATATAGTTGGTAAAAGGCTAGACAGATGATGAATTTAAGTAGATACCTTCACTTCATTAACTGCTCTTTTTCTGTATTCAATTAATTGTTTAGCCAAACCATTAGCGAAAACTGATCTAAGTACTCGGCATTTTTATACACACCTATCTTTTGACTTTTCGACACTAGTATTTCAGATTTGTGATAACAAACAGTAAAATACGGCGTGTGGAAAGGCCTGAAATAACAGTAGCTCATCTTCACAAAACATTTAAAATCACCGGCCCACCAACTGCCTTTTATGTTGCTTTGTCTTACGCCCAAATGCTCATAATTCCAATAAGTTATACTGATAATAAGGCAGTGAGAGACAAACGCGTTGGGTTACAGGAGGGCGTGTCGGACCCACCCAGCATCTCGTCCATCTCGCGACTCCTGCGCGGCGGAGCGCGCGATCCGGACGGCAAGAAGGACTACAGCATCGACGGGATACTTGGAGGTATGTATATTTTCGAATCAAAGTTAAAATATTTTGTGGAAGCATGTATTTGAATAAAACAATATTATAGAAATCAAAAGAATCAAAACCTTAACGACAAAAAAAATGGTATCACAAAACTCTTCCTTGCCGTCAACTGGTAATGTCCCCATGAAACGGGCGGCTATGCCACGTTGTCTGGTAATGCTTCGCCTCTGGATAAAATAAAAGAAAGCCTCGGGTTACAGGACTTGTCAACTAAGAGTTTTAGCATTTCGTTGAAAAGGCTGTGAGCAGTTGAACCCCAAACGGCCCGAAAATATAGTTACCAATAAGCTACAAAACAAAGTCCGTCATTAAAAAATCAAAAAGAGAAGTCATTTATGATAACAGTGGCTAGTAAAAAAGTAAGGTTTAAATCACATTCGTGACTGTCCACGTGGAAAGGATTTAAAACACCTGAAAAATATCAGTGCGGTTTGTCTATTTTTGACATCGAGATGTTTAAATCTGCACTCTAAAAGCTTTCAATAAAACTGGCCACATTTTCAATCAAAGGTCGCCTCCCAACAAAAATACAAACTTTTCCGTAACGCTCATTATCACAGCTTAAAATCAATTTCACTTCCGATAGTACAAAACGTTGTCGGCCCAACAAACATTGCCAAACTTCCCATCGGCTACAAAAGGTTACTCGGCGACTTTAATGCCGCAACCTGTCAAAGCTTTCTCACGAGTCAAGTTCAAAAAATCAATTTCCGCACACAAATCTTACATCGTCATTGTTGCCATTTGAAATATTGAAGTTTGTTCTCGACGTTTCAAAGGGCGGCGTTTTGCAAATAGGTGGAAAAGGTGACCGACAAAGTGTACCGCGGTCGCCTGCCGCGCGACTCGATAGTGCTGAAATACGAACAATCTACGTAACATGTTTTGGTTGTAGTGTCATTGTTGCACTATTTTGTCGCCAAGTTTTAATTGTCCTTTGAATTTGCCGTATGTACCTGTTGTGACTGTTGCTTTTGGGGCTTCCCGGCCAAAGAAGTGCCGCCTACGTCGATGTCATATTATGCAACTTTTTTTCATTGCATGGATTTCCGCAACTATCTCTTTACTCGTAGTACTTCGAGTCTGTTGTTTTTTTAATTAGCCTATTCTGTCCCACTGCTGGGCAAAGAAGCTCCCCCATTCTTTCCCAACTCTTCTGGTGTTTTGCCTTCTGTGGTCAATCAGTCAGTAAAACGTCCAAATCGTCATGCCAGTGTTTCTTGGGTCTGCCTGTTATACCTAATTATTTTTAAAACTCATCACTATGGCAACTACATCAGGCGAACTGAAAGAATAATTTTAATCACGTAGGTCCAACACAAAGTGCGTCTACTTTCAGTTTATTGAACGATTTGAATCACTTAATTCTGTTTACAATTTGAATAGATTGACTAAATAGCCGATTGAGGAAATAAACGAGACATACAGTTAGTTGCGGATACTATGACAATTATAGGTAGAACCAGTTCCTGAAAAAAGGTTAGAGGAAAATGTAGAACGGTGACACGTGCATTGATTTGCTAATAAATTGGAATTGGAAACCTGGCAACCACTATAGACTATTATAGATTTCTAGTCTAGTTATAAATTCTTGGAAATGTTAATCTGTAGCACGCGTAGCACTTCCCACATTTATTCAAGATGGATACAACACTAAACTAAAAACTGGAACTAAATAGCATTATGTGCTGGTTTTTACTTTTATCGACCATTATTATACAGGGTGTTAACAGAACCTACACGAAACCGTCAAACTAAGTAATTCTACTTGAAAATTTTTGTTGGGAAACGTTTTTTTTTGGGGCAAAAATCACGTTTTATGGTAGGACTTAATGTAACACACTCAAAACATTGTGTTGATTGAATGGTACAGACAGTCATAGAGGTAATTGAAGTAAGCATTAAAATCTACTCGCGAAAAAATTTTTACAATTCGACCTCCAATACATCCGTAACAAGAACATTCCAAGGTATGGTCTAGATTAAAAAAATTATTGCAATGACGGGATGGGGCGAACAAGTGCCTTTTGGCTCCGTTAAGTGTCTTTCGACACTAATTATTTTAGGACAGGAACGGAAGACCATCATGTAATTTGAAAACAAATAATTCAAATAATTTGTAACTCCTATCATTCACCCTGAAAGGCAAAGCATGAAAATATTACTGACCACTGGATAATGTGGTGTTCGTAGGTATTTGATAAAGTTTAACGGTTGAAGTTTGCAATCAGAGCAATAATTACGCCTTCATAACAAATTTATGGCCCATTGAAATGTAATAAACAGCTCTAAACTGCTCAGGCGCAGCTCAAAGCAGTTGCAGCTGGATATAAGATTTCTCACGCTTGCCTGTACCTTACTACATTTCCAAACAAAACGCATGTATAAGTTTTATTTATACTAAAACCGGGAACAAAACAACGGAACGGGAACAAAACCACGACCGGAAACAATAAGTAATTATGGTAAATATCCCGTTTTCAGTATTAATAATAAAACGCTTGTAATTTCCGAAGTGTTAGGCAGAGGTGTTCCAGAGTGTCAGACTCATACTGACTAAACCATCCGTGTTCTTTCTTATTCCCTTTTGCGTTCCAGGGCCGCGGTAACTCTTTTGAACAAACTCAACCTTGGCTCCGTGTAGTAGCTACATCTAAATTTCGTCAGCTATGTTCGGGTGTCGTCTAATAGCAGGAAATTCTATAAGCCAGCCACAAATTCTCCCTGCTACTATAATAGTATAATAGTATGGCAGAGACATGCTTTATGGAAAAACCCAATAACATTTTACCCGACTTGAGAACACAACCGTCATGGTCTCATGCTCAGCAATAGAATTTAAGAACACTGGAACAATGGCGCTGTCTCTTTTCAAATCATTTACTGACATTTAGATTTTTCCATCAGGAATTTCTCCTTAGCACCCACGAAGTCTGGTTTTGTACCAGGTTGGTGGCAATAAGCTCGCCCCCTCTTAAATAGGACTTAAACATAACTGGCGAAATTTGGGTGTAAATACAATCGGTACACCTCTGACTAACCCTTCGGGGATTACCAGGCGTGATGTTATGTTATGTAACTACATAATTATGTAATATATTTAACAGGACTTAATTTAAATGTTAGTTAATTGATAATTCATCATTCTGCCTAGCCTTTTCCCAACTATATTGGAGTCGGCTTCCAGTCTAACCGGATGCAGCTGAATACCAGTATATTACATGGAGCGACTGCCTATCTGACCTCCACAACCCAGTTAATACTAGGTAATACGATACTCTTTGGTAAGACTGGATGTCCGAATTTCAGGCCACTGACTACCTGTAACTACTGCCAAAGATAAACTGCTATAAATGGCAGCCGGGACCAACAGCTTAACGTGCTTTCCGAGGCACGGAGGAAACTCGGTATGACGGGTGGTCACCCATCCACAGACCGACCTAGGCAAGCACAGCTTTACCTAAAGATCGACTCGAGTGGCAGTTCTTATTAAGCCACGAACTGCTAGCTCCTCCTCCTCTCAGTTAATTGATAATTATTATTCTCAAATACACATCAACCACGATTTCCATCTTTCTTAAACATTAAAACAGCTTTAAGCCTCCACTTATTCATTTCCCACGGCATAAGAGATACATTCAGCAATATTAAATATGAGCATTATTACGGGACCACACACAATGACACACTCAGTTAATTTGCATTAGTGCATAATATATTGCCGCATCGCAAATCAACTTACCAGCCATTTACAACTTTAACTTAAAGAAGACAGAAGGGTTGTTCGAAAGAGATACCGCGGCCCCGACACAGGGCTAAGAAGGAACAGTGGTGGTTTTTAGTCAGTAGAAGTCTGAAACTCTCTACCGCTCTGCCCAGAGCGGGAGGAGTCATCTGATGATTTCCCACCCTCCGGAAAAAAGGGGTTCATTCAATATTATAATTTCCCATTAAAATAGATGGACAATAACACAGCGTTCAGTAAATCTACGCGTAACCAAAAATATATAAGCAAAAAAAACACTGAATAAAGTGATTTTATTTTGACCATGTTGGTTAACCAACAGTTTTAGTGTATTTTCGTTAGCAGATTTTTTTTCTTGTAAGTATCCAACGCGTTTTTCTTATTTTTGGTTTGTCTTTATTTTGGTAGCCTGAATTATTTCTAAAAGTTTGTCCATCTTTTTTAATGGGATATTTGTAGACACCATACAAAAATGACGATTTTCGTAGTTCAAATTAGTCACAGAAAATTTCAACCGTATATCTAAAGTACCTTGAATATACAACATTACGGACAAAGTACAAGTAATCTGCTTTCACAGCGCATGAGAGCATCAAGGCAAAACAAAAGAGTGCGGGAGGGCGATAAAATCTCGCATTTGTTTAATAACATCTCTCGTTAGAATCAACTAATGTCGCCCTCGCTGCGGCCGCAGAGGCGATTATCGAACCACCTCTGAGACTAACGCAATCACTCTATATCCGAACTTGGTTAGCTTTGGTTTCTATGTATCGGAGTTGTTCTTTGTAGGTTTAAAACTGAAAGGTCGGGTCACGTAACGACCTTTAGTGTGTGTGTATTCGCACAGTTTATAGTCAATCTCTTAGGCATTGTTAAACCAGTGTCATCATTCGATTGCCCTTGTCCCAATTAATTTGGGGTCAACGCAGCACGTCTTCTTCTTCCATACTTCTCTATTACTCGTCATCTCATCTGACACCTCCTTTCTTGTCATATCAACCTTTCTACAAGACACCCATCCACAATCATACTCAAAACATTCTTCACGACATTTTCCTCGGTTAAACCAAAAAGCCTATAAAAATCAGAAACACGATGAACCAAATTGCCCTATTTGCGTATGCTAAATTTTATTTTATTATCTGAACATTTTTGATCTTTGATTAAATCGTCAGTCACCTGATGACCATAAAAAATAAATTAGTAACATAGATTCGTCCATCGGATGATATAAAACGCCTGCCAAATAACAGTACAACGATTTTCAATCTTGTCACATAAGTATAATGCAGTTAGTGACAAGATTGAAAAATGATGACATTCAGCATTTCTATAGGCAATTCGGAGCATTAAATTAGTCCTATTCTGAATTGAAATGCACTTTCACTGAAGTCCATGTAAACCATGCGCAAAGCCTAACACGTCTTACAATTATTTAGTGGGCATTTATTACCTTGCGTTGTATTGAAGACAATTTTGTCTCATCACATTATTCAATGAGAGCCCTCCCAGAAAGACACGAAGTTCTCCGGAAGTGGCCGAAAGCGGCCGACAAAGAGGAGGCGGAGTGCTTTTGAATGAGCATTAACAAGCTTACATCATAGCTTCATGGCGTCTCTTTACGACCATATAGAATTTATTTTAATAAAACTATTGTACTTTTGTTAGTACTGATGGACATCTTTCATGCAATTTGCGTCATGCAGTATTTCTGTAAGTGATTCTGCCTTAGCGTTTATTATATTCGAACTACTCACTTATATAATTTTCCTTCATAATCATTTAACTAAACCCATTATAACATCAAAACAAAACAATCAAATTAAATCAAATAATTTCTAATAAACAAATAGAGGAATCCTTTCACGAGTGTTAGTTATACAATTGACGCTAAGTGGACGCAAATTACAGCAAACCACAATAAAGCGGTGAAATTGCCCTTGTTGGAGTAGTTCGGACTTCCCACTGTTATGGATTGCTGCTGAAAGCAGTTATTGATTTAGGTTTATTAGTAAACCAGAATCAAACGTCACGCCTGTAATCCCCGATAGGTAAGGCTGAGATGTACACATTCATTATTTTTTTCATTCATACAAAATGAAACCTAACACTTCAGTCAAGTAATAACTTCTTAAGTAGTAGAATATAGGTACTTCAAGCGTTAACATTTATACATTAGCGCACGGCTTTTATCCACGGTAGTAGGCAGAAACCATAGAACGCCACCTGCTACGATCCCCCATACTCCTTCTCGCCTCGTCTCGTCCACGTTCATACATCTGGTCATACACGCACGCCGGTTGCGTCAGTGTATGTCTTTCTAGGCCGTCCTCCCGGCTTTGCAATTCACATCTACCTTGAAAATACCTTTTTTTAGTAGCAAACCCTATGAGCATACTCTTTAAGCGTTAAGAGTAACTGAAAAAAAAAAACAAAAGGTAAAATTACTAATAGCAGAGAAAAAGATTAGGCAACAATATTGTAAAAGCAAGAAGTCCATGAGCGTGCGAGGTGCGGTAAGAAACAAGCATCGCCGCCCACAACTCGCAGACGTGCTAATCCGACCATCTGTTAACATTGAAACAACCCGCTGAAACAAAGGCCGACCCGACCGTTTTAATGAACCCAGATTATGAAGGTGTTAAACCCTCGCCGCGGCTCTTTCAACTCCCAAATTATGACTTTTGAGCGGAGCCGCGCGCGCGCCTCTTCACGGGGTCACATTTCGGCAATCGCCAAAGTTTCTCTCGCCCTCTCCCACGTACCACTCATCCATAAACCTCTCGCCTTTCTTTGAACATAAAATCCCTCATAGTTTTGCTTTACTGCTCCTCCACAATGAAAACAACCGTAGTGGACTTTACGACCACGCCATAAAGTTTTAAATCGCTCTCGATTATTTCGTATTTTCGATTTGTATTTAGCCTCATACGTTATGATCAGGACTCGTAACAAAAAAGTCTAAATAAATCTGTCCCTGTCTCGGTCGAGCGGAGAATTTGAGCAATGTAAATCATTTTATTACAATGCGTTGTTTTTTATTTGTCGCAGCCTTTGTGCTTAGAGATGTTGCTTCGTGCGTTTAATTATGACGATGCATCATTATGAGGAAACAAATTAGTAAAATAAAACAATATATAAACCAGTTATTCTTAAAGTTTGCCAATAAAACATTTGTACTAGAAGTATTCTTATAAGCTTTAAAACTTTTGCATTTACTGCTAGTTAAAGTGCCTACTGAAAAGTTATGCACAGCTCTTGCTTATTTAGAAGAAAAGTTTTTCAGTGTGTAATTTTTATTTAAAGTCGCAATATAAACCCAAGTGGGACTTAATGGTTTTGCAAGTTCCTATTTAGTTAATGATACAATTCTTCCAAATATGATGTGATATTTGATGTAAATTCTTATGTTATATATTTAGCATACCTCCTTACTCAAGACCTTCATAAATAGCTTGTTAGCTTGCGTGTATGCATGCCTACCAATTTAATTCTGCGGGTGTCGTATTATATTAAACCCGTGCTTTTGCCGTACATGTCATAAATCCAGCTCGCGACACCAAAATATTGAATGGTGCCAAAATGTCACCCGAACAGCAAAGAGGCCGACAAAAGGACCGCCGCGCTGGGTGTTCCTTATTCCGCCACGCCGAGCCCCTATTTTTTCATCTCATTCAATTTTGACTTCTTTCAAAAGGCTATTAATATAAGCCGCATTTTTTAAAATCAGTTTTAAGGCCAAAGCCGTGTATTGTTGCGGGTGTTTTTTAATCAGTTTCCGTAGGATACCGCTACCGATTTATAAATGAGATCGACCCGCGAGCCCGCCGTTCTTGATTTAGGCGAATTAAAACATGACGTGGGTTTACACAAAAAACGTTCCGTTAATAAATAAAGCGTGTTTGAAAAAAACAGATGAAGACAAATTGCTGTAATATAATATGTCATATATATAAATTAAAGGATCGCCTCAGGAGCGTGATAGTTCATCATGTTCTATTTAATCACTAAGAACATCAAGAGCAATCCGGATAGACAAAAGCCGGTTGATCAAAACTCCAAAGACAATAGAGATTATTAGATAAACACAAATTATGATTTAAGAGGGAACTGGGGTTGCCATTCTCTATACGAATGTATTTCGTTTTTTTCCTCCTGATGTAGACACGTCCCTCTCATTTCTATATTTCATCAACTAATAAGTTAAGAAAATATGGCACCCCAAAAATGACACAAAGTGCTACAGTTCCTATCAATTTCTTTTTTTCTTTCTAGATTTCACTTTCTTAAAATTTTATTGTTAAAAATAATTAAACCAGTTTTAGAAGAGATAATTCTAAAAGGAAATACGAAACATCGATCTCGACAGAATTTTAGTAATGTCATTGGTATGCGCTGCAGCTGCCCCTATCAAACTCTACAGGGGCAGGCACGGCGTAGCGCAACAGCAATACTTTTTTCAAATACCTATTTTTCATTTTCCTCGCAAGCCCTGTTCCCTCTTAAAGAATCTTAGTTTGACAGAAGTGTTTAATCTACGTCTGGATTCATGAATTGATTAACAATGATCAAAGAATGAGTCTAAATATCCATTTATTTATTTTATTTCAGGTCGAGGTTCAGATTCCTCGGACATAGACTCGGAGCCAGGGTTGACGCTGAAGAGGAAACAGCGGAGGTCCCGCACCACCTTCACAGGAGAACAGCTGGATGCTTTGGAAAGAGCCTTCCACCGGACGCAGTACCCTGACGTCTACACTCGCGAGGAGCTTGCTCTGCAGACTGGACTCACTGAAGCTAGGATACAAGTATGTAGCATTACTTTAAATTATAGCAACCTTTTGACGCGTTTTGAGCGTTTGTGAAGCTGAGTAGTATCTTCTCGTCCAACTTACCACAGTGTCTCAAGACGAAAGTCTATGACCAGTGTGTGTTGCCAGTGATTACATACGGGACCGAAACGTGGTCGCTCACAATGGGTCTCACCAGAAAGCTGAAAGTCACCTAAAGGGCAATGGAGAGAGCTATTCTCGGAGTTTCCTTGCGTGATCGACTTAGAAATGAGGATGAGAACCAAGGTTACCGACATAGCCCGAAGAATTAGCCAAACTTAAGTGGCAGTGGGCAGGACACATTGCTCGCAGAGCGGATGGCCGATGGGGCCGGATAGTTCTGGAGTAGCGACTGCGAACCGGAAGACGTTGCGTTGGAAGGCCTCCCACTAGGTGGACTGATGACCTGGTGAAGGTTGCGGGGATCCGCTGGATGTGAGATGCACGGGACCGGTCAATGTGGCGACACTTGGGGGAGGCCTATGTCTACCAGTGGACGTCTTTCGGCTGAAATGATGATGATGAACCTTTTGACTGCCCGTTGGTCTCGTGGTCGCGGTTGTGGAAATCTTTAATGGAAAAACCCGTTAACACTTTTGTTATTTGGGTTTTCCATTATGTATTACTCAGGTTTAGCTGGGAGTTTGGAATTGTGGTTTAACACCCTGCGTCACGGAAATAAAGAACTATCTACCTAAGTACACTTTGTTACGGCAAGAACAACTTATCTGCCAACAACATTGATAAACGTAACCACTGTCACTTTCAACGTGTTTACAGAAGTCATATTGTTTTCCCTTGTTTCATAATTATTGTAAATATTATTCACACAAAGCAAATCATTTGTGAAAACAGTTGTCACGTCATGACAACACTAAGACAACAGTGAATTCTTTTTTCGGTCGAATTAATTAATACAATTTTTTTTTATTTCTTTTCCAGGTTTGGTTCTCCAATCGACGCGCCCGTTTACGAAAGCACACAGGATCAAATCCAAGTCCTGGTATTGGCGGCTATTCTTCCATACCTATGCCACAGATACCATGTCCCTATCCTGCTGGAGAGATACCTTCTTTAGCTCAACATCATCCGCAGCACCCGGATGCTTGGCACCATCAAAAATATGCTAATTATAATCAATTAATGGCTCAATCCCAACATTTGAACCAAGCTTTCCAAAATGCCGCTTTTCCTAGTACTTCTGGGTCCACGTTCGGCCATTTAGTGCCTAGTGCTAATGGCCCACCTCATAGCCAATTATTGGACAGTGGCATTCCAAGAAATGATTACGCTCGATATCCTAGTAGCGAAATATATAACAAACCTATAAATTATTTACCAAAAGAGGCTGTAATTGATGACAAAGTAAACAGTGAAGAAGTGGTTGAGCCCAGGGAAGACACTTTCGAAAAGCCCACTGTTGATGAGTACAGCAAAGCGTTACCAAATACTGAATATCCAAAAGTTCCTGCTGATTACTCCAAAGTTTCTGCAGATCCCTCTGCCGCTTCTAACTGGAGCCCCTCTCATAACACATTGAACATGAGCCTTGCGGGTCTGTCCAGTGAATATAAGTATATGAATGACCCATATTCGTTCCCGAATGTCTCTGATCCTCTTTCCCAACACAACTATCCAAATCCACCTAATACTGCTAACAAGTACTGGATTTGACAGTTGCTATGAACTTTTGTTTTAGTAAATATTACGTTAACTTTATTTAAATTATATAATAGTGTAATTATTATTTTAAGGAACTTTTGTGAGAAATTACCTCTATTTTGCATTCCATTTAACGATACCTATTATAAAACCAAACATTTGTAAATTGTTACTAAGAGAGTCATTAGATAATAAAGGGTTAAATATTATTCGCTCGTTTTATTTATTGTCTTAAAATAAACATTTATACATTTGGTTTTGGTATTTACAAGTATATAAATTATAAAGATAAAAATTAAAACATACATTAAATGCCAGACCTTATTTAATTAAATAAACATCAAAATCGACTCTTAAATATTATTGCAGTACAAAATATGTAAATTCCTTATCACTGTGTTGTTACTTCTAATAATGATGCACCGGCTTCAAAGGGTACTGGGGCTAACTCTACTTCAAGGAATGATTGAGGCGCAGCAGTGTTTGTATTTTCTTGGCCAATTTGGGGTGCACCTGTGGTCTCAGTAATTTTAGGTACAATTGATTCCGCGATAAATGGCGCGCTAGTAACGTCGGTGGGAACAACGTCAGCAGTTAGTGTTGGAACATTTTCAACAGTAACTGGTGTTGCCTCAGCGGAAGACGCTACTGATGCGGCCACTTCAGTGGGGGCCGCAGAAGATGAACCGTCTGTGGCGACAGCGGGGGCTGCGACGGGAGAAGCAGCTTCTGAGATAGCAGCATCAGCGAGAGCTGCGACAGGTAAAGTGTCTGCGGCGACAGCAGCGTCAGCGGGAGTTGCGATGGAGGAAGAAGCTACTGCAATACCCGCATCAGCGGGAGCTGCGACAGATAAAACGTCTGTGGCGACAGCGTCGTCAGCGGGAGCTGCGATGGGAGAATTAGCTACTGAGGCAACAGCATCAGCAGGAGCTGCGACAGATGAACCGTCTGTGGCGACAGCGGAGGCTGCGACGGAAGAAGAAGCTTCTGAGAAAACAGCATCAGCAGGAGCTGCGACAGATGAACCGTCTGTGGCGACAGCGGGAGCTGCGACAGATAAAGCGTCTGCGGCGATAGTGGTGTCAGCGGAAGCTAGGACGGGGGAAACAGCTTCTATGACACCAGTCTCAGCGGGAGCTGCGACAGATAAATCGTCTGTGGCGACAGCAGCGTCAGCGGGAGCTGGGACGGGAGAAACAGCTTCTAAGACACCAGTATCAGCGGGAGCTGCGACAGATAAAGCGTCTGTGGCGACAGCGGAGGCTGCGACGGGAGAAGCAGCTTCTGAGACAGTAGGATCAGCATGGACTGCGGCAGATGAAGCGTCTGCGGCGACAGCGGCGTCAGTGGGAGCTGAGACAGGGAAAACAGCGGTGTCAACAGGGGCTGGGACGGGAAAAACAGCTACTGAGGCGGCAGCAGCATCAGCGGAAGTTGCGACAGGTGAAGCGTCAGCGGGAGTGACGACCCCGGCGTCAGTGGGGGCTGCGATGAGAGAATCAGCTACTGAGGCAACAGCATCAGCAGGAGCTGCGACAAATGAACCGTCTGTGGCGACAGCGGAGGCTGCGACGGGAGAAGCAGCTTCTGAGATAACAGCATCAGACGGAGCTGCGACAGGTGAACCATCTGTGGCAACAGCGGGAGCAGCGCCAGATAAAGCGTCTGGGGCGATAGTGGTGTCAGCGGAAGCTGGGACAGGAGAAACAGCTTCTAAGACACCAGCATCAGCGGGAGCTGCGACAGATAAAGCGTATGTGGCGACAGCGGCGTCAGAGGGAGAATCAGCTACTGAGGCAACAGCATCAGCAGGAGCTGCGACAGATGAACCGTCTGTGGCGACAGCGGAGGCTGCGACGGGAGAAGAAGCTTCTGAGAAAACAGCATCAGCAGGAGCTGCGACAGATGAACCGTCTGTGGCGACAGCGGGAGCTGCAACAGTTAAAGCGTCTGCGGTGATAGTGGTGTCAGCGGAAGCTGGGACTGGAGAAACAGCTTCTATGACACCAGCATTAGCGGGAGCTGCGACAGGTGAACCGTCTGTGGCAACAGCGGAAGCTGCGCCAGATGAAGCGTCTGGGGCGATAGTGGTGTCAGCGGAAGCTGGGACGGGAGAAACAGCTTCTAAGACACCAGCATCAGCGGGAGCTGCGACAGATAAAGCGTCTATGGCGACAGCAGCGTCAGTGGGAGAATCAGCTACTGAGGCAATAGCATCAGCAGAAGCTGCGACAGATGAACCGTCTGTGGCGACAGCGGAGGCTGCGACGGGAGAAGAAGCTTCTGAGAAAACAGCATCAGCAGGAGCTGCGACAGATGAACCGTCTGTGGCGATAGCGGGAGCTGCGACAGTTAAAGCGTCTGCGGCGATAGTGGTGTCAGCGGAAGCTGGGACGGGAGAAACAGCTTCTATGACACCAGCATCAGCGGGAGCTGCGACAGATAAATCGTCTGTGGCGGCAGCTGCGTCAGCGGGAGCTGGGACAGATGAACCGTCTGTGGCGACAGCGGAGGCTGCGACGGAAGAAGAAGCTTCTGAGAAAACAGCATCAGCAGGAGCTGCGACAGATGAACCGTCTGTGGCAATAGCGGGAGCTGCGACAGTTAAAGCGTCTGCGGCGATAGTGGTGTCAGCGGAAGCTGGGACGGGAGAAACAGCTTCTAATACACCAGTATCAGCGGGAGCTGCAACAGATAAAGCGTCTGTGGCGACAGCGGAGGCTGCGACGGGAGAAGCAGCTTCTGAGACAGTAGAATCAGCGGGAGCTGCGACAGATGAACCGTCTGTGGTGACAACTGGAGCCGGGATGGGAGAAGCCGGTTCTGAGACAGCAGCATCAGCAGGGACTGCGGCAGCTGAAGCGTCTGCGGTGACAGCGGCGTCAGTGGGAGCTGAGACAGGGAAAACAGTGGTGTCAACAGGGGCTGGGACGGGAGAAACAGCTACTGAGGCGGCAGCAGCATCAGCGGAAGTTGCGACAGGTGAAGCGTCAGCGGGAGTGACGACAGCGGCGTCAGTGGGGGCTGCGAAGGAGGAAGAAGCTACCGCAACAACCACATTAGCGGGAGCTGCGACAAATGAACCGTCTGTGGCGGCAGCGGAGGCTGCGACGGGAGAAGCAGCTTCTGAGATAACAGCATCAGCAGGAGCTGCGACAGGTGAACCATCTGTGGCAACAGCGGGAGCTGCGCCAGATAAAGCGTCTGGGGCGATAGTGGTGTCAGCGGAAGCTGGGACGGGAGAAACAGCTTCTAAGACACCAGCATCAGCGGGAGCTGCGACAGATAAAGCGTATGTGGCGACAGCGGCGTCAGCGGGAGAATCAGCTACTGAGGCGACAGCATCAGCAGGAGCTGCGACAGTTGAACCGTCTGTGGCGACAGCGGAGGCTGCGACGGGAGAAGCAGCTTCTGAGATAACAGCATCAGCAGGAGCTGCGACAGGTGAACCGTCTGTGGCAACAGCGGAAGCTGCGCCAGATGAAGCGTCTGGGGCGATAGTGGTGTCAGCGGAAGCTGGGACAAGAAAAACAGCTTCTAAGACACCAGCATCAGCGGGAGCTGCGACAGATAAAGCGTCTATGGCGACAGCGGCGTCAGCGGGAGAATCAGCTACTGAGGCAACAGCATCAGCAGGAGCTGCGACAGATGAACCGTCTGTGGCGACAGCGGAGGCTGCGACGGGAGAAGAATCTTCTAAGAAAACAGAATCAGCAGGAGCTGCGACAGATGAACCGTCTGTGGCGACAGCGGGAGCTGCGACAGATAAAGCGTCTGCGGCGATAGTTGTGTCAGCGGAAGCTGGGACAGGAGAAACAGCTTCTATGACACCAGCATCAGCGGGAGCTGCGACAGATAAAGCGTCTGTGGCGACAGCAGCGTTAGCGGGAGCTGGGACGGGAGAAACTGCTACTGAGGCACTTCCATCAGCGGGAGCCACAACGGATGGAACATTTCCAGACACGCTGGAGCTTGACCCTGAAGCGTCAGCAGCAGATGAGCCTACATTAGTTGCGTTTGCAGTAGAGGAAGCGGCTTGTCCTCCAGTAATCCAATTAGGAAGTACATTCGACAAAAATTGAACAACAGTTTGGAGGACAGTTTTCTTCTGTTCTAACGACTGCTGCGCTTGGATCACCCACGGTAAAGTAAAATTTTGCAGTAAGGCAGTTTCATTATCCAATTCAGCAATTTTGGTTTCTAACTCTGCACTAAGTCGCTGAATATACACAGCGTTCACATGACTAACCAAGTAGTTACCAAAACTATCTTGCGAAGTAGAGTCGTTTATTAATTTATTTTGTACTAGTTGTAAAACAGCTTGGCGATATTCAGTCTTAGTACTATTTACATTAAGGCCAAGTTCTTCTCCTAAATATCTGTTTACTGCAGCTTGTTTTTCTATTTCGCTGCTGTTAGCTGGCAAAGCGTACTTGGTGTACACATAGCTCTTCCAAATATCTTCTAGGTCTATGGAATCACTTTCTTCCACTGATTCGACGGAGTTGTCAACAACGGGGTTGTTTTCTTCGAGAGTTTTCTTTTCTATCTCAGCTAGATTTTCTTGAATTTCTTCTTGTCGTTTGCGTTCTTCTTTAGCCAGCTTTTCTTGTCTTTTAAGCTCTTGTTCTTGACGCTTGCGCTCTTCTTTAGCCAACCTCTCCTGTCGTTTACGTTCTTCTTTTTCAAGTTTTTCTTGCAGTTTGCGTTGTTGCTCTGCTAATTTTTCTTCCAATTTACGCTGTTGTTCTTGTAGCTTAAGCTCTTCTTTTTCTGCTTTTTCGCGTAGTTTTAGTTCTTTCTCTAAAAGTTTCTGTTCTTCTTTCTTCCTCTTCTCTTGCAGTTTGAACTGCTGTTCATTAAACTTTCGCTCCAAGGAATCTGTATCGTTCTCATTTGTATCTTCGTCGTCGTCATCGTCTTCTTTGTCATCTTCTTCAGTACTTACTTTTGACACATTTGATTCATCTGATACAGATCTTTGCTTTCGTAGCAAGATTCCTGAAGCACTTTCATCGGGCAGATATTTCGCGCTCACCAGACAAAACAAGGACACCTAAAACAATCAAAAGTGAAACACGTATTAGGTAAACATTCTCATAATCTTATCATAAAAGTAATAAGCCTATATACTTAGTTAAATATCCAAAGTGTCGGAATGGCTATAGAGGTATCATGGGCCTAAACGCCATCCATTGTCTCATAGACATAAATCAATTAAACAAGCACAACATCTTAATTGGTTAAAAATTAACAACTATATTTTTACGAAATGGAACCACAATTTCTAGTAGTCTAAAAATTACGAGATAAAGATTATCAGGTAAAATATTTATTTTAGATTATTATAATTAAAATGTTTAATAATACTTACAAGCAGTAGTATATAAATGATCCTCATTTTGAACAGGTTTTGTTGTTTATTATTATAAATTATTAATTTATCATTTACCGCGAAATTCGTTCGTTTCACACTTTAATGTATGTGTACTTGTGTTTCGTATGAGCTCGTTCGTTTAAGTTTAGAATTTTGTAGACATCGGCTTTTATACTTCGTAGAGTAATTAACGTAGATAACGTTAGATAATGGCTTCTACTGAGATAACTGGTACGTAGTAAAGTCTTGGCCAAACAAAATGTTTTGCGCGCAGTCTGACTCAAAGTAATCACAGGTTACAATTTTAATGGCGACAATCTCTTCAATGCAGTGAAGAAAGTCTTAACTAAATGTTATAAACAAACAAGCGGATGTTTGATATAATAAAACGTAATAATCTGAACGGAAATGGGCTTACATACAAATAATAATATACGTCTAACATCCGTTATTAATCTTCTGCAAAAGCTACTCTTCCGAAATGGTAACAGGATTGTTTTACATTGATTCCCGCGCCTATTATATTATTGCTATTTTCTACTGACGGTAATTCCACTAAGCTGTCATCATCGTAATTATACCTGAGAAAATATTTTGTTCCACACTGTTTTCCGATGATGAAACAATATTTATCATTGTTAATAAAGGTACTTATTTGTCGTTGGATTAGAAAGTGTTACTGGGTTTTCTGTTTCCATAATCACAGTTGCATGAAGGTTTACAGTAGGTACCTTTGTTTGAGGCAGAACAATTAATGTTTCACGCATTTCACTGTATCCGTGGAAACAGTGGATAACCACTGTTTCCACGGATACAGTGTCCCTGTTTATCTCTGCTCTCATCTGGTTTGAAAGAAGAATACAAATTCGTCAACGCTTGACTTTTGTAATCATTCTCCAAGCAGTGGCCCTGCGACCAGACTTTTCATGAAACTGTGCTGGTTCCCGGCATACTGGGAATTCTCAATGGAGATTGATCATATGCTACCCTTGGCGATGGTATCTAACTATAATGAATAAATGTGATCCTTTATCTTCCTCTTGGGATTATGTTTTTGTGATACCCGTTAACAGTTTATAATTTTACAACCATATTTCACATAGATAGTGTTATTTTGGATAGAACTTGCAATTATTACATACACCTACATACAGAAATACTTGCCTCGTACTATTGTTATACTATTGCATTCTAAAGTAAGACTGACTATCAGAATTGCGAGCTTCTGACCGTGTAGTTAACGACTTAGATAACTGATTCTTGTGAGATTCTATTCTATTATTATTTATTTTTGCAAAGGAACGCAGTACAGCCATTCCACTTATGGATTAGGTAGGTTTCCGTAACCGTATCGGTATTATCTGGAAAAGCTTCATAATAGCATCAAGACTAGGCCTAATCCGCGGCCTCGGCACAAGGGCTCAGAAGGAACATGTAAGGTACGCAATCAGAAACTCTTATTCGTAGATCTTAAACAAAGAATAAAAATAAACTATACTTCAGTTACCTATATAACAGTACGGCTGTAATCCCCAAAGGATTAGGCAGAGATGTACCCATGAGTATTCCCAAATTTGGTCAGTTATGGTAACTCCCATGTAATACGGGGCAAGTCTATTGCCATCAACCGGGCACAAATCCAGACTCCGTGGCTGCTACTGAGAAATTGCTGATGGAAAAATACACTCTTTGCCCGACCTGGGATTCGATCCCAAGACCTCGTGCACAATAGTCGCTTGCAACAACTAGACCAACGAGGCAGGCACTTAATCTATCTATGATTTCACATAGCTTAAAAGGAGATATTTACACGAAGCTTATATACGATTATTGAATGCTGAATAAAAAACCCTCATTGCCAGGGTCAGTAAGGACAAAATTACGCAATAAGATCACGTGCATGTGCCTGTGTCTTCAAACTTATCTCAAAGATTACATTGTTTGCATGCTTCGCCTATTGTAAACCAAATGACTGGCGGAAATTGTGTATTCAAATTTTAAGAAGCACACGCAGAATTTTTGGAATACTGAGATATTTTTAGAATCTACTTACGTAGACAATAGTTGAATAGTTGACAGGGCAGAAAAATAGGAATTTGAATAAACTTTAATGATGTTTCGTATTCCCCTTTTTGCTCCTCGAAAATTGAGTGAAATCAATTATTTTTGTCAGTTTTAAAAGAAAGAGTATAATAACTTGTCGAATTTGTCTGGTAGTCCAATCACGACCGTAAAAGTTTTTGTTTTAAAGGAGATACCCCACGGGTGGCACCATGATAAGGAAATCAGGATATGATGACGGCATCCCAGGGAAATCGAGGGCAACCGTTTCGTGCTTTTTCTAAAGCTTTTCAAGTATTCGCATCTAGCAGTCATCACTTCATATTGATGAGCTGATGATGGAAGGTATAACTCCTCAACGGTTAGGAGTTGGAGGATAATTCTTTAATAAAATATTATGGGGACGTATATGTGATTGTTTTCTTTCAGGTTATCTAGATGAGCTGATTATGGAAGGTACCTCCTCAACGGTTAGGAGTTGAAAGCGATCATAAATCTTGAAGGTTAAGTTAAGTTAGAAGGTTAGGTTTTTTGGTTGAATGTTAAATGCATAGTAAATATTTGTATAGGGTATTACAACTAAAAATGGAAAAATAAAAAAACTTTTTTGCAAAAAAAAATCGACTTCAAAAACACAAAAAAGTGAAAAATAAACTTCTGAAGAAAAATCAGCTTCTTAAGTCGTTTTTTTTTATGAAAAATCAGTTTTTGACATGTAATTTTTAGATGGTCATATTTTCGGTCTAGTTGCAATAGTCCGGTTGTTCGTCCGGTTGACCGAACTGCAACTTTTCAGTTGCAGTAGTTCGGTTGAAATATGGCACCGAACTACTGATACTCATTAGTAGCAACAGTTCGGTTAATAATATTAAAAATAAAATTGTACAATACACTTTTTTACTTTATTTGTTATTTTAAAATGAGCACTAAAAGAGAGCCACTTTGTATATGAATAACTCAGTTGAAATCAAGTTAATTGTGGTTGGGCACCCTCTAATGAAATCATCCCTTTCAGTATGCTTCAAACTTCTTTTCGGTAATGTCTTCTTTCCGAATCTCCTGTACTAATTATTTTTTGATTGTATAAGACCATATTTTCTCTACTTTAGTTGAGTTAAGGAAATTACTTATCTACATTAAACTTTAATTTTATGAAACACAAACGATTGCTTAAGCTAGAGGCATAATTAAGGAAGAAAAAAGGGGAATACATTTGTATGGAGAATTCGTAACCTATGTTCCCTCTTAATTAATGTGTATTGCACTCTCGTGTATTTAGTAGGAAACTGCTGAGGGCAGAAATCTGTCATTTTATATACTATAGTAATTAGAAAAATCAGACATTGATGTAAAGATATTGTACCTACTTTTGTGCTAGTAGTACCTAGGAAAAGACGTCATCTGAAAACCTAAAATTGATACGGAAAACGTATAGGGCTGCGCTTCATTTAGCAGCAAAGAAACGCATTTTATCATTCTTGCCTATGGGTACGCCCATCATGTGCAACTGGTGTCCAACTTGTAGTCTTATAAATGTTATCTTTTAAGTCGCTTTTACACCACCAACGGGAAAGATAAAAGTGTTAATGTAAGAAGCATCACTATGATATGAAGTACTTACTACACAATACATACGTCACTATAACATTGCGTTAACATATGTAAACATTTAATTTCAGTATGCTTAAGTAATTGCATGATTATGGTTTGTCATAGGAAGCTAATAGCTACACGATTCAGGTCTTTTTTAACATAAAGTAAATAGGTATATAGATTATTTTAATTTAGATAAATCATGGGTTCAAATGGAAAATAACGTAAGAGTGTAAGACCCAAAAGTTTAACAAAGAAAACACATTTGTAAAATGAAACTATATTACTAAGATCGTGCAGCAAAGTGTTAACGGCTTTTGTTCACATTTATTTATTTTTACTCCGAACTAATAAAACCCAAGATCCTACGGCCAGTTTAACCGTGAAACACTCTTTAACCATTTTATGCTATCCTAAAATTTGAAGGCGCTTTTTAGGTCTGTTGCTGCATTGCTATTGAATGGTCCATCCGTTATAATTTGAGTAGTAATAATAGAATATTAAGTACCAAAATGTAAAAACGATGCCATCCTTCTACCTAAACTTTTTTTTCGAGATTAACTACACTTTTATATCGTAGGTAATTCTACATAGGAAATATACCCTGCATATATTTTAATCTTAATCCCCAAAGCGTTAGGCTGAGCTGTGCTTAATAGTAGGTACACCCATATTTGGCCAGTTATGGTGAAGTTTCACGTAATAGGGGGCGAGCCTATTGTCATCAATCAGGCATAAATCCAGCTGCTACTGAAACATTCCTGATAAAAAATTCAACATCAATTTGCCCATCCCAGGAATAGAACTCAGCATTTCATGTTCAGCACGCGTGATAGTGGCCAATTTTACCAACGAGGCAGTCCTCACGAATGTTCTTACCTACATACGGTCTAAAACACGTATCTAGACCGTTTAAAGTCAGCTCAACACGTGTTTAGGATTCCTCAGAAAACAAACAATTGTAATGTCAAAACCTTATCAGTTTTATCGCTACTTAATTTTTCTTTAAATCGTTTCTCAACGGCCTATAGTTTTATTTAAGTCGAAGCAGAATTATATAACAGCCCACCAGCCTTCTAACATTACCCCTGAGTCAACATTTAAATTATTCTGAACATCTCGTGTGGAACTGTCGACTTTATTTTTGCGTGAATTTATGTACGTATGATCGCAGCACTACCAAACACGAATACCATCTTTACAAAGACTTTTATTCCATAGTCAAACCAAACTAATAAGACCACTAGGTAGTGGATATAGGCCTATCCCAGACTGCGCCACAACACCCTCTTCTCTGCCGACGACCTTACAATATAATTAAAGTGCGTCGCTCTACGCTTGCCAATACGGGGTTTCCACTCCAAGTCTAGTTTGCGCCATCGGTCATTGCTCCTCGCTATTAAAAAATATTTATGTGGAAGCTTCATCGATTCCTAGCCGTTTACTATATTGAGGTCGGTTTCCAGTCTCACCGGATGAAGCTGAATACCAGTATTTTACATGGAGTGATTGCTTATCTTACCCCGACAACCCAGTTCTACTGGTACTGGTACTGCTACTATGATACCCCTTGTCAGACTTTCAGGTCACTGTTTATGTGGAACCCTTGATTCGAAATAACTCTCGCACTTGTTTTCCTTTCACAGTTCTTTCCAAGTGTACTTGCAGATTCATTATCTCTGCAAACAAAGTACTATATACATTATTATCAAACTAATATTTACTTAACGAAACACATGTTTAATGCGTAAGCAAATGATTGTGATCTTAAAGTGCCTATCATGAAATACAGTATTCATGACGTTTATTTTCTTACTCGTATTTATTTTTATTGCGCTTCGAGCCTGTGAAAGGTTTTCTTTGTTTTCCAGGATACAAATAATTAACATAGAGAAGAGTCAGGTGATAGTTCAATAAGGTGTGCTTGTAGAGAGATCATCATCATCATCTGCTTAGCCCTTCCCAACTATGTTGGGGTCGGCTTCCAGTTTAACCGGACGCAGCTAAATACCAGTATTTTACATGGAGAGACTGCCTATCAGACCTCTACAACTATTATATACTACACTATACAAAAATTATATACTATTATAGATTTCTATGTAAAAATAAGTTAGTCTATGGGTGGAATAAAAACTGACACCCAGTATTCAGTATCGTTACTGAAAACACCAGTAAATCTCGAAGAAGGCGAAAGTTCGTGTCATGAGATATTCTCGACAGTACATTAAGTCCTATGTAAAAACTGACGATCCTATTGTCATCAACTGGGTTCAAATCCAGACTCCTTGGCTTCTAATGAGGACATCCCGATCGAAAACCCAATCACCCTTTGCCTTACCGGGAAGTTGAACCCCGAACCCGAATTGAGATTACTAGACACCACTGGCACACTATGTGTTCAACTCTGTCAAATCCAGCCTCTCCCTTTGCTACCGTTTCCCCTAGCCGAGGCCCGCAGGGGGTACCCTTAATAGCGCGCTGTCACTTAATTTATAAGCCTTGATGCGCTGGCGAGTCCTTGTTCCAGGTCTCCGTTCGGGGAGGCCTTTGTCCAGCAGTGGACGTCTTATGGCTGATGAAAATGATGATGATCCTTACACTCATGGCTCCACAGGATAGTCCGGTTAAGCAGTAGCTGACTTCATAGGTGACCTGCCAGATGGGTTTCGCATTCCCTTGTCATACAGTAAAAGTTTAAAATCCATCAACGCGCACTCGGGAAAAACCGGATTTACTATGAGACCGAAACCTGGTTTTGCATTTCCTTGTTATACAGTATCAGGGCTTAAATAAAATAGCGAAAGGTCTTGTAATAAAGGTCCTGTTACAAAATTAGCTTACGGCTCCGGAAAGTTTTTATGGGTACCTACGTTATCTGCCACCCACTCCCACACTATAACAACTAACGAAGCAATTCAATTAGCAGCCCCCAGTTCACCCCATGCAGTGCACCCCCAATCCTATTCAAAAGTATTATGTTTTAAATTTTTTTTTTTACAGTACTCCAATGAAATGACACGTGTATGGCTTAGGTGCATTCAGGAATCGTGATAATTTGATTGATATTTGTTTTTTGTTGTTGGATTTGTTTAAAATATGTTATCTCTGAGTTCATACTGCCTCGATGGTCTAGTGGTCGCAAGTGCGACTGCTGAGCATGAGGTCCTGGGTTCGATTCCCGAGTCAGGCAGTGTTATTGAATTTTCCATCAGGAATTTCGCAGTAGCAGCCACGGAGTCGGAATTTGTGCCCGTTTGTTGGTAATGGGCTCGCCCCCTATTACTTAGAACTTTAATTAGCGAAGTATTTAGCGGAGTCTTCTAATATAGGCATTGTTGGTTAAAAGAAGGCTCCAATCACAAACTAATTTTAGTAATCTTGCCGAAGAAAATAAACAAAGAATTTTTAATATTAGTGTACTATTATGTACCTACACCTCTGCCTAACCCTTCGGGCATTACAGGCGTAATGTTTTGCTATGAATTCATAATAAAATTGAATGAACGACTCAATGAGTGTTCAATCCTTGCAAAATTGTAATATTATGACACCATATTCCAGTCATGATTTCTGGCTTTGCGATATGTGGGTGAACTATTCGGTTATGTCAGAAGGGACAAGCGTCAAGCATATTACCATCAATCCGTCGCACGAGCTGCTACTGAGAAATTCCAAATGGAACAACCCATTCGCCCGACCTGAGAATCGAACCCTAGACAACATGCTCAACAGTACCGCTTGTGACCAACGAGGCAGTCCTTTCAAACACAATAATGTGTCTCTAGTTAGTGGGGCTATCTATCTATCGATTGAGCTAAACCTATTTTGGTTGCGAGATGCATAAAGATAACAAAATTCTCTTATTCGCTGCGATGAATCAGCTTGTTGATCATGTGAAACCAACTATTTGATAACGCACTTACGAAGTTACGACATAGACAATTTCAACAAAACATGTCAGTTACAGTTTATAGAGATTTCATTTAATCTTTGTTATTTTCCACTTACGAACATAGAGAAACCGTTTAACTTTCGTTGTCGCTACCCAGCATTCCACAATATTTCTAAACATTGGATTACGCACCGCAGTTCTTTTATTTGTTCGATGATAGTGACTAGCTTTTAATCTTAGAAATATTTTATCTCCAAGTACTAATATTTGTAAACTGTATTGATTATTGGATGAGAGCAAAGAGTTTCATTATCATAATGAGACTATATTTGTATATGTTCCCACTGCAGGGACTCAGGCCTCCTCTCTAGAAGAGGGATGGGCTATAATTCCCCACGCGGGCCCAATGTGGGTTGGTAGATATCATATTATATCTTCGATTTCTTTGGTTGCCTCACGATGTTTTCTTTCACAGTTTTAAGAGCAGTGGTGATGAAATAAATTACACAAAGTAATGCGCCTAACTGGGTTCGAACCCACCACTTACTGTTCGTAAGTCGTGGTCGCCTACTAAATATTTCACGAAACCACTGAGTGCTTTCTCTTTTAAATCAGCTACTCTGTTTTAAAATCTATCTCGGAAAAGTAGCCAGATGAGCTGGATAAAACCAACGACCAATGGCTCTAATTGACTCTTAAACGAAATGTCTGAAGTCATATTTAAGGATGTTGCATGGCAGGGAAATAGTAACTGCAGGTATCTAACATAGATCCGGAAAGAACTTTTGCATAGTAATGGAATTCTGCTTAAACCAAGCTAGCAAGTGTATTAAGCACTGTTCACCGTGCTCATAATTTTGAAAAGGTTTTCCAAATGTAAACGACGCGAAGGCGTAACGGGACATATTTTGGTCGAGGTACTTATACTTAAATTCAGAACCTTGAATATTAGACGCAGAGTTGCGCAAGTATGTGTGTTTTATCGTAGATATTTCAACGTACCTGAAAATTACACAAGTTTTTTTAAGCCCGTTCAACGTTCGACAAACAGGCGCATACTTGGGTGCCAGCACTCTACTTTAGTCATTTCATTCATACGAACTAAGCAATTAGGAACGCTAATGAATGAGAAGGTCCCGTTAATTAAAGGAACTCTATTTATATGAAAATGTTTCATATAAATACAGATTAAGGAGAAGTCACCATCATCGATTGCAGAATGATTTAGATTTAAGACCTCCACAATCTTCCTCATATAAGGCCGAATTTTGGTAAAGGCTTAACCACCTTATTTTATTATCCTCATACAAACATTCCCTCCAATTTTCGCTATGTTTATTTGGGAAACAAAATTACATCTGGTTTATAAAAATTACGCTTGACCTCGAAATTGGCCAAGTGCGAACGTTTTTAATTAAAAAAAAATCTTTGTAGTATTACGATTATTCTACGATTTTTTGTATCGACGTTACATTCATATTATAATGGCCTAGTTAGTGGCCACATTTATTGCAGCGTCAGTCGCACTGTTTAGAAAACGGACATCTGGGCAGCTTCAGGTGTGACTTGAGACAGTCTTACCAGACTCGCCGCACTCGTACTTGTTGTTGGAGGAATCGATAAACCCCCTTCTAACCAGGTTATGTTTGCAGAAGCCTACATGGGTCCGCAATCAATTCAGTCCTTTCCAAATATGCCACTGCAGTTCACGATCGGGTGGCAGGTGTTCTTGGGGCTTCTTTTGTTAAATATTGCTAGTAAATAATACTGCATGTTATATTAAATTAGTTACATACAACGTTTATTAGTACAAATATACAAGCTACAAGTCACCTACATTGTTTTAAGGTTCTGTGAAAGAACCTAAGAACAATGTAGTAGAACGATTTGAAAATTCAAGCTTAAGTTTTTCTGTAACTTAACCGAGTCTGATGGTGCTTTGCCCACACCAGCTTTGGCTTTGGCAGTTGTGAATATTAATTTTGCAACAGTATGTTTATAAATTTTCATTTATAAACAAACTGTTAAAAATTAATTGTCACAACTGCCTCCTCATCATCCCGTTGATGAATCCTCATCATCATCAATCTCTTGCCCTTATATCCCAAGTTATTTGGGGAAGAAACCATACCTCTTTCTCTATTACTCGTCACCTCATTAGACACACAAACCAAGGAACTCCTTTCTTGCCATATCACCCTTTACACAGTCCAGGAAATAGAATATTAAAAATATATTAAAGTGGTTAAAAGAATATTGTTAAAAATTAAAAACAA
Organism: Diarsia brunnea; assembly: GCA_949774965.1. Lineage (NCBI taxonomy): Eukaryota > Metazoa > Arthropoda > Insecta > Lepidoptera > Noctuidae > Diarsia > Diarsia brunnea. Next base: position 9,187,175 of record OX459013.1, on the reverse strand, counting down.
AAAAAATAAAAAACAGCGCCTGGCCTTTAAAAAATGGGTGAGTAATATTTTAAGGTAGGTACGTAAGTTTAGCACCTGATACGCATATGTTTGTGGTACATACTAACACTACTCGATCTCACGCATTTTGTTACTCAGAAAATAATTAAGGTTTGGAGGGCCTGGGATCTTGGACCAAAGGGTCGGCCACCCAGCCTACCACAACTCAGCAGTAACTCGGTAACACGAGATTTCTTGGCAAGACTGTCGGGCTTGCTTTCAAATAGCAACAGATCTTTATCTACATAGTTTTATCGTCAACTTCCCAAATTCCCATCGCAACTATATGAAACACTTACAAACAAGCAAATAAAACTTTCCTGTAAAAACATAATACGATTATTTATTATTACACTCCTACCGTTGTTCAGACAAACAAGAGCTGATGTTGACTGTGCACATGTTATCGCTTTATGGCTGCATACTCTTTCCATTTGGGAAAACCTCTGTGTATATTACATACACTACAGGTGGTAACACATAATCTAATAGACAAACAATACACGTATAAAAGGAGATAGTTTCGCTCATTAACAATAGAAACGAAGTGAACCTGCTAGTATTACGAACTCGAAATATAACGAACAATTATAATACTTCGAATATGTCTGCGAAAATCGTTTTAGTTTTGTGTGCATTGGTAAGTGACTCATTGTAATCTGATATTCTAATCTACCACTGACTCATCTTGAGAAAGTTGATCATAATCTGCAATGGTAGTTACTGATAAGGTCTGACTAAGAATATTTTGACAGCCGGTAATATTTTGGCTTATGGAAAATACTATCACAATAATAATGTCGTCAACCGTGAATTCAGTCACAATCTTGCAAGTAGCTCTGGCATAGCCAAGGAAACAAACGATTTATGTACACTACTTTAAAACCAAGCAATAACTTTTATTATTTCCAACAGGTGGCGCTGGTGTCATCAGTTCCTGCCCCCGGTGCAGGTGTTGGTGTCTGGGGTGGCGCTGGCGGTGGCTGGGGAGGTGCTGGTGGATGGGGAGGCGCTGGTAGCTGGCCTGTTTGGGGAGGCGCTGGAGTCGGCGGTTGGGGTGGCGCAGGAGCAGGACCCGGCGCTTGGATTCCCCCATGGGTGTCATCCGCTCCCTGGTATCCCCAGTGGGTTCCTTGCACCGTCGTCGGCAGCTCCTGCGTAGACTGCACTACCAAAGTCGTATGCACGAAGGTTGGAGGTCTGCAGCGCGCCTGCACTGACCCCACTCTCCCCTACTGCAACGCTGGAGAGTGCTCCGCCACGCCCTCCGCAACTTGCGGCGGTCCCGCTGAGAATGCCAACGATGCCGTCGCTCCCCGTGCCACTGTCTAATCATACGATGTAATGACATGTGTTTCAACCTCGAATAGCACTACCACCTGGTACTTCTTTCTCAACGAAAAGAATTACGACTCTCAATAACAGATTCTGTTATTTTAGATTTTTCGCATTGTTCTAAATTACTGTAAATACACTACGAATCACTGAAATGTTAAATCTATTTTGTATAATTCCTAATTAATTAAGATCTAATTATTAAAAAGAGTCAGTAAATTATTATTATTAAAACATGTTGTTTTTTTTTCTTTCATAATAGTTATTTTACATATACCCTCTTAATACTGGTATAGACAATGGCCCAATCAAGAGGCTAAGTGCGGACAAAAGCCCAGTTAAACTAATACTGGTATTCAGTTGCATCCGGTTAGACTGAAAGCCGATCCCAACATGGTTGGAAAAAGGCTGGACTTTCCAACACACACACACACGACACGACACACCTGAAACAACGCGAATTAAAAGTATTTGTAAGAATTAATGTCGCCTACTGATATACCTGCGAATTCTTGAAAGAGAAAATCTAATTGTGTTGTTTTTTGGGACCCAGTCCAGTCAGTACCCAGTATCACCTGACCCCTCTTCTTACACCACTTGCAATCTTATTTATACGAGTAGGGGTCAGATAATGCTGGGCACTGACTGTACTTTGCTACTTCGAAAAACATTTAAAGATGAAGAAGGAGAATTTATAGGTCAAAAGTGTGTGACTACAAGCCCACAAAAATGTACAAACGTTCTAGCATCGCCCACTTCTTCTCGTACCGATAACAAAATGTCAAAATGTGTTTAGCGGTTAGCCCAAAACTCAGTCACGCGAACCTCGCCCACTTATCGCTGATCACTGATGCAATAAATAGATCATCACAGTCGCATGTTATCTGCCCTAGGTCGAAAACTGCTCTTGGTTAGACAATTCACCTTGGAATAGAGAACTCACTCAAATAAACTGTTTAGAAGGAAAGAAAAAAAAGATTAATATTATTTTGTATTAGTATGTACCATTTATGTAGGTATATTGATTTATGTTAACAAAATAGTATTCTCCTAATTTATTTATATTTGTACTCTACCACAGTGCTATCCTATTTGACCCTAAGGTTGACTGGTAGAGAATGCCTTGTGGCATTAAGTCCGCCTATGTACCACGTTTGTGCATGAAGTTTAAATAAATAAATTATTAAAAAATTGAAAACCCGAGGTAGACAGAAAACTGAAAACGAGCACATTTTAAATTTAATAAAAGTTGGAAGCAGACGAGATTTAGGAGGGTTCTTTTTCAGACATAACATAACATCACGCCTATAATCCCCAAAAGGTGAGGCAGAGGTGTGACTGAGAGTACATCCACGCCGGTTACGAGTATGTTTAAGTATTATGTAATAGGGGGCGAGCTTATTGCCATCAACCGGGCAGAAAAGAAATCTAGGCTACGTTTCTGCTTTTTTTATTTCTTCTCATATATTGGAACATCTTGGAGGTACAAATGCACTCTATGGCCTTGAGACTCGTGTTTCACACAACATGATACAACATAACACGTGTATGTACCTGTCATTATCATCATTCATCGTTCTCTTGTCCTTATCCCAATTTATGTGGGGTCGGCGCGGCATGTCTTCTTCTTCCATACTTCTCCATTACTCGCCACCTTTGTCTGGCCATATCATCCTTCACACAGTGCATCCATCGTTCCTTTAGTCTTCCTCCACTTTTAAAGCCATCCATATTCATACATTTACAACGGTTATGTTCATACATCAAATAGTACAAAAACAAGAATTTCAAGTAGGCATATTTTGTGTATTACGCACCAATTTTTCCCCAAATCCTTATCGATTGTCCACTTGAGAACAATGTTGTGTAATGGAAGAGATTTGGTAATGAATAAGATTATGATAAGCATAAGATAAGTGAGGAAGTATAAAAGGGTACTGCAATCGATATTTTGTTCAAATAATAAATGTACAGGAAGACAACATGGCTCACATCCAAAACATGCTGATCTTGGCAGTACTGGTACGTACCAATATTATCTAAAAGTTGTAATCGGGAAGCCGGATAAAATAACAAACGTACAATAGCTACGCCCTTTTTAAAAATAGCGACATAAAAGATTTCTTCCCAATTAAAACCGAAGAAAATAAACCGATCCTAATCTTGAACTTTAACTCAGCTCTCCTTAAAGAAAAAAATATAGAACACACCAAGAATTTCAATACTTTTATAAGTTATAAACTTGTAAACCTATTTGAGGATATCAAACCTCCCTATCTTGTGCAACATCTGGCTATGTTAACCCCACAAATAAGACCAGATCGTCACGCCATGTTCACCGCGGTCTACTCCGCCGATGGTAATTATCTCCGACAGGCGTCGAGTGAGTGACAATCTTTGCCCAAGCAAAATAAAGAAAATAAATTGAAACTCTACATTCCATGGTTCTAGTAAAGAGATTTTCATAGCAGAGAATTTAACGAGCAAACGCAAGAGACTCTTTTTCTAGCGCGTGACTTTGCTAAGACTTATAACTTTGCATATTGTTAGGCTCAATTACCTCACAGTTAATCCAAACCAAACATAAAGCTCGTGTTTCGTTTCAAGTAAATTGAGAAGATGAGAGGAGACTTTCTCCATCACCATGAAGAATTAAAACTAGAAACAGAAAGAGAGATTCTAATCGACAATGATTGAATGGCTCTACTCCATCAACTGTTTTGTTACGGAGACAGCTATCCGCAATAAGGTTTTTAGCATTTTCTATAAATTATAACTTGCCTATGTGTTTTTTGCAGTGCGTCCTTGCTGTGTCTCTCACACAAGCAACTGCAGAACCACACCACAACCAAGAACATAGTCACGAAGATCGTGAAGAGCCCACCTGGGTTACCTGTGACTTTTCTGTCAGTCCAAGGATGCGCTGCCACGACTGTAATACAAGGTTGATCTGCAAGCAGGTCGGAGGACTGCTACTCGACTGCCCCAGCCCCTGGGCTCCATATTGTAACAATGGACTGTGTTCGCCCGTACCTAGTGTCGAATGCGCGCCTTAATAAGAAAAATATGTACGATTTTACTAAATTTAAATGAGTTGTTACGACAAAAAAAATGTTTTTTTTTCCACTGCCATAATGATAAGCCGAAATTAGCCTAATACAATCAAACACATATTTATGTACTATTTATTAAAAAGTAGCACTTCTTAACCAGCAGTAATCTCGAACTAGCAAAAGACTCATATAAATGTATTTTTTGATAAGATTGCAACTATTTACATGACGCTGGATTTCCCTGTTTTAGAAGAACACGAATAGTCTCTTGGGAATACCATGGAATTACCCAATCTTTGCCTTTTTGACGCAGCATAATCAGCCTATTAAGTTCCCACTTCTGGGAACAGGCCTCTTCTCTGTGTGAGTTGCAATCTATCTCGCGTGCTCAGTGCAGGATGTCCATTCCTTCGATTTTTTTTTATCTAGGACAAATCGGTTTTCTCGCAATGTTATGTGCTACTGCCACTTTTTAAGGAGCAGTTGTGCTGAAATAAATAACACAAAGAAATTGGCCTGCTTTGATTTGAAGCCACGATCAACAAGTAAGTAAGCAAGGGCTGAGACCATTCGTCGATCACTCACTACTCTACGACGCAGCATCATGTACTGATACTGATAACAGTGGATCATTCCCACTAGTTCTACTGCACAGTCCTACGATAGTAGCTAGCCTAGCGGCATCCCACTGCTGGGTAAAGGTTCTTCATAACCATCATTTGTTTCGATCCAGGGCGAATGAGGACCACTAGTCGCAAGTCTTGTCCATCTCGTCCCCAATTTTCTACGAGGTCGGCTGCGACGCTATCAGGCTGTATCAGAGCTTCAGAAAGTGGCAATTTTTGATCACAGCTCATTGCAGCAGGAAGTACCAGGAAAGTTTTCTAAATTCCTACTATAAGCTCCTTCATGGAACAGTCGCTCTTCCAGGCACGTTCGGGTTGTCGTGTGACTTTCGAAATTAGCAATTTTTACTTACCAATATCATGAATGCGAAAGTAACTCTGTCTGTATGTATAACAAACTGCTGAATCGATTTAAATGTGGTACAAAGATAGTCTAGAACCTGAGAAAGGACATAGGCTAATTTTTAATGTAAAAAAAAATGGTTGTAAGGGGTGATGAGGGGGGAGGGGGTGTAAAGTTGTATGGAAGTATCGTCATTTTATGCTAGAAGCTTGAAACTTATTTTTTGGGCTGTTGATACGATATAAATAAATATAACGTTCAAAGATTGTAAAAGTTTTACCCTTAAGGGTGTAAAATAACAGCGGCGACCTCTAATATCCGGCTCTGGTGCAAGCCATGGTCCGGAGCGAAAGGAAACGGGACTCCCGTCGCCTCCTTCTGCGAAGCAGTGATGTTGCGAAGGAGGTGGCGGAACGTGAGAGGGAGAGAACCTCTAGTCCGTCTGACTTCCGACCACCGTAGACGCGGGCCTGTGGACGGTGAGTAGTGGGCTAGCTCACCGTCCGTCCGTCAGGCCGCGTCGACGGCGCGTTCGTGTTCCACGTGCGCCTCAATGAGATGCCAACAACATTGAAGAGGCCCGCAAGGGCCAACGCCCGACGAGGCTGCGGGTTGTTCGAAAGAGATACCGCGTCCTCGGCACAAAGGGCTAAGAAGGAACATGGGTGGTTTTTAGTCAATAGAAGTCTGACACTCCCTACCGCTCTCTGCCCAGAGCGAAAGCGGGCATTTGACGATTACCCACCCTCCCAGAAAAAAGGGTGCAAAATAACAAAAGGAAATAAGGATGAAAGTTTGTATACAAATATGTAAGATTTATGTGTATGTTTTATAAGTTTGCTACAAGAGACAAAATTCTGATGTAACATTTACGGAGTCATTACAAATGTGAACCCAAAAACACTATTCCTAAGCTAGTTGGAAATAAACTTTGGTTTCAACACTAGTACTTAGTTATAGACAAAATAAGTTTGTTTCTCTGAAACACATTGTGAGCATGATTATTCACGACGTGTGGGTGGTGCCAGCTTAGCAAACTGTTAAAAGGCTTAACTTGCAGCTCTCACGAGAACGAGTTTCCATTAAAAATATTCAACCAATGGTTCGCAAACAAAACCTGTTTGTTGAAGCACAAAGAGAATTACCACGAAATAGAAAATGAAGTCCGAACGTCTCTGAATGTTTCGTTATTTGAAAGAAAGAAAGAAAACATATTTATTTGGCACATTGGTACCACAAGTACACACAACTAAAAAAATATAAAAACTAAACAGGGAACATAAAGTAAGTAAAGGGAATATTGTGTGTCTCACGGCAGCGTCAAATAGGTATTTAAATTAATTAAGTGTGATTTGGATCACAGTTTTTCTGTGTGTAGCTACTAGATAGTTGTGTGTACATAAATAAATAATATTAGGTAATCTGAATTAGTTTTCCACAAGTATAGACTTTGTGAATTTCCCGCTGGAAAATAACAACACAGATGTTTATTGACTATAAACAATAGGAAAACCCTATCGAGTTTTAGATTTCCCTATTTGTTTAAAGAAAGAGCTCGTAGTAAACAATAGATAAGTAGGACGTATAAAAGGGATTGTATGCAACAGATGAACCAAGTATCCGAATAGGAAGCAAAGCAACAATGGCTCACATCCAAAACGTACTCATCTGCTTGGCGCTGGTAAGCATAAAGATGATTCATCCTCAATCACATAGCTGTAGACAAATATGCTACCATAATAACATATGTCTTTCTGCGGGTCTCAAGACCCAAATTAGGACAAATCACAAAAATGGAATATCCTTAACTAGCAATCGGTTTGATGCTCTTGTTCACATATGAGAAGTGAGGTTCCTGCATCTTCCGTGGCAAGCACCAGTGCCTACATTTGCTATGCCTTAGCCTGTCCCACATATACATCCCTGCCCTGAGCAGGGTATCATATAACATTTACCAAGTAACTTTTAACTGAAGTAGCCTAGATTGGCTGAACTGGTAATTATGAAAGGTTCATGATACTAACTCTTGTATTTAATCATTTCAGTGCGTCCTTGCTGCCACACTCGCTCAAACGGCCCAAGGAGGACCACACTCCGATCAGGGAGGACCACCGAGCTCTCAAGGTGGACCTCACAAGAACCAAGGCAGGGCTAGGAGACAGGCCCCAGACTTCGGCACTTTCGACATATCTGAATCGAACGCTAACTGGACCACCTGTGACGTCACTGTCTTTACGAAGATCTCTTGCCACGACTGCAATACTAGGTTAATCTGTAAACCAGTCGGAGGGCTACTGAAGGCCTGTAACAACCCTTATAGACCACACTGCAATAATGGCATTTGTTCCGCTGTCCCGAGTGTTGAATGCGCCTAGACTAACCAGTTGATATTCTGTATCACATTAAAAGATGTTTACTTTCTACATTCAGTTTTCGAATTTTATTTGTTGACGTGTTATTTTTTAAATGGAATTCTAACTCTAATCATATAATTATTGTTACTTGAAATGATATTAAATGTATTATTTTTACATGCCCATGTGACAGCAGAACATGGATTGGAGAGCTTACTTCTATCACAACATCTAAATGTTACAATTTATTATTTACCCATGTTTGCAAACAAATAAATGATTTGATTTATATTATTTATTTTGTTTTGGTAAAAAATAAATCTATGCGTTATAAATATTTTTATATCTTCTTATCCAGCTAATTATATATCAAAATTAAGTCCCGCAGCATAAACCAGCAGTAATAAATCGTATTTACAATATTTTCATAATGAGAAGAGATACTACTTAATATACAATCAATCGTCCTAGACTGCAATTACATAAAAAAGAATCCCTTTGAAATGAGCTCGGACTAATGAAAATGCCAGATATATTATTTTTCAGCTTTGTAAAGGGTATTTACCCTTTAACTAATTAACATCGGCAAAATTACAGAACATCTGCAATAAGCTGTATCTGATTTAATGAAAATTCTTTTCCAAAATGTATGGCGAAGTAATACGTTTCAACCTACATCACATTCTCATCGTATACAATTTTATTACAACTGACTGACATCCCAAAAGAGTTTCGTTCGATATTAGTAGGATAAACGAGAATTTTGTGAATTAATGTAACAGCCTGGTTGATCTGGGCAGTTAAAACGAAGTACATATTCCCGTTTGAGCAATAATTTTTAAGCTTATGCTTTGAGCACCAAATGTATTCTCATTAGAGCACTAATCAATATTTTAAAGTGGTGTTCAAATGGGAACAACAAAAACTATTTAACTTTATTCCCTTTTGATCACCTACAGTGATGGTATATATAAGAAGTATTTAAGTACACCCACACCTCGCCAGTCACATTCATAACATAATATCACGCCTGTTTTCCCCGAAGAGTAGTAGTTATAGGATCGCGAAAAGTGGAAGGAAGGAAGGAAGGCCTTTGCCCTGCAGTGGGACAGTATAGGCTCTTAATAATAATATATAAACCCAATAACACTTTGTCTGACCTGGGAATCGAGCCCAGGACCTCGACCTCGCACAGTAGTTGCGCTTGTGACCATTGGCCCCATAGATAGTGATTAAAAATTAATGCTACAATATTCTTATGTATTATTATTATTAAGGAAAAGAGACAAATAATCCCATCACGCACAACATTAAAAATTGCTTCTTATACTGCATCTAATCCTCTTTTTCATCCGTTTTATACGTGGTGACTTGTCAAGCTATATACATTTCCAGTATAACATGGCCTCGGTTTGTATAGATTTCCGGTACAGTGAGAGATTCGCAAAAACTGGCTTGAATGATAGTTTTGCGTCCACAGAAAAACGGAAGATAAAACTATTTTTGTTTGAAGGTGTGCAGAAAATTGATAAAACGTTGTTCATTGTTTGTAGTACGCACGTAAGAGTTGCAATACAGTTACAAGTGGAAAACAATAAACTATCCATAGTGAGCAAGCTGGGGAACGTGGCTTTGAGAGCCAATAATATACTTTATGTGATTTATGAGAAATTATTGTGTGGATTTACTGGCTTTTCGAAGCCGAGTCTACTACAAACCATACTTTTTATGTATCAAGGGTTTTTTGGAATTTTCAACAGTCTTACTCGACCAGAGCACCAGATCTGATTGATTTGAACTTCATTAGTTAATTTTTAACACATTTTTATATGCAGAAACGATGAGCAAGAGCTTTTTTTAATGATATTTTGCAGGTTCGGTGACGGTTGATGGCAGCTCGCACTCATTACATGGGACTTAAACATAACTGGCAAAATTTGCGTGTACTATTAGATACACCTCTGCCTAACCCTTCGGTGATTACAGGTGTGATATTATGTTATCTCACAGGGCAACCAATGAAGCTGGTTTCTGCTTAACCAGACTATAAGAACAAGAAGCTGTGTGCCTATTGCCATCAACCGGGCCCAAATCCAGACTCCGCGTGGCTGCTACTGAGAAATTCCTGATGGAAAAACTTTATAACACTTAGCCCAACCCAGGATTCGAACCCATGACTCAGCAGTCGCGCTTGCGACCACTAGACCAACGAGGCAGAAAATAGAACAAACGTATATATATATTTAAAATTTACACACTCCGTAAATACTTACCAAACATAACTGACTGAAAAATAACACGTACAACGATATATCTCGTAAACATGTCAACATCTCCTATCTTATCACAAATTATGTACAAATCTTTCACGTTGATCACGTTTGTTTTCTATCAATTACATGTCACGACTCGGCTAACAATAATAATATTATGTTCATTTCTTACTGTTGCCCTCATTGTGTGGAACAGTCTGTGACGTTTGTGCGAGGTATAATAGCGCCTTTCATGTCCGAAGTCTGTAGCTCTGCTGTGATTGTTTACAGGAAGACAGCGCTCTTATATTGTTTGCTTTTGGCTTGTGTCCACGGACGTCAGGGCTACATCTCATGATTACTGCGCACTTTTACATGAAATGCCTAGTTATCTTTGACATAGAGAGACTTAATTTTATAATAAGCAAATTAACTGTTGTAATTATTTTTGCAATACACTGTAATGTTTGATATAAAGTAAATAATACTTTCATGTACTCTTGTTGTGAATCTGCAAGGAAAGCAGATAGTTCAATGATAGTTAAGGAAGTAATTGGCATACGCAATTTTACATTGTTAAAAAATTTTACGTCATCTTTGCCGAGAACCCGGGGGGGGTTCTCGGCAAAGATGACGTAAAAAATTTTCTCCCCCCCCGATCCCTCGTGAGATTGAGTGAGATTCAGCTCGACGACCTCGCCCTCTGATCTGCAATGCAATCGTAATACTGCAATTTGTGTGCAACAACCCTATTAACAGAAATGGATCGATTAGCATAATCTTTATTTATCAATCGTATATAAACTCCAGCACTCACAACATCAAACAACTTCTTCATCTGGAGAACACGAGGAACTAAGAAAACCAAAATGGCTTCCATAAAGAATATTTTATTCCTGTTCGCTATCCTGGTAAGTTATTTCTTTTTATATGATGTGGTTAGTTTTACTTCATTTTAAACCTTTTATTTTATTCCTTTATTCGTTTACAAATATGATTTATATTTTTAAATTTTCCTATACAACCAAAGAGAAATAGTAGCCCACCGGCATCGGGAACAGGGTCCGAGCTACTGGTAGACAATACGCGCCGTGTCCAGTAGGACTACTTTCTGCATCAAGCCCTATTATTATTGTTATTTTATTCTTGTTACAGGTCTCTTCAACCTTGGCCCAAGGTCCTTCGAATAGCTCAAACCACGACGAGACTTCATCCATTCCTCCCCCTCATGATGGGTCGTCAGATGGACCTCCCGCTCCGCTCCCATCATCGGCTCCTGGCAGATTCGACCACTTCGCCTTCAAGGGACCTAAATTCGACTTCGACTGGCCCGCCGAATTCCCTGGAGCTGAGTTCTTCAGGGACAGTCCCCGTCAGAAGAGGCAGGCCAATCGTCGTGTGGTCAACTGTAACTACGATGCCGTCGTAAGTCATAAACCCTATCACAAAATATATTGTATACCTACATAATTAGGTCACAGCATACGTTCCCCTTTGATCTTCGAAACTAACCGAACCATTTTCAGTTCTAAAACGAAAATGTTTTGCTTTTAGAACAAGAGTCGATAGGCTAAATAAGTCTGTACTTAGTAGACCCAATGAAATAGACCTGCTTATTATTCCTCCTTATATTAGGATTAATTTAATAACTAATAAATACCACGTTTTGATAACATCATGCCTGTAATCCCCGACGGGTTAGGCAGAGGTGACACACACGTTTCGCTAGTTATGTTTAAGTCCCTTGAAATAGGGGGAGAGCCAATTGCTATCAACCGGGCACAAATTCAGCCCAGGAATCCAACCCAAGACCTCACGCTCAGCAGCCAGGCTTGCAACCATTAAACGAAGCAGTTACATTTTAATAATTGTGTGTTATTTCAGGGCCTGACCAGCTGCACTGGTTGTCACGAAATCCGCCGCTGCTACCCGTTCAACAGAGGCGTGATATCCACTTGCACTGGATTCTTCCAATACTGTAACAACGGTCAATGCTCCAAGACCAAGGGCCCTCTCTGCGATGTTACTACTTCTACTACATCTACAGCTTCTACGACTGAGTCGACTTCGACCACTGGCTCATCCAGCACTACTGGCAGCTCCTCTAGTACCACAGGCTCCTCTAGTACCACAGGCTCCTCTAGCACCACAGGTTCCTCTACCTCCACGAGTTCCTCTAGCACAAGCACAAGCACAACTGCGAAATCCACCACATAAACTGGAGAAGTTCCTGGTAAGAATTGTGTATCTAGTAGTGTTGTTTGATTTACAGTGTGTTTACTGTTTCCCACTTTGTAAAAATAATACAATTGGGACAGTTAATAAGTATTGACTAGTAGGTACCTACCAAATAAGTTAATCTCTAGGTTTGACACTATATCAGAAGTAAATACTTCCCGAGGTAGTCCAATGACTACTTTAGGAGCATTCCATATTGCTCCTGTGTCGTTCAAAATAAAAGGCTATTTTAAAAGTATTATCTGATTTTAACCAGCTAACTGTTGGTAGATAAATATTTTTAATGTTTTCAGAAATCACCATATTCGGCCTCACAAATCAACATGGAAATAAAAATATTGTTTCGAGTATTTATCTATAATATTATCCTACTTACTCTTATCCAATAAATTGCGTTTGAATCAATTTCCTATGGTGTTTTGTTTCCCTTTGTTTACTACAACAAAACTACTGTGAAAATATGCATAAAACATAATGGTTTTCGTCTAACAAACAGGTCTAATAATCTGCTGGTTTCTGAGGTCCTACTCGGAAATTTTCCAAATAAAACAATAATATGGCACGGTATTATTTATTTACAATAACACAATACTAAATTCAATGAGTATCATCAGTAATTATATTCGTTTTAAAAATATTTTGATCGATATATCATAAAAAGTGAAGAATAAAATCTACTAGCTACAGATATATTTTAAAAATTATTATCATCGTAATTATGGTCGCACATTATTCGTCATTTATTGTCGATTTCCCAAAATAATATTTACTGAAATATTTCAGTAAATATTAAATAAATTTACGCTAAAATATTAAAAACATTGATCCTTTCGTTTTAAAGCTTTTAAGCTTGATAATAAAAATCTCTAAGAAAAGAAAATACCTTCAATTTATTTGTCAAACACAGCTAGTTAATTCTAGTCAATAGAGAGATACGTCGATATTAAGTATTTTAAAAGATACGTTATCAAAGATATGACTGCCTTTCTTACAAATTCATAAAATTTCATTCCTGACGTACTCCTTCACAAATAATGTCAAATCTATCTTCTCCAAAAAATATTTTTATATATAAATTATAATAATATTTTTTTAATACTTAGGTACCTACTTCCTCTTTCATTTCACACTCATATGTTTTACTTACTCACAAGAGTAAATGTATATTTTTCAGTATATTGAGATTATCATAGTCGTTAAAACCAAGAATTATATTAGTACATTTAAAGATATTTGCGATTGACACCTTAAATTAATCTACAATAAAGTTACGTACGAGCATCTGTCTTAAGCTGGCCAAAGTCGTTTTTTGCAAAAATGAGATCCCTTAAAATAACTTACTATTTAATTAAACTAATAACACAACATTTAACATATACGAACAAATGTTTAATATTGTTTACAGTTATTGTCTAATTTATATCATAGATCCGTGTTCCCTACGTCTTGACTTTTGATAACGACATGAGAAAAGAAACTTGGTCATGGCCATGATTCACCCTCTTCCAATAACAACTAGATAGAGTGACGTAAGATAGTATGGTTCCAAAATTGTAAACAGTAATGTATATTTTAAACAAGTGGTGTAGCCATCAATATTGGTGAAAGCAGAATTGAATGTAACATGATAAAGGAATAGCCCTGCACACTCGATGCACCTCGAAGTTCACGCGCTAGGAAAGCCTGAGCTGTAGAGCGTGGCATCGCCTAGCGGGCACCGGCATAGCTACTGATTCTTACGTCGACTAGGTAGACTGCTGTTGCGGTAACCTTTTCGGAGCAGAATATTGTCCACTGCGGGCAGCAACAGGTACCTCTTCCCCGACGAGTGGTACGGGACCTTTAACGATCTGAAATAGTAGAACTTGGGGGTTTCCTTGGCGTAAGATTGCCAGCGGTTCTTGGCGAATGTGTCGGTGTAGGTGTTTGGTGCTATGGGTGGCAGCGGCAGGGGGCTGGTGTGCGGCAGGTCGTTACTTAGCGGTCGGCGGAGGAGCCGGCCGGTCGGGTGCGAGTGAGCAAGTACTGGCGGCGGCGGTACGTTGGCGTCGTCTGAATCGACTGGTGACTCAGCTTCGGGACCAGTGAGATATTCCCTGCCGGCAAGAGTAGACAAGTTAAACGTAGAAACGATACCGATTATTCATTTAAACGAAGGAGGATAGTGTATGAAGTAACTGCAATTTAATTAACGTTACAGAAATAAGAACTTTAAATAGGGCAATTATTAACATACTACGTATACCTTTCTGAATTAAAATTATAAATTCACTATTCGATAAATAATAATAATTCTAAACAGAACAAATAGTTCACATATTCTATTTCACATTCTATTTCCGCCTCCCGGCATGATTCCCGGCACACGGCTAACTTCCGGTGAACAACTGGCGCAACAGCGCTAGCTTATGTTTCGTCCGACTACGTTTCACAACTTAACATTGTTAGTTGTTGCCGGCAAATGCTATTATACACCGAGAAGCTTGGCAACATCGCGTTACATATGGGTAACTGAAAACTACTCTCTGAAATGGAATATTCGTGCTACAATTTTCCCCTCCAGCCGCGATCGCAACTGCGTTTCGTGACCAGTTGCGAATTAAGAATTTTTATTCCGTGATCGCAACTTCAATTTATACGAAACCAGTTTATGCGGATCTGTCATTGTACGCGTGATCAAGGAATAAAAATTCTTAGTTCACAACTGGTTACGAAACGCAGTTGCGATCACGGCCGGAGCTGAATTTTCTACGTAAAACAAAATTCTAGTACACTTGCCTTATTCTAGTCACTCACCTAGTTCCGAGATTCTCGTCAGAGGAATGCTTCCTGTAAAAAAAGTTGGCATTAAAACAAGCCTGTCATATTTTCATTTAAAAACACCAATTTATTTTCACATCAAGTTTTGCTCTAACATGTTGTATTTAGTTAGACCAATTCGACTAAAACATCCATGCTAACTGACGTAGATCTTAGCACTAAACACTTAGGCATGCGACGTGAAGATATCATAGTTTTCTTTTTAACACAGAGCCCCTACAACCTACTCTGAAGCGTTCTACATTCTGGATATCACGATCAATCAATCGAAACTCGTTCTAAACATCAAGTATGCACTAGTAACATTTATCATGCCTCTATTCAGTTGTTCTTCTACGCGATCTCCTATTATACAAAAGCACAAACGGTTCTCTGTAATCTACACACAATTATATTGAATCATTTCGAGACCTGTATAATTCCTGGCTAGGTAACAACAACCTGGCTCTTCCTGATCTACTGTAACGTCCTCCTGAGTACCTAAACGAGGGCAATAGACCTAACCGAGCTAGCGAGCCAATATGACGCTTTTCGAAATTCTCGCGGAGCTCATCCTCATCATCTGTAACAGAAGTAAATAAAGCACTCAACTTCTGAACGAGTTTATCCATAAGTTGAGTTAAGCATATATACGAATATGTCTCACAATTTTGTAAGTCACATGCGTATTCCAGTACTTATATCATTTTATATTGTTATCCTATTTTACATCATATTATCATCATACTCACCAACGGAACGCTTTTCCCCGTCAATGTCATTTTGGTCGATCATCTCGTCTCCCTCCATAAGATCAGGGTACGGCATCACATATCTTTTGGTCCTGGTAGTTGGTTCATAATAATTCGGTCTGTAAAGTCCATGAACTGGACTACCTGCGGAACTTCTCTTATAATAAGAGTTTTCGTCGTCTTTTTGGTTGTAAATGTCGAAGTATGGATCAAACGGAGTACGCTTGTACATTTGCGACATAGCTGGGAACATGTCTGGATTCATCGACTGTTGGAAATCATACATTTCATTGACATCTAGTGGATGGTCGATTTCAGAGAGCGGTGCGATGGGGTTTTGATAGAAGGGGAAGTAGTATTCGTCTGCAGTAGCCTCATCCTTCTTGTTTAGCAGACCATTGCGTGCCAAAGCAGCAATATTACGTTTGTCATTAGATGGGTTGTACTGTCCTCTGCCTACACGATAACCATCTCTGGCAAGAGCTTGGATATTCCTCTTAATAGCCGCATAGCTACGGAGCCGTGCAATGGATGCCATGTTTCGCTTTTCTTGCGATTCTTCTTGATTTTGATCCGGTTTGTCAGCTTCGACATAGGGTGATCTGTATGTAGGAAGCAATCCGTTTTTGGCAAGTGTAGAAATGCCACGTTTATAAGCTTTAGAAGCGGAGTTTCTCAGGTAGCCATCCCTGGCTAGCGCCGCGATATTTCTTCTGGGAAATGTGGGCCATTGACTAACAGGTTCTGCAGGCATACTCTCCACCTAAGAATAAATAATATATTTCACAAAACGATATCTAAAATACCGTCTAGTGCCAACTACTGAATTACTGTTTATGAAACCTAAATCTGACCCGAATTAATTAAAATAATTTCTTGTGAAATCTTAATTCTCCAGAAAATATGTAACATCTAGATAAAGTAGTGATAAATTACAAAATTCTCGAGAAGTCATGAGGTTCTTGTAAGGCTGCTCAAGTTATTTTAAAGGAACGCCAACATTTTAATTCCTACTCGTTAATAAAACTTTGAAGAGGTTTTTGTGATATTATAATACTTTATCAATATTTGTCATGACTTTGACAACTTTTGCATATAAGTTCCAGAATAAATAAGAAGTATTGATGTAAAAAGTGAGCAAAGTGAGATCGAAAATTTATAGCACCCTGCCGCGCGCCGGGAAAAATAAGATTTTCTTTTTGGCCATTAATTAAGCTAAAAGACTGCTTGTGTCAAGTTAATACTGGGTGTCACGCTAGAAAATAAAAAGGCGACGTCTGTCCCTCTGTTTTTGACCCGAGAGCATGGCCTGGTCTTAGTAATATACTACTGTCAACAATGAAGATTTTTCAGAAAAAGAAATGTATCCATAAAACTGTCGTCTGACAGCAGTCGGCGAACCACTTCAAATGCGTAGGGGGGTCACACAGTGGCCTGTAAGCCAGGAGTGGAGCATCCTTTATCTACAAATGACAGATCATACAAGGACCATCATAAGACATTCTGAGTATTATGTATTTTTTATACTAACTTACTTGTTGAACATAACTGGAGAATGCTACTGCTAAAGCAGCAAACAGTAGAAGACAGCCGCGATGCCTACCGATACTCGTCCCTGCGTCGTTCATCTATGTCATAAAAAAAAAATATGTAAGTAAGGTCCACTCAACATTTCAAAGAAAAATACTAGACTATAATTAATCATCGCTTCGTATAGAAAAAAGTAAAAAAAGAGAAAAAAATAATAAATATAAAAATAAGATAATCTGTAAATAATGTCAATTATGTAAGTAATGTTGATGCGTTATATTTCAAATTTAAATTATTTTTTGTTAAAAAAACAAAAAAGCGAAGCGAAGAAGTCGCAAGGCATAATCTATCTATCTATCTATATCTATCTATCTATATCTATATCTATCTATCTATATATATAAAAATGAAACCCGTTTTCCGTTGTCACGACTTGGCATGAAAACGGCTTGACCGATTTGGCTGATTTTTTTTTTTAAATGTTCGTTGAAGTTCAAGGATGGTTTTTACGGCGAGAAAAATTCGAATAATGGCCGGAAAAGCCCTAAAAACAGCCCTTTTCTTTTTCTCATACAAACGTTTTCTAACTAAAACGTAAAATCAATTTGAGCTTTAATACCGTACCCATAAAGTTCAAGTGTTAGTGGAGAGGTTCCGGGAAGGCAAAACAATTGAGTGACGTTCAGTTGTTCAGTCAACGAATGACAACTTCAAACAGACCATACGACATTATCACAATAATCACAAATAATTACTGTTTCTTTCCCAATAAAAAAACGATTTTTCGAATGGTGTTTGCGTATAATATAAAAATTAATTGCTGTTAGTTAGTCGCGCTAAAACTAGAGAACGGCTAGATCGATTTGTCTAATTTTGGTTTTGAAACATTTGTGGCAGTCCAGAGAAGGTGAGAAATTAGTAATATGTAGGTAGGTAGGTAATAGGTAGGTGGTAGGTAGTTGTAGACCGATTTGGCTAATTATAGTGTTGAATTATTCGTGGAAGTCCAGGGAAGGTTTAAAAGGTGAGAAAGTGGTAGGTAGGTTGGCAGGGTAGTAGGTAGGGTAGCAAGTAGGATAGTAGAGTAGGTAGGGTAGTCGGTAGAGTAGTAGGTAGGGTAGTAAGTAGGTAGGGTAGTAGGTAGGTCGGGTAGTAGGTAGGTCGGGTAGTAGGTAGGTCGGGTAGTAGGTAGGTAGGGTACTAGGTAGGTAGGGTAGTAGGTAGGTAGGTAGGGTAGTAGGTAGGTAGGGTAGTAGGTAGGTAGGGTAGTAGGTAGGTAGGGTAGTAGGTAGGGTAGTAGGTAGGTAGGGTAGTAGGTAGGTAGGGTAGTAGGTAGGTAGGGTAGTAGGTAGGTAGGGTAGGAGGTAGTAGGTAGGTAGGTAGTTGGTATACAGGCAGGTAGTAGGTAGGAAAAAGGGCATTGCAACGCATGCCGGGAACAGCTAGTAACTTATGAAAATACTGTAGTTGTCCATTACAAAGTGTAAATCTCTATGGAACGGGCAAGAAAATCCATGGAAACTTTTTCTGTTCTTACCGATATCCAAAACGGATTAGTCCAACTGACTGTTCAACTAGTGTGCACTAATATAAACGGATTCTGGTCACCGACTAACCGGAACGAGACCAACAAGTTAAATCAATTTACGGTGTCAGGACTCGAATAAAACATCGTTAGGGGTCGGAACGAGTCGGAAGCCAGATAATAGTCTGTCGCCAGAAAGGATATGAAGCTGGCAGATTCAATTACGTGGAACTCTGTTATGAGGCACCTGAGTTCCTGCTTCGTAAAGTCAAGTCTCGGAAAAATGTGTGCAAGAGGATTTAGATTTACACGTGAATACCGGTGCATACTGATTTTTTGGAGGTATACAGTGAATATGTGATACACATTGCAAAGAGCCAAGGCGGAGGTAAAATATTATAAACATAACACGTAGCATAACATCACGGCTGTAATCTGCGAAGGGTTAGACAGAGGTGTACCTAAGAGTACACTCACATTAAGCCAGTTATGTTTTACGGCCCATGAAAAATACGGCGTGCCTTTTGAAATTTCTATAATTAGAAAATATTATCGTTATCCACAAAATAACAAATTGATATTGTATATTTCTATAGGTGTATTGTTTCTATTCAATTGTTATTGTAGTCCATTACTCGTGTAAAGTTTGTACATCATATTTTTTTGAAATTATAAGCTAAACAAGAAACTTTCTTCAACAAAATAAATCTGCAACAATAATGCTTAAACTTTTAAGATAGAACGACAATATTAGCGGAGGCTCGTGGGAAATCTAAAACCTGATGTCTTTACATTAGATATAAGATTAAGTAAATCCACTATGATCCTGTATGAATCCTTGTCATCAACATGGGGAGTAATTAACCGACTTCCAAAAAGGAGGAGGTTCTCTATTCGTGTGCTTTTTTTATGTATGTTCACCGGTATCTCCGTCAATTGTAGACGCATAGTTGTATTCTTTAAGGTTATTAGGTTCCCGTCGGGGCTGCGGGTTGTTCGCAAGAGATACCGCGGCCTCGACATGAAGAGCTAAGAAGGGACATGGGTGGTTTTTAGTCAGTAGAAGTAGTAGTTATTTGATGATTTTCCACCCGCCAAAAAAAAAAAGGCTAATAAGTAGACCTGATGAAGGCAAATCTTATTAACCGACTTAAAAAAAAAAGGGTTTCTCAATTCTTCGGAACCTTTTAATATGTATGTTCACCGATTACTTGAAGACGCCTGAACCGATTTGGATAATTCTGGATAATTCAGGAGTTCCCACATTAAAGTTCTATCGAAACCGGTCGATCGATTTTTGAAAAAACTGCAAAAAGCTATTTGTTGGGGAAAACCACATGTATCAATGTAAAATAAATGCAAAGCAAATATCTTCTTAGGATATTGCAACTAAAACGGGAAAAATAAAAAGGAACTTTTTAACAAAAAATAAAACCGACTTCAGAAACACAAAAATGTGAAGTTTTAGAAGTCGGTTTTTTTGTTAATAACACAGAAGAGAGTGAACAGAGTAGTACTTTGAGAGTTTAGAAGAATTTTGCTATAGAATGCTATAGAATGGCAAGTTATACCATCGGGATGCTGATATCGATTTATAAAGATCACTCACGTCTCGGCTTAACGATGTTAATCGATCTTTGTCAGTGATAATCGGGCCAAACATTAAATTGTTAGTCTCTGCGCTCCGAACAATCAAAGACCTCTCAAAATATTTGAATTACTTAGTATTCAATTTACTTCCTTGATGAAGTAAACATTTCTTTCAAACGCAATTGGCTGCAAAATCCTGTGATAATTTAATGTAAAATTCCATTTTAATGCTTTGAATTTTACTTGCGTCGTTAAATTCAACTGTTTATGAAAGGTCATATTTCCGTATTTTCAATTTAAGCATTATGGAAGATTTTTGCAACATAAAATTCTACCACAGCCATCGTAATGATTTGATGTTGGTGTTTGTGTTCGAAGTGTTTGTAAAGGGAGTGACAATAATGACAGACTGTGTGACCTAAGTGTCGAGTCTCTTTGATTAGTTTAATTCTGGGATCAGTTAGCAAAATATTTCTTTTGCGATTTTATTCTTAATGTACAAGAAGATGGACATGAAAAAATTGAGGAACTCGTGTCTTAATAATAACTGCTGCTTGGATCGATCTTTAGATTAAGTCGTGCTTGCCAAACCAGGTTACCTCCCCATACCGAGTTTCCTCCGTGCTTCGGAAAGTACATTAAGCCGGCTGCCATATATAGATCTTGGCAGTCATTACAGATAGTCAGTGGCCTGAAAGTCTGACAACCAGTCTCACCAAAGGGTATCGTATTGCCCAGTACTAACTGGGCTGTGGAGGTCAGTTAAATAGTCGCTCCATGTAAAATACTGGTATTCAGCTGCATCCATTTATACTTGAAGTCGCTACAAGTTGGGAAAAGGCTAGGCGGCAGATGATAAAGACAGACACTGAAAAAGCTTGTGATCCGTGGCTTCGATAACAATCAAATACAATTTGACTTAGTGAGGTGTAATATTTAATTAATATCGAATTTCAGTAAGAAAGTATCATCGTCATTCGCGTAAATAAAATTCTCGTAGCACATATTAATGGCTGCGAATTCGTAGCCAGCTTACACCTTTTTTTTTCCGGGTGGAAAATCATCAAATAACCCCTCCCGCTCTTGGGCAGAGCGAAAGGGAGTGTCAGACTTCTACTGACTAAAAACCACCCATGTTCATTCTTAGCCCTTCATGTCGAGGCCGCGGTATCTCTTGCGAACAACCCGCAGCCCCGACGGAGCCAGCTTACACCTCATGTAATGTATAAGGTTTCGTTTAATTGAGTAACGGGCATGCTGGTTTCCTCACGAATTCACGATGTTTTCCTTCAACGAAGCATGTGAATATGAATCCGAACACTCCGAGGGGCTTGTCTTGAGTTCGAACTGTCCGGAAAGCCGGCAAGAAAATTGCCTATAACTTATGTCGTAAGCAAAACAAAAGGCTGCGTTGAGGTTTTTAACGTCAATGATGACGTGTAAAACAAACAACGTGAAACAATTAATAAAAATAATAATCAATTAGGTAACTTATTGAAATGTCATGTTGGATAAAGTTTATATTTTCTGTTTTTTGCTATTAGAAACACTTAAAAAAATAGTTTCACTAACTATAAACAACTGTACAGTCCTATTTAATATTAAGACTTATTGCAGCTTGGGTAAATAAAAGTTTAAAAAATTTCGAGTCATTATTTACAAGGAAAATTCGATGGAACCTAAACATTGTTTTGAATACTAATCAACATGATTGTTTAATTTTTTAAATTCACAACCACGGTAAAACAAAGATACTTATTTTAATTGTTACGAGAGTTCAAAAAGTTGTCAACTAAACTTTCTAGTAGGAAAATACAAAACTGATTTGCCCTAAAAAGCGAATCATCACACAAATCATAATGTGTTTTAAATTATGTTCACATAAAAATAACAATTTAAACTATTTAGTGAAAAACTTTTCAACAAGATCCTACTTTTTCCTGCCGAACACAAAATGAAGGGTCATTTGAGTGACTTACCTTTGGCGACTCCTGTCCCAGGGACAGCACACTTTTTTCAAACTTTAGAGCAACTTTGAACTTGACACTTTTCTTTTAATTTTAGTTAGTAAGTTGAAGTTTCTGGCGGGAATGGCCGATGGTGGGCATTAACTGAGCTTTTATAGAAAACTTCTTGGGCTAAGCGCATGCGCGTTACATGAGGGAGGAGCTTACCTCGGCACTGTACTACATGCACTTTAATTAGTAAGCTGTAAGGTCATAAGGTTATGTTTTAATTAAATGTCTATTTAGAGGAAATTGCGTTAGGCTCTAGCAAAAGGTTAATGGATAGCTGCGGCTTCCTGCCGCCATCAGTTTAACAATAAACTTTAACATAACATCACGCCTTAAATCCCCGACCGAATGGTTACACAGAGGAGTGTACCTACACCCACATTTCGCCTGTTATTTTTAACTTCCTTGTACAGCTGCACAGGCACTATTGTGGGCGAGCGCGAGCTTATGCTGCTACTGAGAAATACCTATTGGAAAAATCTTATTACATTTTGCCCGAACCGGGAATAGAACCCAGTACTTTATACTTAAACACAAGATACTTTCCTAAATTTTTTGACGGCACGGTTGGCGCAGTGGCTGAGAGATTGGAGTGCTGCGCAGGGTGTCGCGGGTTCGATCCCCGCACGGAACAAATATTTGTATGGCCTACAGATAGTTGTTTCGGGCCTGGGTGTGTTTGTGTATGTGAGTTTAAATGTTTATAAACGCACCCACGATACAGGAGAAATTCCTAGTGAGGGGCAACATTAAAAAAAAAAAATGACGTCGCCAATATAATTAATTAAGCAGGTAGGTACCTATTTCAATAGGTACTAAATTGAAACATTCAACATTTTTAACTGACCCCCAAAAGGAGCAGATTATCAATTCGTTTGAATGTTTTTGTAGTATGTTCAGCGATATCTTTGCCAATTGGGTACTTTGCTGACTAAAAACATGTGATTCAGTTTAGTCCGTCAGTTACATTATCGAAAAATATTAGATACGTGTTTTTTTGTGTTATCAAAGTAATAAAAAATTACGAAGATAAAACGCGTCAGAGACCATGAGTGGGGGCTTGTAACGTCACTTTCTGGTAAAAAAATGTACTGAAAGGTGACGTCACACGAGTTTTCAAAGCACTGTATCGTCTTCATTGTTTGTTTATGTGAAATTAGAAAAAATATGTGTCCAATATTTTTTGGAAATCTATCTGACGGAGTATCTAATTTTTTTTTTTGTCAACTACCCTATTTTGAACCGATTTTGATGATGCTGTTTTTGGAAGAGGTAGGTAAATAACTCAGGCTGCAGGGTTATGGATGAAATGCGACGGGGTGGTTCGATTTTCAAAATTATTTTTTTATTCGATAGAATATACTCCCGAGGTGGTCTCATTGTCCTCATGTCAGGATCTGATGATGGAATCTCAGGGTAATCGAGGGCAACCCTCAAATTTGATTCAATTTGATTCAAGTATTCGCATATGGCAGTCATCACCTCATGTCGATGAGCTGATGATGAAAGGTATAAACTTAAACTCCTTAACGGTTAGGAGTAGAAAAATAATTCTTAATCAAAATATTATGCGGACGTATATATAGTTTTATTCTTTCGGGTTATCTAGGTGAGCTGATTACGAACTCCTCAACGGTCAAAAATGAAAATTCAATATGGCACCGACGAATTTTTTTGGATTATTCGACATGAGTGTTAATTTCGTGGTTTTAGGAGTCGCTGATATCGAAAATGAGGTTAAGACAAACAGAAGAAAACTAAAATATATAATAGAAAAAAACTAAATAAATAATAGAAAAAAAATCCCATTTTTTTTCTTCGGCTTGCCTTTTTGTATTATTGACTTTTTTTACTTTGTTTGTTATTCTGTGCTATACCAAACTGTTCGAACCAAATGTATTTAAGACGAGCGCTAATCCCGCCGACGAACTGTTACGCAGTTTACTGGGTGTATAAAATGTAGACAATATTTGGTCCTGAATAAATGATTTATTTGTTTATAACCTGAAAAATACAAATATCCTATGATACTTCTTACCTCGACAAGCTGGCAAAATAATTTTATTTCATAAAGCTAGGAGGCATCAATCAGACTCCATCGCACCAATATTATTATGATTTTATTATTGATGCCTAGTTATATAGACAAAAAAAAACTCGAAAACCTACACGAATTTAATTTTAAAAAAAACTCATTCATATGCCTATACAAATAAATAAAACCAGTCAAGTGCATGTCGAACCACGCACAATGTAGGATTCCGTAGTTGCCCATCAAAATATGTGAACTTACTAAACTGATTAACCACCCTGCATCCGAACGATGCTTTTTATTGTAAAAAAAACAAACTTACATTTGCAGTTTTGAGACCTGCGCTCCCACACATTATGTATAGGAAGGAAATATTTCATACAAGTACATTTTATAAGTTGGTCGATTATTACTCGTAAACTTGTAAAGCCTACTTAGCTGTGCTAGTTTTCATTTTATTTTTTTTTCACACGCCCTTACACATAGAGTATGCCCAAACACAACCCGTATAGGTGGTTTAGGTTGCCAGACTTGAGGCTAATATTTTTTTTCACTTTAAAGCTTAATATTTCTCAAACGAAACCCTTAATCGAAAAAGTGTTTGGGTAAACTCACAATATTTTTTAAAGACAAATCCAACGACATCCCTAACAATGGACTTTTCAAAAAAAAACATCCAAACTTTAATGTGTAGTGTGTACTGGAGATACCCAATAATTTCCCAGATTTTATTTTAGGACTTTGTCGATGTAACTCATCTGTACCTATATTCATGCCAAATTACAGCTTTCTAGTACTAAGCGTCTTTGAGCAATAGTGCGGGCGGACAGACAGACAGACAGACATGGCGAAACTATAAGGGTGGAACCCTTATAGTTTGTTTGTTGAATACGGAACCCTAAAAATTGAATTGTCTGGTACTAATAACAGCTTTTTATTGAATTTTGATTTCCACCATTCTTTTTTGTCTGTCTATCCGTCGATCTATCTGAATGTTTGTTGCGGCGAATCTCCGACACGGCTGAATCGATTTTGACGGGTCATTTATTGACATAAAGCTGATGTTATAAGGAGTAATGTGCGATACTTTTAATTTAGAAGAGGGATAAGGGTTAAGGAGGAAAGGGATAAAAAAACCCTTGAAATCGTCAGCAATTTAACGAAGGTCGCGGGGCACAGATAGTATTTAATATGAACGAGCTTAATTATACCGCACACCGCAGTACACAAAGGCTGCTTCAAAATACTTAATTCCCAACATTACTAATAGAAAATTAATTATGAAATTTTCGGAGACCTCAAAGGCAAGTCTAATAGAAGTAAGTATGGCTTCCAAACTTCGCAAGTCTTTTGTGAAACTTGAGGCAAGTAAACTGAATAGAATTTAATCGATTTAATATTTAATAGCTGGGAATACATTAAGTCTTCTGTCCATAATAATTATGGCCAATCTGATTACATACCAAACGTGGTGAGTCAGCCGTCGGGCCTCTTATTGAACCAGGACCATTTAATAAAACGGTCTGCACAGACTAGTATTAAAAATAAAAGAGAGCAGCTGTCTGTAAATAATAATTATAGGTACTGATCAAGAACGTTACTTTCCTTTTCAAATAGGATATTTTACTAGTTTTACTTAACTACTATACAAAATCTTTCCATGATCACATTTTTGGAATAAAAGAATTCAATAGGAAAAAAAAACTTAAAAGCTTTCATGGCTACCAATTTTTCTGGGCTCTTTATGCCATCGGTGAGTCCATGGTAAAAAGTATGATGAGGACCCAAAAAACGTGTTAAAATACCTAACTATCAGGCCATTATTCGTCGAAAAACTTTTCACTTG
Source organism: Diarsia brunnea (assembly GCA_949774965.1). Lineage (NCBI taxonomy): Eukaryota > Metazoa > Arthropoda > Insecta > Lepidoptera > Noctuidae > Diarsia > Diarsia brunnea. Next base: position 9,160,846 of record OX459013.1, on the reverse strand, counting down.
CCAATAAATATAAAGAAAAATAAATGTTTTGTTTTTTAATTTACGTAAATGGCATTGTTTTTTTTTCGACAGGACAGGCCAGTTACCGCCTATATTCATATTATTATTGTAAAATCTTTTATAACCTGTTTTTAATGACATTAAAATTTATTTTTATTTAATTTTTCTGCTAACAAAAAAAGTGTAAACAAAGTGTAAGTGACAAAGTAAAAGTGTAAGTGTAAGTGTGTGTGTGTGTGTGTGTGTGTGTATTTACATTAAAACATTTTTGTTTTCATGTAGTCACCAAATAACTACTTATTTTAAATTAATTTAAATGTTTAAATTGATTATGTTTTAAATAATTTAAATTGTAACGTTCTTGATGAACTTAAATGATTTTCAAACTTAGGCAGTCAGCACATGGGATCGGATCGGACAAAAAAATATCTAATTTGTCCGTCAGATAGATTTCCAAAAAATATTGAACTGTTGTTTTTTTCTTTTTTCACGCAAACAAAAAATGAAGACGATACAGTGCTTCGAAAACTCGTGTGACGTCACATGTCAGTACATTTTTTACCTACAAGTGACGTCACAAACCCCCACTCATGATCTTTGACGCGTTTTATCTTCGTGATTTTTTATTAATTTGATAAAACAAAAAACACGTATCCAATATTTTTCGATAATCTTACTGACGGACTAAACAGAATCATTATTTTTTATTTTTTTTAGTCAGTCCGATCCACTATTCAGTGGATTGTGAAAAACGTTGTTAATGTTTTAAGTACCTACCTATTTTGTTATTTAAAGCCAATACAAAAATTGTTAGGTAAGGTTACAGGTTACAGCTTCCTAGTACTAAGAGTTTTTGAGCTATACTGCGGACGGACATACAGATAGACCTGGCGAAATGATAGGTACGGGTTCCTTGTCGACTACAGAACCCTAAAAAGTAGACCGTAATATAAGTACATATATTGATTTATACGTATAAATCAAGAAACCAGATACCACATGTAACTCAACATGCAAGGAGAGCAAGTTATGTGACCTTTCAGCATCGATGCTTCTCAAGGACTCCGGGCAATTCCCAAAGCGTCGCGATCAAAGATACAAATCATCCACTGATTGGTTGCATCGGGACTGGCGATATCCAATTACTGTCTCTTTGATTTAAATGATCAAGGATACCACTGCTGTCATACCTACGTACCAATTTACCTATTTGTGTAGTTACATACCTACTTAGGTTCGAAATAAGATAGGTCTACAATATCGATTGCCACATTGCAGAAATAGGGTCCTAACTATTCGATTAGATTTGTTTTAATAATTAAAAAAAACAAGGTGTAATAAATATTTTATTTAAATTAATTTCTTATTCAATTTAACAACGACTTTCATAACCCAACATCGACCAAACCTTACTTCATAACGAATTTACTTGTTCACTTATTTGCGGCGACTGTGGCGAGTCTTTCGGTTTCTTAATAACGTTTGTTTGCGCTGCGTTAGTTGGTTTTACTCTTTCTCCACTAATTTTGTTCGGATCATTGGATTGACTGACGACTGGTTTAGAAGAACTTTCTTGCGGAACTGGGTCATGTAAAATAGGTTCTGTTATCACAGGGTTCACTGGCGTATTCGATAATACTGTAGTCTTGTTTACCTTGTTGAACGTTTGAACGTAAGGTGGCATCGTGCTGTGACTCACAAGACTAGGATCGGCTTCCTCGGTACATCCTTCAGTTTTAAACCTCGAACAATAACCATTACGGCAGAACGGGAAAATGCCGGCGCACTGAACGTATAGCGCGAAGTTGCCTGGATAGCAGTGGAGTGCGCTACTGCAGCTGAGACATTTATATCCTGGCTGTAAACATTGAAAACAATTATTGTGATACACATACAAAACAAGAGTCGAAAATTTATAAATAAATAATACCTAATTATAATGACGTTGGAAAGTACAGGACATAGAATAGAACCTTGGAGTACAACTCTTTAAAGAATTCAGTTTCACATGCTACTTTAACTAGGATACTTTGATAGTCTTCAAAATAGTCTTATATAAGCTCGGAATAATACCCACGGATATATTAAACATTATAATCTACTTGAGAAGGACTGAGCTATGATCAATGAAATCACATGTCATCGATAGATCAAAGAATATCAAATAGTATCTTGAGAAGTTGCCCTCATCTCAGGAAAATGTCTGGCTGAGTTGACTCAGCCTATCACAGTCCATTGCCACACAGGCCTGTCCCAAGCTGCGCCTCGACACCCAGTCGTCCGCTACCAATTTGTCTCAGCCACATTTTCAAGTTCCTCCTTCTTTCAAGATTTCGAAGTATTGGTTATTTACCTCACTCCTGTAATCGCAGACCCAGGGATTATAATGCGCTTTACTGAGCGCGCTAGCGTAGACGTCGAAGTGGGTATAATTGTCTGGTCGAAAACCAGGTCCCGCTCCTGGAATATTTAAAAAATAACAGAAAAAAAATATCATAATTATTTAATTTAACAGTAGCAAATAGCGTGCAACTGCAACTTCAACTTACCCAGTTCAGTCCTCCCTTGGATAAGAGCCAGATTGATCTGTAAAAGTAATAATGAAGGATAACAGAAGGTAATCTTAGAAAATATTTAACCTAAACAAATCCAAAAGCAAATCGGGTATTTACCAAAAATGAGAAAATAACTGTCAAGGCCATCTTCAGATTTTCTGCAGAAAGAGCCCAAATGAACGTTTGTCGCGAACTCCGAAGCAAGTAGTTTGTGAGGCACGTAAAATAGATCGCGCTTATATACTGTGGAATAAATTATTATGTTAATGTGCAAATACGCACGCCGAAGATATTCGCGATTTACAATAGATAAGTTTAAAAAACTGCAGATTGAAACACATCATTAACTTTTGATTTTACGACGATCGTTAAAGTCCATCACAAAAATGAAGTCTCAAATCAGTTGGTGGAGCAAATCTTGAGCAAATTATTTCGTTCAAAAAATCTTGCAACACTGACCGACTGGAAGCTGTCTGAATCTCGCTAGAGTATATATGTTCTGTGGTTTGAATACAATAAATCAATCAAGCGATAGCGAAAATTTTATGATTAAAAATTAATTGGATTGAATAGGACCTACAGAGCATTTGCGTGCACCTAAGAGGGTGTCGACCGGCTAAACGTCGAAAGAGTAAAAAACACACGCACGAACTAAGTCATCACTTTCCTACCGTTACACTCGGGTAATTATAGTATAAAAAATCTGAATAATAAGAAAACAATTAGCATGAAAAAGTGGATATACATATCGGTCACGCTACGTCTTTAGCAAGGGAAAGAACACTTGATTTTTCTTCAACAAATGCCTCATACATTTAGTTAAGTAGGTATTTATTTATACTGGCTGAATACATTAGGCTGTGCATTCGACTTCAGCAGGGAAGCCAATGAACTTTTTTGACGAGAAATTACCTAGGTAGGTTTGTAAGGTGTGTTTTTTGAGTAAAACAACAAACGGTTATACGTAAAACATCATTTAATATACTCTGAAAAATACAATTATTCCTTAAATAAAATATAAAAACCTTAATAAAAATTGTCAACTTAATAAAACCACATTGGACGGCAATAAACAAAATTCGACTTAATTGGAGCTTCGGTGGATACCCACATTTTTAATTACAAACTAGTTTCTAACTGAGATTTCAAACTGTTTAGTTTACTCTCCACATATTCCAAATCATGGATTCTTTCCAAAGTATCCACATTGGATGGCTGAGTCATGTTTGAAGTACTGTCTTCTAAAGGCATCTCTGCAATGCTAGCATTCACTGGTATATTCCAAATGTGTTTGGTTATCGTAGTATTCTGGTTGTTCACATTGATTCTTAATACATTTTTCGTTTCTTTGTCGTTTCTGCTATCCACTTGATTTGTTGTTTTGGGGTGAGTAAGCGGTGTAGTAGACAACATACTCGTCATTTCGTTCATTTGATTCAAAATATCTGAAACAAAGGTAGGATGTAGCTGAGCGATTGGACTGCTGCGCTCCGTGGCGCGGGTTCGATCCCGCACGGAACAAATATTTGTATGGGCTACAGATAGTTGTTTCGGGTCTGGGTATTTGTGTATGTGAGTTTAAATGTTTGTGAACGCACCCACGATACAGGAGAAATTCCTAGTGTGGGGGAAAGATTTTATAAAAAAAAAAGTACCTATCTATTGTAAAGCAACAACGAATGATGGTAAATTCTTTTCTAAACTATATATACCTGTTATCTGTAGACTTGTAGTTTCATCCATAAGGTCTTCCTTATCGCAAGTCACGTTGTTATCATCATTGACTTCAATATCCCTGTAAACAGGTATCTTGCACTGTCTATTCAGGACTGCCTTCCTCAACGACGGTCGATTCCGTATTGGCGAAAAGTTGTAAAGTACTGAGAATGACGAATCTCTTACTTTACCCAGTTGCTTATTTACAAACACTGTTTCGTCACAAGCAGCATTTTTTTCAACACCTGGGGTGCTGAATAATTGGTCCAATTGTACAGAGAAACTGAGTTCACTACACATCTTGGTTTTTAAGCGCTTCGTTAATTTTGATATAGGAAAGTTTCTGGTCGACGAGCGTACATTGGTCCTTCCGAAAACAGTTCTGGACATGTTGTTGGGAGGCTTTCTAGGTGAATTTACGTACGTATCAGAATTCTTGATGACCGTGTGTGTTGCATTCTTATAAACCATTTGTGGTTCCTCCTCGCCTTCGCAACCAAGCCACTGGTCCTCATTTTCCTTAGGATGATGTAAACCATGAATTCTGGTCACCAAAGTGTATAGAAGTTTCAACCGTTTTATAAGTTGATCTAATGACACGTCTTTGTTATTTTTCGGCATCATAACGTCATACAGAAAATCTTTGTTTGAGCTGAGAAGGTTGCTGACTATTTTGCATTCCTTTTGTACTGTAACAGTAGAAATATCGGAAATAAAGTAATTGGTTATTATTTATGTACAGACAAGCTACCCGAATCTATCAAATTTCGCCAATCAACCTTGAACAACACAACATTAGCGATAAAGTTGAAAATCTATTAAAGAAATTTGACATATTGTAGTAACTTGATGTGCTGCCGTCTGTATAAATAAACGTTACTGTTTGATAACAAAATATTGAACATTAATGGACTGTGTAAAAGATAATTAATGGCGAGAAAGAGTGTGAGTGTGAGCGAGAAGTATGGAAGAAAAAGGCATATTGCGCCGACGCGATAAAATAGGACAATATCAGTTACCTTTATCTAAGTCTGCCAACAACAGCAGCAGTTTGTCGTGGTGGCCCAAAGCATCAGGCTCACACTTGTCATACACATGGAAGAAGTCATACACCATGCATCCCATGTTGATGACTGCACACACATCTACATTGTTGTAGCTATTGTTGTTTAATATTACCAGCAGTCTTTGATGCATCATCTGTTTTGATTTCTAAAACAAAAACACATTATTAGTGACATAAGTTGCTAAACAATGGTTGAATAATGGCTTGAAAAACCCAAAAGAATGCTGTTGGTTACACAGTTATTTGATGGATGACTCAAGACTGGCATCTATGACAAATATTGCCGGACGCTTTTAAACACCTATTGAGCCCCCAAACCGATTGAGGAATCACCTTGAGAATTTTCATGCATCGGTTTGAACACGCCGTTTCTTATCTTGTTTAAAAACACAATCTACGCAATACCTCAGCAAAAGCACTTGGATCCACAATCAAGAACACATTATCCCGAATCTCCTGAACTTCATGCACCCAGGAGTTGATTAGCAATGTAGCATGGTGGCTGTCAGGCGACATCATTAATGCTGGCACCAAGTGAGGATCTAGGGCTTCCAAGCTGGCTAGACCACTGCGTAAAGACAAGATTCCTGGAAAAATACAGTAATCAAATTATTATAAAGTAAAGTAATTCTATTATTTAAGTTTACATCAAAATGAAATAACATAAAATAACATTTCATTTTAAAAAATGATATGGCTAGAAAGGAGCTGAGGGCTTACTACAGAGATGACAACTAATAAAGAAGTATGGATGAGGACATGCTGGGCCAAAAAATGAAGGGCAAAAAATTATAAAAACAAAGAATGTGCTTACTACTTTGATCAGAAGAGCAAGAAACAGCAAAGTTTCCAATCTGCAGCAATCTCTCATTGTACAAATCAAAATCCTTTACAAATGAGCAGTTCTCTGTGACTTCATCTTCACTCTTGACCAAACAGGGGCAAGTGCCTTTAGAAGCGCTATTGAAATGATGCCTTAGGATGGCTATAGGGGACTTGTTGTAAGTAAAGCAGTGTCCTACTAGAGCTAGTAGAGCGGTGTTAGTGTTTGTCTCCAGGGCATACAGGACATCTTTCAAAACATCTATGAGAACATTGGCATTAGATGGCATTATTGGCAGCTTTAATGTTTCTGGTGTAGCTTTGACAGTTGAACTGAGGTCTCCTTCTATCAATTCACTTAGCAATGCTTTTGTTTCTCTCAAAACCTGGAATTAAAATAAAAAGAAGATTTCTTAAGGATTAATACTCTTTACTTTATTTTCCTTTTGTGTTTAAAATATGATAGAAGTCACTCATCATCTGCCTAGCCTTTTCCCAACTATGTTGGGGTCGGCTTCCAGTCTAACCGGATGCAGCTGAATACCAGTATTTTACATGGAGCGACTGCCTATCTGACCTCCACAACCCAGTTAATACTAGGTAATACGATACTCTTTGGTAAGACTGGATGTCAGAATTTCAGGTCACTGACTGACTGTAACAACTGCCAAAGATCTATATATGGCAGCCGGGACCAACAGCTTAACGTGCTTTCCGAGGCACGGAGGAAACTCGGTATGTCGGGCGGTCACCCATCCACAGACCGACCTAGGCAAGCATAGCTTTACCTAAAGATCGGCCCGAGTGGCAGTTCTTATTAAGTCACTAGGTACTGAAATAATAGTAATAGATAGATAGTATGGAAGAAGACAAGCTATTGCCACATGTATCAGGATAGGGGCATGATGATGATGATGATGTCACCATAAAAATCATTGCTAAGTTTATCTTTATTTTAATTAGCAGTATAATTACCACTTGGCAGCGAGCTTTCACTATATGTTGATCATCAGCCAGACAGTATCGGCACAGAGTCATGGCTGACAGTAGGAGTTCATCAATTGAGATATGAAGCTCACTCACACACTCAACCATCTGAAATTGCAATAATAAGTAGTGAGAACCACTAAACTGTTCTCACCATTTTCAGGCTGAGATATTTATGATCCTTAGCCTTATTTAACACATTCTAAGACTTTCACATGGTCTTCATTGTCTCTATCTTACTTTTTTTTTTGTTTTTGTTAAGTTTTGTCCTGTGTGAGACTAATAAATACTTTCTCTTTCTTTGTTTTTATCATTTTAATTTTAGCTTGATTTTTGTGCATCAGCTACAGCTGAGCACTATCTCAGCAAAGCCTTAGTGTATATTCTTTTAAAACTTACATAATCTTTCCACTCAGTATAAAGTACTTCGGACTTCTTATAGTCAGTCTTATAGATTGCAGCGGCGAGTTTACCAAGGACTTCAAATGTATGGTCAATCCAGTTGACAAAATACATGGTAGTCACGTTGAAGGAATCATCGGCAGTTTCATCCATGTCCGATGAGGCTGATGTTCTTTCCAAGTAATTCTCAATGGTCAGTAGTCTGTTGATGCACCATGATAATCTTTCCAGATTATATTGGCGACTTTCCTGAAACGTGAAAATATTTTTTTTTTATCTCAATGAAGTGCAAGATGTTCTATAAGAGGTTCAGTTGGTTAAGTAGCCAAGTCTCAGACATTCTGTAGCAATAATAAACCTCTATGACTACTACTATGCTTCATTATTTATATCTCTCAGATCTTAATCAATTTTTTTTTCAACCAATATTTATTTTGTTTCTTAGATGAAATGAAACCTGTTACAATGATTGCTTTTTTTTGTAATATATTAGGTAAATGAAGAAATGGACACTCTCTCTCATCTTACCTGTAAAAGAGTGTGGTTGTGAAATTCCACTTTAAAGACTTCAAACAAATTAATCAAACATTTATTTATTTGACTTGTACATAATGTGTATACATCTCGAACTTTTGAAATATCCTCTCCATTGCTCTCATAAGACAATAGTTTACGACGTAAACGCAAAGTCAAAGGTTGAATCTTGTCCAGTAACAGGCTCTGAAAGTTTAAAAGAGCATTAGTGTCGGTTACCATTTTTACTTAAAAAAGCAGCAACTGGACCTGAATTTTCTTTACCACGACATGATTAGTGGCAGCACGTGAATCTTGAGGTATTACAACTAATCCTTCAAAGGTTTCTTCCATGTTTATCTCGGAAACCTATAACTTTAGTTTCACAATACTTTCAAAATTCAAAATCAACGATACCGATAGCGAAGCAAGCGTAGCGAACGAAGCAGACACACACACAACAACATTGCATTATAGACAACTTTTGAACTTTCTGAACTTTCTGTTTCTGTCACACTTCTGTCAGCAAGTAATGTCAGTTAGTTGCATCGCCAAAATCCATAGAATTAGTAGGTACTGATTTAGCCCATATTACACAAAATCATCATCTGTGTAGACTTTTCAATAGCTCTATTAAATAAAGGTCACTTTCCGTATTTATTAACTTTGGTAGTGTGCGTGCGGTGCTAAAACTAGTAAATATGTAGGTATTTTTATTTTGGACAGATTTTAGAATGCAACCAATAAGATCTTTAAAATTACAATGATTTCCCTACTAAATGAGACAAAATATGTCTATAACAGTGGATCAACATATTCAATCTTATTCAAATTGGTCAAACAAATTGATGAATTGACTGCATTAAAGTGTCGTTAGTTGAAAAACGGATTTTAAACGACTAATTAAGTCTAAAAGGCTAATTGAAATCATTTACCAATTTTATTAATACTTATTACTACCTGATGCCCGCGGCTTCACCCACATGGATGTAGGTCAAATTATATACTAAAACCTTCCTCTTCCGCCGCTTCAAAATCCGTTGCGTAGTTTTAAAGATTTAAGCATACCTAGGGACAGACAGATAGCGACAGCGACTTTGTTTTATAGACTATGTAGTGATGATATGTAGTGATAGTGATGATGAAGTCATAATATATCATACTGATACTACTTTTTAGGATAAAACAGACTGAAAACAACCATGATATGCGTATTTATTAAAATATAATGGCAAAGACGCGTTTTATGTTGCACTTTACTACCAAAATCGCTACGTAGGTATAAAGTTATTCGGGGCAGGTATTTTAAAGTATGTTTGTTTTAAAATACAAATCAAACTCAACAACACGCTCAATGGCTAACAACGGGGAGAGAATGGGGAAGTAAATATAACAAAATAACAACGTATCAAGTGGCGGCGCGCGTCGTTACGGACTTGCGGATCACCGTCGGGTCGGGCGCGTCTGTAGCGCGTCGTATGAACTCGGACGGGGCGTCGGCAATTCGGCACTTTGCGTCATGATTTCTGTTATTACAATCCGTGCGAGTTAAGTAGGAACTAAGTGCAGATAAACAAAATATAGAAACCAATAATGAATTAAATTGCATGTTGTAATTTAATGGATATTTTAGCAAGTATGATAACGTATAAAATAACTTGTTATAAAAATATATTCAATGGTCTTTAACATGTTAATTATTTTATAGCAGCAATTGCACATCAGTACATCACCTTATGCCACATGATGGCTTCCGGCTACGACACGGGCCTGTGGTCGGTGTGTGATGGGCTAGCTAGTCTTATGACGACGACAGGCCGTGTCGACGGCGCGTTCGTGTGCCACACGCGCCTCAGAGAGATGTTAGCAACATGAAAGGGGTCCGCAGGGGCCGACGCCCGTCGGGGCTACGGGTTGTTCGCAAGAGATACCGCGGTCTCGACATAAAGGGCTAAGAAGGAACATGGGTGGTTTTTAGTCAGTAGAAGATACTCCCTTTCGCTCTGCCCAAGAGCGGGAGGGGTTATTTGATTTTCCACCCGCCAAAAAAAAAGTACATCACCATAACAAGGCGTATTTTATTTTTACTCACAATAACCCAAACAAAACCCTTATAATAACTTGTTACAGTATTCATTTATGAACCACTATTTGAAATAGTCTTCAATTAATTAAAATCGATCGGTAATATTTATAAAACCGTACATTCCATGCCATGGTACATCACATCATTAATTTTGACAGCTGTCATGTCAAAGAACGCCATAGCCATTGTTATTTCGATTCCGGAATAAATCTGGAAAATATTGTTCATAAAAGGACTTAGAAAGTACGCAACAATGGGTGAATTAGTTTGGGGAATTAAAAACGGCGACATTGACCAAGTAAAAGACATCGTAGAAAACAAGGTAAGTGGATCACGTAGTCAGTAAACCAGATTTCATTCTACGTGATCATTTTTATTCGTTGGCAAGAGAAAGCAATGTTTCTCATTAATTTCAACTAAAGTTTAGATAAAATGCGGGAATTACAACTAACGAAAACTTAATCGCATACTAGGTATTAACTCTCTTAAATTGTCATGACTGTAGTGGCCAAAGTAATTAAAACTATGGTGAAACATTGTGTTATACTTAGATTAATTATTATTGCTAAAAAAAGGTACGGCCAATGCAGGCGCATAATTGCATACTACGTATAAAACAGCCAGAATGATCAGAGTATTTATGTTTCTTGTATTCCCTAATTAGAATATCTAATTATGATCATAGAGTACAAGGAAAATCTATTTGTTACAGAAAATTGATGTCAATGCCCTAATTGATGGAAGGGTTCCTCTGCACTATGCTGCTGATTATGGACAAACAGCTGTGCTCAACTATCTGCTAGACAAGGGAGCAGACCCTAATGTAAGTGTGTATATTCAGGACAATACATTTGTACTAAAAGTATCATGTGTCTAACCAAATGCATATTTCAGATGTTGGACAAACATGGCATCTCTGTACTGCTAGCAGCTATTTGGGAAGGTCATACGGACTGTGTTAAGACATTACTCAAAAATGTAAGTAACAGTGAATGGTACTTTTTTGCAAAATTAGTATGCATGACTTGCAATTTCACAGTTATGGTAAGGAATTAATTTCATGCATTAAATTCATTAAACTACATAACAGCTACACAGTGTTTTGAGACTTTTGACAATAAAAGACTTGACAAAGCCAGGATAAACAAACATATCTATGACTCATGCATCAATTATGGATAATACTCATAATGACTGTTTGCAAAATTTATTATCTTACAGGGTGCGTCTAAGAATGGAAAAACCCCAGATGGAATACCATACATTGAAGCTGCAGAAAAAGAAGAAATCAAAGAACTACTTACATAGAATCAAATCTGTAGAATCAAATGTAACTAGTAATCGCTCAGATTTATGTTTTGATGCTAAGGTAAAATCACTGAGATCTAACGAAAAATTAATTAATCCATTATAAAATATTTTTACAAGCATTTATTTACATTGTAATGAATTATTTTTATACGCTCAACATATTGAACTATGAAATATGTATTTGATTATGCGTCCATTTAGTAGTGTGTGTATTTAGTATTTAGAAAGGCCTGACCTCCCATACGGGGGTACAATAGCAATCACCTGAAATGTGATGGCTTGCTCATCCTTCCAGTGCTTGTATGAGATTTGTAAGAAGCCCCATTATCTAAATTTAGCAAATAAATTATAATAAGGTATAATTCCAACAAATAAGATGTAATTTTTATCGCTAAAATAATAAACTGATATAAACAAACCAACCTTTTAATTCTGTATAAAACAGGTATGGACAACCAAAATATAATATGAAAAATATTTTCATATTTAACAGTACTTACATCTAATTACAACTACCAAATAAGAAAAGAGACATCTGAACATGAGAATGTCTCTTCAAGTTACATTGAAGGTGAAAACTACTTTATTTTTGAATTAAAAACTCAACATTGTTCTTATTATTCTATCCTAAGGCTTATTTGTATGTAAAAGCCCATTATGAACTACACCATTCCCTAAATTTTAATAAATAAATAATCTTACACAAGTATCACAAAACTACATTCTTTGGGTTACCAAGGGGGAATAAATACAAAAGACTGGTGTCCATTATAAATCCCCACTTCCTGGATATTTCTTATACTTGTTATTTTTGGCTGGGGGACAATAGCATGCATTTTTCTGTGCATCCAAATATGACTTACAGCCAAGAGTTAGTGTGCCAGTAAATAACAATTTTGCTGCAGCTTTGCAACCTGAAATTAAATAATTAAAAATATTAATAACTAAACAAGTGTTGGTACTTTGATGGTCAGTCAGTGTGTTTGATGTCACAGACCAAGCAAAACATTTGTGGATGAGTCAATAGGTAGAATAATATATTTTATTGTGAACGAAAATTGTAACAACTCAATTCTATCTATGGGTACAATGGTGGAGGTGTTATTACTAATAGCTATATCTTTCAGATGACCTTTGGATAGACTGAACATCTGGCTGAATTTATAATTAACTGTAAGTGAATATATACCTTTTGTAATTGTTTCTCCTGCTACATTTACTGACTTATAACTGTCACAGTAGTTGTAAAGGCACCTTTTGAAGTCTAAATCACAAGTTTCTTTCCCGCTGTTACATGTATCATAGCAAATGTCATGGGTATCACAACATTTTGTCATTTGTTCTAGTGGGAGGTACTCAGAGGCAACCTCAAAGCCGAGAGAACCGCAACCATCTGATGATGGGATGTGATTTCTGTTGCGGACTGGTCTAGATTCTGAAATGAACAGTTTGCATAATTATATTATTTCAATGGTAAAATCATCATACATACAGTTCCATTTCACACACACACCTCCATCTCTGCCTAACCCTTAGGGGTTTACAGGCGTCATCTTACGTTATATAGCTAAATCAAAACACTAAATACCTTCAGGACAGTTGAAAATGCATTCCTCTTCCACAGCAGCATCAAAAACTTCATGCAAGGATTTAAACCTCTCAGCCACTGTTATGACATTTTTGAACATATCACCAAAAACTGATTCTGCCGACAGAACTGCATCCTTTAAATTCCTTAGCATACTAGAGCCCATGCCAGTATACGCATAGGCCACGAAGGTTAGTACGTAAATCGCAATCTTTTTATATGGAATCTCCATGTTCAAAAATATAAACTTAAGGTTTTTTGAAAAATATTAACATTCTCGGCTAAATCTTATAGTATCTCATAAAAAGAACACGTAATTTTTTTAAATCCCCATTGGATTTTAGCCAAAACAGAAATGTCATAATAAATAGCAGAATGTCATCATGACAGCTGACTGATTCACCTTTGGCCGTGGAACTATAAAGTACGTAAAACGGATTTAAACGTTAAATATGGCTAGAATAGAGGAACAGGACCTAGAGTTAGAAGATAGCTGGACTTATTCAGCTAAACTACAAACACCAGAACATCAAGCTATCCGATTTTCCACTTGAAAGCTGCAAGTTTCATGTCACATGTACTGTTGAAATTGTCTTTCTACCGTGAATCCGTGATGATAGATACAGTGTGGATGTCGTGGATGATGAAGATAATATATTTTATAGTTAGGGTAAGATTGAGGTCAAGAGCAAGCCCATTATAAATAAAAAAAATAAAAAAATAATCACTCGCAGCTATTGCAGAAGATTAGCTGTTGGTATTTCGTACAACTAATATCGGCACAATGATCGCAGTTCACATCCCACATGTCGACAACTTCGCAAGCGAAATCAAGATACTTGATTAGCTTATCTTTCTCGTCTCGGGCTTTCACGAGGTTCTTTACTCACTATTATTATTAGTTAATGTTATTATTGAATCTCATTTGGTATTCATTTAAATAACGAGTTATCTATTGGTAAGGGAATTAAAACTGAGATGACGATTTATGTTGAAATCGACTAATCCATAAAGTTTTTCTAGTATGGCAATATATAAACGTTCTATGAATGTCCGGTAGCCATATTGTTTTAAAAAGTTATCCTTTTCCGTTTTGTTGTCGTGAAAATGACGGGCTTTAGCAATAAGGTGAGAAGAAAAAATATGAAAATCAAGTAAATTGCCTTCAAGTGGACATAATTGTTAACGTAAAACTACAATGTGCCTTCTAATCTTTAATTTTATTAGTTTTTGCCATGTGAGAAGTTTTAACAACATGCACAGTCCATCCATCACACGTGCTCTTTCTTGTGTTTAGCGTTTGATATAGGACAATATTACATTAAACTGTTCGTATATTCCCTGTTATAAGAAAATCTGAGATCCCCGTCACAAATAATGTGTTTCAGAGCATTCAGAATTGAAATAATTGAAACGAGTGTGAATACTTTTGAGGTTATACGGTACGTCAGCGGCGGTTTCTAACCAGTGTGAATGCTTGTGTTCTAGGCCATAGTAATCGATGGCCGTGGCCATCTGCTCGGCCGCCTGGCCGCAGTCATTGCTAAGGTCCTGTTGGAAGGTAACAAAGTTGTGGTCGTGCGAAGTGAGCAGATCAACATCTCTGGTAACTTCTTCAGGTAAGAAAAACCACTTTATCTTTTCAAATTTTGTTGACTTCCTGAACATATCAACAATTATCTATTAAGTTACTTGCAGGATGTGACATGGTTTCATGGTGTTTATATAGCAGCACATTTTGGTGTTTGTTGAAAAGGATACACACCAAGTATTGTGTTAATTTGTAAATGAAATGACCATGTTGACAGCCTAGTTTATCTACAGATCAGGATTAACTTTACATGATGTTTTACTTGGGTAATTTGCGACTGAATATTGTAAAATACATGTTGCTACTCATAAGTTATCTGATAAAATAAAAATCTCACATGCACATTGTAGTGTCTGTTTCTCAATCCTGTGACTAATAGTTGTGATGTATTTCAGGAACAAGTTGAAGTTCATGTCATTCCTTCGCAAGAGGTGCAATGTGAACCCTGCTCGTGGACCTTTCCACTTCAGGGCCCCATCCAAGATCCTATGGAAGACTGTCAGAGGTATGTTCTCGCAGTTACTTACCCTTTGGAGTAATAAGATTTATGTCTTTATTTGGAAGTCTAAAATGCAGTTCTTGGAATGATCTTTTAATGTGTCTAAAAACACAAGTCAAGTATTTCGTACAACTGATTGCAATAAACTCAAAGCAAAGAGAAGTTATAAATTTTGTAAACAAAAAACTTCTACTAACTTACGTAGCTACAACTCAACAACCAATAAATCCAAATTCATTCAACTCAAACATACATTTAATACAAAAGTAACAAGCAATTTCAAAAAGTTACATTTTAGCTATATGGAGTACTGTCATCTAATGTTTTGTAGTTCTGGAAACCACATGTATCAGATGCATTCTGTTACCACAAAACTGTAGATGACAGCACTTTATATCAGAATCGAGTTTAGAATTATTTGTTGTTGATTGATTTGTCGCTATGTAACTTAGCAGTGTTTAGGGTTCCATAGTCAATAATGGAACCCTTATTTGTTACAAAATGTATAGTGGAGTGTCATCATGGATTTTTATTACAGTCTGTTTACAGATTTGTTAGTTATTGTATGATAGACATACATACCTATATACAATATTGACATCAGTGATTTAGTGTAACAAATGAAGGTTGGAATGTTACAAAGATCCATATTAATGAAAAAAAAGATGTACAAGGCAACTTTTTTGTGGCATCTTTTTCTCCTTTAAATTTCTCTAAGCCGACTTACAAATTGCTAATGATTATTAACCATTTTACCTACATTATTTGATGTTTATGATAAGAAATCTTTTATGAAGCCTTTCAAACAATCATTAAGCTCATTTGCTACACACTTGATATTCACTAGGCACAATTAATTTTGTGTTCCAGGCATGATCCCACACAAAACTGAGCGCGGAAAGAGCGCATTGAGGAGGCTCCGCGCGTACGATGGTTGCCCGCCACCATATGACAACCGCCGTCGCGTGGTTGTGCCCGCCGCTCTCCGCGTCTTCTGCTTGAAGCCTGGCCGTAAGGTATGTCAACTGTTCGATCTTCTTATCATTTATTTTGTTAAACTGTCCTAGCAAAATGAAACAAACTACTTGATGATGCTAGTGCATGCCAGCATGTCAAATTAGCAATATTAAAAACCGAAATATTTGTTAATGTTTGGTAAAACTACCTTTAATTTTCGCCCAATAACACTTTAGTCGTGCAGTAATTTTTTTTACAATGATGTTTCATTTGGGTAATTTGCGACTGAATAACCATGTTGTAACTTTATAAATGTCTGAGACCATGTCACTAATCTTACCCCTACATCAAACGAAATAGGAGAGTTTTAATCAATTATTTGTTATTTCAGTACTGTCACGTCGGCCGCCTGTCCCACGAGGTCGGCTGGAAGTACCGCGACGTCGTCCGCAAGCTAGAGAACAAGAGGAAGGTCAAGTCTGTCAAGCTGATGGCCTACGAGAAGAAGCTGAAGGTTTGTATCCAAAAGAATTGCCATTTTAGTACATAGCTCTTAAAATTTGAACACTCGTAACTTCAACTATTTTATAATGATGATTACATTCTTACCTACATTATTTGAGTACAAATGAAAAGCAACCTTTACTGATGATCTTCAAAATTAAGACTGCATTTAAAAGTATATTTAGCAAATATCTGATATGTTTAATATCTTTGCAGAGGATCACGAAGGAATCCGGCGAAAAGGTCACGAAGACGACGGCGCCGTTCACCGCAGTCATCCAATCCTATGGATACAATTAGGATTAAGAATACATAAATATAAAAACCTTTGGTTGCCCAAAACTGTATTTTTATTGCTTCAAAGTCTGATATCCTAGCGCACTTGTAACAATATAATAATAATAATATAATAATAATTACATTCATGCAAATAACCACCATCCACCACTACCATCTTATTAGCTGACTACACTTTTAGAGTTGATCGTACGACTCGACCGTTGTCAATTAGGACGCCGCCTTAGGGTACATGTTTTTTATTTAGTCCTGTACCTTCTGTGCTTATACATACTGCTCTGTCAAGAAAGTAACGGGAAAAGATCATTATTACACAAAATGTTAATCATTAAAATTTATTTTATCACCTTCAAAGTATGCTCCTTCAGAAACGATACACTTAGGGGGCGTCCATAAATTACGTGAGGTGTTCTTTTAAATTTTCTGTCCCTCCCTCCCCCACCTGGTGAGATTTTATTCAACCCCATCCCCCAGTCTCACGTTTAGATTTTACAAAATGTGGGTTTCTTACGTAAACGCGTTGGATTATTATTGTAAAAAGAAAAAAAATTGCTTAGCTGGTCTTAGGACAATCCGTAAGGGTCGCACTTTGGAACATACGCGCTTGCTTAGCTGGTGCAATGTGGGCTGCTCGCCCGTGCTCTGCAGCTCATGCGCTAGATGCAAAGTAAATACCGCATGTACGGCAGCATCTTTTCTCTAAATCATCACGTACACTTTGGCAATAGAGATCATAAGGCGTGCTAATGAATTCATTCAGCGGTTGAATCGGTAGGCAGTGGCGTATTAGAAATGGAGCAAATGACTTTCCGTCATGCTCTTGAAAGTCCGGAATTGTCAAATGTCCATCAACCTGAGTGATAGGGTATGGAGGTGGTTTTTTGTTTCAATCAGAAAAAAAATTGCGTGATATTTGCCGAGACCCCCCCCCTCTCTCCAACGTAAGATTAGATGAGATTTGACTCGACCCCCTCCCCCCCCTCCCACATCTCACGTATTTTATGAACGCTGCTCTGCTCCAACTAACCCGCGAAATTCAAATTTTCTTACGTTTTTTGCAATTTGCAGGTCAGTGCTAGTTTGTAAGAAAATTTGAATTTCGCGGGGTGGTTGGAGCATTCACCCGAATAATCCAATCATCAATTGAAACATTTTTAGACGCTGTTTCCGGAATTGAGTTCAGTTCTCACTGCGAATTCTTTGTCTTCTACCGATTGCAAACGGGTGCCACGAAATGGTACTTAATTTGAGTTTAAGGTTGAAGCGCCGACCGACCCTCCATACATTTTTGAAATACACCTTTACACGACACACAGAGACTTTTTCTTTAAAATTTATCATTTTATCACTTCTCAACAATGGAAATTGTCTGCAATCGACCTTTTTGGGCATTATCTTACATTATTTACCGAGAAAAACAATAGTGAAATCCCGGCAAAATTTGAGACTTCTTTAGTAGTGTGCGTGACTTTTGACAAATAATAACAAGTTAGTAAACTTGTTTAGACTATGGCACGCTAGATGGCGTGCATACGATCTTATAATAATTCTGTTAAATCAATAATTAGTTTTAATTGTTTCCTTTCCAACCGTTCAAAAAAATAACAATATAAAATAACATAAAACTGATGACATCAATGTTATGTTTTTTTTTTTAATGTAAACAATTTTATTGTTGTATGGCAACATAAATACCAGTAGTCGTAGGAAGGTTTTATGCAATTGCAACGATGCCGTTCTTCGTAACCTTGACCTACATGCAATATGTGGACGAAAAAAGGCGTTGCCAAACTTCGTTCACTTGTTTGACTGGTGAATATGGTGGTTGCTCGATGGTATTTGTTGAATGTTTGGTCAAAAATTCGTTCACAATGATGGCCTTGTGCGAAGGCGCATTTTCATGGTGCAAAATCCAAGAATTTTCTTTTCACAAATCGTTGGGTCGGAATTGACTCGTTCTAGCATGTCCTCAGCGACTCTCATGCGATTGAGTTTTTGGAGAAAATTCAGGTCGTTTTAGACTAGCCGAGGGGTAACATGTTTCATACCCAAATGATTAGTTAAAATGGTACGGATCGACTCGTGAGATACAGAAAGTTCGGCTATCTCTCTCAAAGTTGAATGAGGATTTTGTCACTATTTCTTAGTTTTTGTGCGATATTAACTTCAGTTGCAGACGTTGATGGCCTACCAGAGCGAGGCAAATCTTCCATCACATCTCGACCGCTTTTGAACGCTTTGTACTCACTCATAAGCACGTGTTTTCAACCGACTTCCGAAAAGGAGGAGGTTATCAATTCGTCTGTATGTTTTTTTTTTTTTTTGTTATCGCATATCTCCGTCGTTAATGAACCGATTTTCAAAATTCTTTTTGTATTCTAATAGGTATACTCCCGAGGTGGTCCCATTGTCACCAAATCAGGATCTGATAATGGGATCCCAGGGAAATCGAGGGCAACCCTCAAATTTTATAGGCACATATGATGTTTTTCATATATTTTCTAAAGCTGTTTAAGTATTTGCGTCTGACCATCATAATATCATGTGAATTCGCTGATGATGATGAAAGGTACAACTCCTCAACGGTTAGGAGTTGATAGAAAATTCTTTCTTATTTATACCCACTTATGGAGCGATAATTGTATTCTTTCAGGGTATTAGATGGCGGGTCAACGACCCGAGGTGGTCCCATTGTCACCAAGTCAGGATCTAATGATGGGATCCCAGGGAAATCGAGGGCAACCCTCAAACTTTATAGGCACTTATGACGTTTTCCATATATTTTCTAAACCTGTTCAAGTATTTGCGTGTGGTCATCATAATATTATGTGGATTCACTGATGATGATGGAAGGTACAACTCCTCAACGGTTAGGAGTTGATAGAAAATTCTTTCAGAACTATGCGTACTTATAAAGTGATAGTTGTATTCTTTCAGGGTATTAGGTTGCCCTGATGATAGAAGGTAAAACTCATTAACCGACTTTAAAAAAGGAGGTTCTCAATCTTTTTTTTATGTACCTATATTCACCGATTACTCGGAGGCGCCTGAACCAATATAGAAAATTCTTGTTTTGTTGAAAAAGAGATATCCCAAGGGTGGTACACACGGCTACACATCAAGCTATACATTTCCAATTTACGCTGATCTCGCACTGTACGGAAATTCTATACAATACGAGACCAACTTATGCTGGAAATGTGTAGCTTAATGTGTAGCCGTGTGTACCATGATAAGAAAATCAGGATCTGATGATGGCAACCCAGAGAAATCAAGGGCAACCCTCAAATTGTATAGGCATGTATCACGTGTTTCGTGCTTTTTCTAAAGTTTTTAAGTATTTGCATCTAGCAGTCATCACTTCATGTTGATGAGTTGATAATGGAAGGTATAACTCCTCAACGGTTAGGAGTTGGAGCATAATTCTTTAGTAAAATATTATGGGGACGTATATATGGTTGTAATCTTTCAGGTTCTCTAGGTGAGCTGATTATGGAAGGTACTACTTCTAAACGGTTAGGAGTTGAAAGCAATAATAAGGGAATCTTGAAGGTTAAGGGTTCGGGTTCTTGGTTGAATGTTAAATGTATAGTAAATATTTGTATAGGATATTACAACAAAAAATTGTAAAATAAAAAATTGTGTTTTTGAAGTCGGTTTTTTTTTGCAAAAATGTTTTTTGATAAAGTTGATTCACCGTTAGCCTTTTTTTTTTTTTGGGGGGTGGGAAATCATCAAATAACCCCTCCCTGTCTTGGGCAGAGCGAAAGGGAGTGTCAGACTTCTATTGACTAAAAACCACCCGTGTTACTTCTTAGCCCTTCATGTCGAAGCCGCGGTATCTGCAAACAACCCGCAGCCCGACAGGCGTCGGCCCTTGCATGTTGCTGACATCTCTTTGAGGCGCGCGTGGAACACGAACGCGCCATCGACACGGCCTGTCGTCGTTATAAGACGGACGGACGGCGAGTTTACCCATCACTCACCGTCCACAGGCCCGCGTCTATGGTGGCCGGAAGCTATCACGTGGCCCCCGACGCCCGGATCGCCTCCCGCGGCGGCTGGGGCATATTTGAGCCTTACAGGCATTTTCGTATCTTATTCCGTTCCAAAAATATAGCCATTTTTGTCGGACAG
This sequence comes from Diarsia brunnea, assembly GCA_949774965.1. Taxonomy (NCBI): domain Eukaryota; kingdom Metazoa; phylum Arthropoda; class Insecta; order Lepidoptera; family Noctuidae; genus Diarsia; species Diarsia brunnea. The sequence continues at coordinate 9,139,815 of OX459013.1, read as the reverse complement.
TAGGAATAATAATATCTTCAGACAAACACTATTTTTTTAAAGGAAAAATAAATAACTCAGTAAATAAATCAATAACTGTGGTCAATGTTAAGTTAAATGTCAAATAAATTAAACAACATGAGTTTCTCATTCTCTTTCTTTTATCATTTTCTTTCTCTTTCTCATTCCCTTTCTCTTTCTGTTTCTCTTTCTTTTTCTCTATCTTATCTTCTTTCTTATTTTCTTTCCCATCCTCATTCTCTTTCTCGTTCTCTTTCTTTTCACTTTCTCATTCTCATGCTCATTCTCATTCTCTTTCTCATTCCCTTTCTCATTCTCTGTCTTCTTATCATTTTCTTTCTTTGTCTCTCTCTCTCTCTTTCCCATTCTCTTTCTTCTTATCATTTTCTTTCTTTTTCTTTGTCTCTCTCTCTCTCTTTCCCATTCTTTCTTCTTATCATTTTCTTTCTTT